>CP137682.1:23000493-23220995 GCA_037976565.1 Mesocentrotus franciscanus
AATGGGAGTATATAAATCAATGCAATTCAATTAATGAAGCTGTCGAGTTATCGCAAAATCTGTTATTACAAGTTGTTGACAAACACATGCCATATCGTTCAAAAAGAATAAGTTCAAGGGGCTCTCCGTGGATGAATGCAGGTATTTATAAACTCATGAAAAGCGTGACAAACTGAAACGGAGAGCATGTAAACTTAAAGATGAAAAACTCATGTGTGAATACAGAGTACTACGTAATAAAGTAACTACTGATGTAAGGAAAGCAAAGAGAAAATACTACTCTGATAAATTCTCACTTTCTAGTGCTAATCCAAAGCAGACTTGGAAAACATTAAAATCTATCATTCCAAATAAGAAACGTGAAACGCCAATAGTTGCGCTTAATTCAGAAAGTAATGTTGATACTGCTAACCTATTCAATACCTTCTTTGCTGAAGTAGGAAGTAATTTAGCAAAAGAAATTCCTGATACGCCTCTCCTATAGAAAACAATATACCCTTAATTAAGACTTTTGAGTTTACCCCGGTAACCGAAAATAATGTGTTAGGAATTATAAACAAATTGAAAAATACTAAGTCTGTAGGTGTAGATAAAATATCAGTTTTTGTTTTGAAAGCATGTGCTACTGAGATATCACAGAGTATTGCTAACTTGATCAACCTCTCTTTATTGAGCGGTAAATTTCCACAACAATGGAAAAGGTCCAAGATTATCCCAATTCACAAAGGTGGCGATAAGAGTTCTCCTTCAAATTATCGGCCTATCTCAATTTTGCCTTGCGTATCGAAAATACTGGAACGGGTTGTCCTAAGGCAAGTTTTGGAGTTTCTACATAAGAACAATATTTTGTTATCCGCCCAATCTGGTTTCAGGCCACGTCACTCAACTATTACCACTCTCCTAAAACTAAAAGTAACTGATGACTGGCTTCACGCAACTGATAAGAAAGAGTACACGGGGGTTGTATTTGTGGACTTAAGTAAAGCCTTCGACACCGTGAATTGTGATATTCTTATTAAGAAACTCAATAGCATAGGAATTTCTGGCACTCCATGTTCATGGTTCAAAAGCTACATGTCAGACAGAGTCAGTAGGACACTTATTAATTCATAACTTTCTTTCGAATCAGTTATTGAGTGTGGTGTGCCTCAAGGTTCCCTTCTAGGGCCACTGCTATTCATCTTATATATCAATGATTTAGTAAAATGTATAAAAACCTGTCAAGTTCAGTTGTATGCTGATGATACTGTTCTATATTTCTCACATCCTTCTATAGATAGAATTGAATTAGCTTTGAACTCAGACTTAGAAAATATGTATTACTGGATGTGCCAAAACAAATTAAGTGTCAACTGTCAAAAACAGTTTTGTATGCTCATTGGAAGCAACCACTTGATATCTAAAAAGAATGTCCTCCGAGTTTCATTGAATGACATCTCCATAGATCAAGTTCATCATGTCAAGTAATTGGCGTCTTAGTTGATGAAAAGTTAAACTGGAATTTACATATAGACAATATGTTGAAGAAAATTGGTCAAATGGTAGGCTTTCTAGGAAGACTAAGGCGATTCCTAAGTGAATCGGTACTGAAATTAATATATAGCTCACTGATCCTTCCGTATTTTGATTATGGTGATGTTTTTACAGTGCAGCTTTCAGGAAATATGCAGATCGCCTCAAAAATTACAAAATAGGGCAGTGTATAAAATTATGAATAATCTAACCCCTGAATATTTAACCAATGAATATGAGTTGATAACCCATTCCTACCCTTCCCGAATTGGAGCTCAAATAAAATTACCCAAACCGAGAACAAATTACCTCAAAAGATCATTCAAGTATAGAAACGCAAAGGCCTACAACACACTTCCCCCTCATATCAAATCGTCCCCTAGTGTTAATACATTCAAATCTAAGATTGCAGAACTGTAGCGCATGGTCCCCCTCCTTATCTTGTTATGATTACTTTTTTTTTATGAAATGTTTTTTTTTCTTCTTTTTTTCTTTCTTTCTTTTGACAATTTATTTACTGTTGTTCAGATACTTGTATGTATTTATGTTTTGTTTTGTTTATGTAATTGTTCCGGACCCCACGGAAGACCAGTTTTCCCATGTCGGGTAAGCTGAATGTGGGCAATCCACCGTATCTCATGCATTGTTAATTGTTATTATGTTTTTATACGGAAATAAATACTACTACTACTACTACTAAACCAATGAAAAAAACACAATCATGAGAAACACAAAAGAAGAGGCAACTTGACTGTACTACTTGTCAAAACCATGCAGTCTTGAGATTACAGTTGACATGCATCCAGAGCTCAATCCTCCATTGTTTCTCATTCTTTGCTTTCATTGTTGAATCAAAGTGTCTTACAGATGCACGTTTATTAACATTTGAAAGGCTTCTTGCTCTACTTTTGCAATTATCTTAATCAGACCTTCTAACGGTTAAATGACTGCCCATGCAAGCGTGAAAGTTCAAAACTTGATCTTAATTGATGTTGGTAGAGTATTAATTTTCCTTTATTTTGATATATATTTTATGATAGTTTATGTTGACGTTTTGTATGAAAATTTTGAACAATAAAGAATATCCACTTTCATTTTCGTTGAGTGTATATTACTGGATACTACTTTATTCCATAGGTTATCTGAACTCGTCATACAGCTTACCCAATAGGCTTTTTTCGTAACGTAATCAAATTTAATGCACAAATCTTTGTGAAGTGCCTCGTCACAAATTATTTCATTCACCAGTTACGAATAATTGTATTTCAATAGTCAGAATGCGAATTGCATACATTACGTGTGATTAGGTAGGACAAGCCATAATGTTTGTCCTACCTAGCAACGATTAATGTATGCAGTTCGCATTCTGACTATTGAAAGACAATTATTCATAAGAGCTGATTGAAATAATTGGTAACGAAGCACTTAACAAAGATTGTGCAATTAATTTGATTACATTACGAAAATAGCCTATTGAAAATAATGATTTGTTTTCTTTTGCTTTTCAAATCACATTCCTTGATCTTGAAAACCAATATGAAATGAAGTTTAAACAAAAATGCAACAAACATTTTTTTTAATGCTTTCAGACTAAATAAGATTTATTGCGCATTTCAGTGATAAAACAATGTCTTGCATTGGGAAAATTGAAGGAGGAAAAAACAACAAGAAAACGAGCATACTTCTGCACAATTATGTATCAGATACATGCATGCTTCTAAGTTAATACACGGCACTGTGTAAAGCTTAACATATTTTAAATACGACATTCTACAAGAAAACAATTACATATCACTTAATTACTATTAATAACAACTCCAAATTGAATACAAATTTCGATTTTCTTTTCCAGGTGAAACAAAAAAGCTGACATGGTTCACACATCACATATCCCAATAGTAATATCAAACGTCCACATGAAAGGAAGATGGTTTTAACAAGTACCCCCCCCCCCTACACCCCTCAGCACACCCAACCCTCCAAATAACAATTGAGCCCATTTTGTTTAAAAAAAGAAGTACCCTTCCCCTATATTGTGTATATTGTGTCCTATTAACATTCATGATCATTTGAGGGCAAATATCCCAATTTTTAAATAGCTACATGTTGTATATATATCTCCCCATTAGAACACTTAATATGACTATTGCCCGTGTATTTTTTCTATGGCAGAATGATGGGGAGAGGGCTAGAAAAAGTGTCCCTTTCATCATTTTTTTTTTTGGGGTGAGTGTCATTCAGAAATATTACTATATGTTTCTAGGTATAGGCGATCGGGATGGAACATAAGGAAAACTATTTGAGGTGTTGTTTGAAGTTTTCCTGTTATTCAAACCATCACATCTTATTTCTCACTCCTCATTGTTGAATGTTTGACAATTCAAAACTAGATCTGAATTCCTTAAATTGACTTAAATAGTTTAAAGACAAAACAAACCCTCTGCCACCCCATAACATAAATTGTAAACTTTATTATTTAAAAAATGAAATGATAGATGTTAAATAGATAAAAGTTAATGATAGAAGGATAGTGATAAAGATTCTGCGCTCTCTTTCCTACTTTTTTCTAAATCGACGTAACATATAATGTTTCGAAGGCAAAGCCATATAGTCGGGTCAATAGTTTCATGAGCAAGCATAAGACGGAATTCGTTGATGATTTAGAAGATGATTTTTTGTTAGTATAAAATTGTTAACAGCAGGAAACAAGATTTCACAACTACGCTAAAACTTCAATCAGAGTACCGGCTATTTAAAATATTTATGAATTCCAGTTTAAATGACAGTATGATGTTTGATGTACCTATTCACTAGCATTTAAAGGCATTTTGGAATATCCAGAGCAAGAAATTGCCACCTAGAAAATAGTGTAGTTTCTACCAAAAAGTACGAATTCCCCCAGACATTTTGGTCTAGAAGTATGTACACGCATGTCAAATAGATATATTTGTCTATTGTTTGTGCGGTGCCATGTAAAGTTAGCAGGTGCTATATGTGCTGATTTAACTCATGCAGGCACAATCCAGTTGCGGGTTGATCACAAAGATGGCTTTTGAATTTGCTTATGCCTACTGTATGAAATTCAATTTTTTAGGGAAAGTACGTTATACCAAGGGGAGTTTACCGTCATGTTCACAAATGCCATAGTATTTATTATCGCAGGGATTATCGTTCCATCCCATAGTCGATGTGATGGCGCAGTCTTGGTCTGCTGGCAGTTCCTCTGGATCCTCAGGGGCTTCAGGGCACCAGATGGTGAGCGGTACGGGCTCTCCATTGGAGTCAATGAACACACCCTCCTCCGCCTGGTCATTGGTGGAAATCCAGGCCGCCGATTGGTCTCTCTGGATTGAGTGCAGAAACTGCATCAAGGCAGAGTGTTCAATGAAAGAGCCCATATCGGCCAGATGTCCACCGTCAGATTCGCAGTTCGCCTTCATCTCTAGCCAGGTGCCCTTTGTGTCCACAAATCGATAGCAAAAGCCATCTCTATCATCCACATCCATCACAGTTGTGTATGACCCTTCGCAACTAAAGGGATCAACAAATTCAGCATCAACTGCAAACAGAAATAAGAAAGAGAAAAAAAAAGCACACCAAAACAAGTATTAGGATAAGGAATGAGAAATCACAACCCTTTGATTAGTGAATTATAATTATACTTATCATTTTATGTGAATCATTCAAGAAAAATGAGGGATAATAAAATTAGTGTTATTATGATGCTTAATCTGAGTGGTCAAACATGAAATGAGGAAAAAAAAGTTAGTTTTACTGTTGACCTCTTTTTCTTTTCTTTTTTGTTAAAGTTTCAATTGCTGGTAAGTCCTTGTAGTCGTATATCACTTGCTAAACCTTTAAAGGGCAAGTCCACTCCAAAAATAACTTACTTTCAATAGAAGCACAAAATAATTATGAGATACTGAATAAACTGCACACGCGTGCAGCATACATTATATCTGGTTGCTCCTGGATGACCCCATCAGAACATGTGTTTTCGCAACTAAACTGGCCATCTCTCAAGGAAATGAATACAAAATCGTTACTTTGCATGGTCTTTAAATATGTTCACCATCTAACTCCCTCTATTCTGGCAGACAGATTTATTCTCCACGATGACGCAATCTCAATCAACAAAAACTCAGATCAAATAAATGCAGAACTGAATACTATAAACGATCGTTTGTCAATTCGGGTATAGCCCATTGGAATAATCTCCCAGTAGAAATTCGGTGTTCCCAAAATTTGAAGGCATTCAAGAGCAAACTATGATAATGGACGAAATGGGGGCAAAATACTTTTCCCATATTGTTACATATCTGGTACATGTAGTTTATACTTCTTATCCCAAGGCAAATTTTTTCATTTGATTGAACTGTGTTTATTTAATCGGTCACACAAATTTGATGTTTTGTTTTGTTTGTTTGTTTGTTTGTTTTTTTCCACATACTTTTGTTCGTCTTCAGAAGGGTCCCGAAAATGCAGATATACTCACCCTCACCCTTCATACAGTTGCATTTTGGGGTTGTAATTAACGTTCCATACTTATTTCGTTATTTTGTGTGTTTAAACTCTCATGTATTTATTTTGTAAATAATTTGGGTGCAACTACGGTTAGTCTTATTTGAAATGTTTAATTTTGATTAATTCGGTTTGTTTTAAATGTTTATTTGTAAATCATAATACGCTAGACAGGCACATACCTACCCTTATCCTTCATATATATCAATGTAAAACTTTTCTTATCCTTATTTCGCTTTTTATTTATATTCAAATTTGCATTTTAATATTTTGTAACGTGATATGCAAATATTGTTGGTTGTATAATGAAATGTTCAATTTTGTCATATTCACAAGTTTTTTGGAATGTATGTAGTTTGTTTGTATTTTAAAGGGCCCCCAAAGAAAGGCAGTGGATATGCTGATTGGGCTACCCTTTTTTAGATATGTGAAATAAATAAATAAATTAATTAATAAAAGCAGAAAAATCAGACAAACCAATTAAAAAAGTTTGAGCAAAATCGATTAACTAATAAGAAAGTTATGAATTTTTAATGAAATGAACATTTTTGAAAATCACAAGACAAATTGGCAACTTACTCATGAGTCTGTGACGTCATTGCCTCACTATCCACTACTAAGTAATTGTTTTCTTCATATTGATAACATAAATTTCAATTTTTGTTTCCCCTAAAAAATCTTATTTCCTCACACCAGCATCCAAGTTATATCGATAGTAACATATTTTTGTGTGGACGCACTAATATAGAGTAATTGTTTTCAATTAAATCATTAAAAATGTGAATTTTGATAAACCAATAATATAATATTCAATGATTAAGAATATACAATATTCAGAAAATAGTATCAATTCTTCAAAGTTCATTAAAAATTTGTGAAATGTCATGCACGCAATATGATTTAAATCATATAACCTGGGCAAAGGCATGTGGAAATCAAGTTTTAGGGGATAAAAAGGGAAATTAATGGCATAAAAATATATAAAGCAATTGATAAATAGTGAGGCATTGACGTCACAAAGTGATTACCAAATTGGCAATTTGTGTAGTGTTTTTCTAAGTTCCATAGTTTTTCATACTTCAAAACAAATTCATAACTTCCTTATTATAATAGTTATCCGATTTTACTCAATTTTTGTTTTGCTGTTTCTCTTGTTTTTCTGCATCTATTAAAACCAATTTTTTTTTTTTTTGGAGTGGACTTAGCCTTTAATTAGTCGGTCTTTAATTTCATCTGCAACAAATTCCCAATCGCACTCTACCCTAGGAATTAGAAAAAAAAGCATTACATGTTCGAATTTGGTGTCACTACCTATGTCATATTTTGGTGATCAGTGAGCCATTTCACAAAGCCTTTTTTCAATAACAAATGACAAAAATCAGTGACAAATCTGCTGATAACCAATCAAAAGCAAGGATTTCACTAGCATAATTATAACAAAACTGTCATTTGTCACTGATGACAAGTTTTGTGAAATGGGGTCCTGTTGTGAAAAATAGAGTCAGTATGAATCATCTAAAATGTATTCCACATAATGTATCATAAAGTACATAACATGGGCCTAAATTGAAAGGCCAACATTTGGTCTAGGGGGTGTTTCACAAAGACTAAGAACGACTTTAATTATTGGACTTAACTATGGCAGGCCATTCATGCCACTGGTTGCTCTCACCAATTATGATCTTTAGATAAAATTTTTCCTTCATTAATGAACTATCAAAAAGGGTAAATTCTGTAGATTTGTGACCACGATTTGTACGTCCCTTGAGAGACCAATGCCAGTAAATGGTGAGAGCAAATAGTGGCATGAACGGCCTGCCATAGTAAAGTCCAACTTAAAGTCGATCTTAGTCTTTGTGAAACACCCCCAGATCTTACAAATCTACCTTTTCTTTTTCAAGGAGACACAAGAAATGAACAGAATAATAATAATAATATTCAGCTTTTATATAGCGCTTAATACATCTCGGACGTCTCTAAGCGCTTTACAGATTATATTATTACCCCGGTTATTGGATTCAGTGCTTTCCCGCACACGCTGTGTGCACAATCTCCCTGGTGAGCATTCCAGCCAGGCGTTACTTGACGCTCAAAAACTGTTTGACCAACAATGACGGTCGCATCCTACCGGGTACCCATTTAACACCTGGGTGGAGAGTAGCAAGTGTAGGTTAATATCTTGCCAAAGGATATGAGTGCCGTGTCGGGATTCGAACCCTTGACTTCGCATTTCCAGTCAAGCGCGCCTTAAACCACTCGACCACGACACTCCCGAACAGAAAATCCTGCTATCCTATTTGCATTTTCAAAATTTGACAAATATGATGGTAGATGCTTTGTAGTAAGAGACCCAGCGTACAAGAACATTCCTCTAAATTAATATTCACAATATTCCACAACTTATCCAAGCCGATGTATAGCAATGAGCTACCGCAACACTTGTTTCTACATGTATTTCTTAAAAGTTGACCAGGGCTCACTTTAGGACTTTAGAATGAATCATTGGGGAGGGAGGTACATAATTAGACGTTGTCACGTTATATGATGTATTATTAGAAGGAAATTGAGGCACTAATCAGGAGCACTGATAAAGTATGTATCCTTATTTTCCAAATTGCAGAATTTGTAGAAAAAAAGAAAAAAAAGTTCTTGTATCACGGTCCAAAGGCAAAACACAGAAATTCAACAACAACAAAAAATGTGCTTTCTCCACAGAATATAATATACAAATATACACTGTCTTAATTGAGAGGTTCTGGTTGAAACTATGGGCAAGAGGGGACTCCAATAGTACTTTTTGCTGAGGGGCGCAGCCTCGAAGAAAATGGTACTATTGGAGTCACCGAGGGACCATAGTTTTAATCCAGAGACTCGAATAAAGGCAGTATAATTTATATATACTTCATTCATAAAAATTATATTCATTCATAGGATGTCAACAGAATGTCGTATTCTCATACTCAAAGTCGAAGTTCAATTTACTTTAATACTTCACGCACTGCGACATGAATACTGTGTTAATTTTTTGCTAGCCGTAAATAGTACTTTTAGTTGAGGTACTATTTACATAGTACTTTTTTCAAAATAGTGTGTCTATTTTTTATCATGTGACACACTTTTAACCAATCAATGAACAAGAATATATGAATGACGTATATAACATACACATTTCACTTGTGGATTAATAACCCTTGTTCCCAGGACATATTTTGATTATTTTCTTTGTTTAGATCAGGAAGCTGTGGCATGTTGTCCCATATAACAACACATAGTCAAATTGCCCTGAAAAATGTTCTTACCACATGTGCCCAGATCTTTGTCCCATTGTGATTGTCCATCCACCTCCACACATACAATCTCCTGATTTCCCTGGATCTCAAAGTCTCCGCTACATGACAAGACCACATGAAGATCTTTTAGAAATTTCCCATTAAGTGCTGCCAATTTGTCTTTGTACCAAGCATGTTCCAGGTTTCCGCTGATTGGGTTAGTACACTCTGGTTCAACATAGGCTATTGGGACAGAAAGAAAAGAACAATTTTTCAGATTATTCATTCATATTGTACTTCAGTTCACTGCAGCTGAGTTATGAAGTAATATACTGCACAAGACCTGGTTGGAGCTCAAGTCCAACACCAAGGCCGCTTGAATACAAGTATGATGTAATGTAAAGATTCTCAGCACGACATGAGCTTCGCCATTTTCTTGATCACGTGATGTACTTTGTGAAGTCGTGTATTAAGTATTAATGTATTCAAATTTATGGATGCTTCCTTCCCATGTGTGTATGGTGATGAATTATTTAATTCACCTGTTATTGTCTTTTGTACTACAATTGTCAGAATGCAAACTGCATAAATAAGTTGTTGCTCATCTGGGATAAAGGTTTCACATAAATGAAATAGATTTGTCAACTGCTATATTTTAGTATTTTGACATTAATAAGGTACACTTGTTCCTCTGTTGTATATATTTCACCAAATATGATTTTCACATCCTCAGCTATGATTTGAAAAGTAAAGGTTTGTAATACATGTACATGTACAAGTTCGCCTGGTACATCACATTATCTAGATAATGTTTGTGCCTAATACATGTATATGTTTAGTGTTATGCTAAAATAGACATCATGCTAAGAATATCTTCATTTATACATCTCTTGTACATTTTCGTAAGGAATATTGTACATCAAAGGTCCTCCCCATGCACTCAGTGTTATTTAGGGTATGCGTATATATGCATTTTCTATCCCTTTGAAAGCACCCCCAGCCCTATCTCCGGTGTGTATAGTCAATACGGCCCGGACTTTGTTGCGTGAAAAGTACCCCTTTACCGGAGATTTTGGGAACACAAATGCGGTCCCTCCGACCCCGGAGGGGGGGGGAACAAAGGGCAGGAATAAATCTTAACTTTCAGCATTATATATATACCTATACACTTTATCTTTGGGATGAGGTTTCCTTTAAGGTAAATGCTGGAAATAATGTTGCATCAGGGATTTAAGGAATTTCATTGGTTCATTCACTGCAGGTTCAAGAGCAATGGACCTCTCCAGAACCCCTGGTTACGAACTATTTAATTCACCTGCTATTCAAAATTATTGGTCAAACGCGGTCACGTGTGATTTATTTACTGAGACTATACCCCATGTTTTGTCATGAAAAATCGTGCAAAAATTTCCAGTACAAACCAATGATTTTCAAGTACGCGATACACAGCAGTGCGCGAGAGGTTAGTGCACTTTTACTGTGTGTGGGACAATGACAATGACAATTTATTCTCATGTCACCCACACTGGGGTATTGGAGAAGTTTACAATCAGTTTGAATTTGACAATATTATTTAACATTTATATTATATTGACTGGGCTTGAGGGGTACATCAGAAATATTGACCAAGCTAAGATCATATATTGCCCCGAGTCGAAGACGAGGGCAATATGGTCTTAGCGCGGTCAAAGAAGCCCTATCAATATAATTATTGTTACCTATACAAGACATTTTTTACAAATGATATACAACTTTGGTACCAAGCATGATTTTTACTCACCATGTATACGTGCCTTCACGGTTGTTTCACCGCAAAGTATGCCGGGACAGATTACTAGTACGGCATGAGATTTTCACCTTCGCCGCGATCAGCTGTTCCATTGCCAACAACGGGATTTTTATCCCGTCGAATCAACAGCATAATCTTGTACAGGATGCGTTATTCTGCAGTGATTTTCTTTGATTCCAGTATCACTTGTACAGTAAGAAACCAAAGTTTGTGATTGTGTTTTGTTATGATGATCCTTCAAAAAATAAAGCTGATAATACGAAGTAAAATGCATGGGCTGATGAGAGTGGGTTCCTTGGTATGAATATGTAGTCCCATATGTTCAAAATATGTGTGTGTGTGAAGTTTGGGTCGGTGGTTTGCCTTTTTAAGCTGCTAAACATTGGTGTTTTAGGTTGAAGGATCGTCATAAAAATACAGAATCACAACCTTTGGTTTATTACCGTACAAATGATACTGGAATGAAAGAAAATCACTGCAGAATAACGGATCCTGTACAAGATTATGATGTCATGTTGATTCGACGGGATAAAAATCCCGTTGTTGGCAATGGAACAGCTGATCGCGGCGAAGGTGAAAATCTCCTGCCGTAAGAGTAATCTGTCCCGGCATGCTTTGCGGTGAAACAACCGTGAAGGCACGTATTTCAGAGATGAAAATGTATGAAAATGTCATTGTGACGTAAATTGTTACCGCGCGTACACTTTAACGCGTACACAATACTGCGCGTATGCACTTTGATAAATGCGCACTGGTACTTGGTGAATTAATTGGGGAGGCTTAAACTTGAGAAATATATCGAAAGCAGAATGATAAACTTCTGGTGTAGGATTGTACATAGTGGACAAGATAAATTTTCTGGTAAGGTGTATATTATCTTAAAATTACTCTTTGAGCAGAATATCTATCAGGCACCTTGGTTAAAAAAATCAAGCTGACTCTGGACAATATGGGGATGTCTAATTTATGGGAAATTTGTGAAAATACTAGCTGTGAGTGGGTCAAACAAACTGTGGAACGTCGATTGAAAGATTCTCATGCTCAGTATTGGTCTGCTTGTATGTACGATAATTCGCATTGTGTTAATTATCGAATCTTCAAACATTCTTTATGTTTAGAAAGATACTTAATCGATCTCATTAAAAGAGATCGGACAATTTTAAGTCGCTTTCGATGTGGCAATCATTACCTGCCGTTTGTAGCTGGTAGATATTCAAATACTCCCAGGGAAATGAGGCTGTACGCTCTGCAATTTGCAATCGCTTGGAGATGAGTTTCATTATTTGTTTGTATGCCCTGCCTTTCGTTCAGACAGAAAATTGTTCATTGATAAATATTTTATTGAAAGACCAAATACACTGAAAATGGATCAGCTTTTTAACTCTAATAATGTACAAACACGTTTAAACTTAGTAAAATTTTGTCGGAAAATAATGCTTCGTTTTCATTAATTTATTTAAGTAGACTATGTGATCAAAACATGTTATGAGTTCAATATCAACTTTATGTTTCTCTTTTTTGTCTTATATCAAATTATTAAATTGATATCAAGAATATTTTCAGTAATTCATTAATTCAAATATCTATTTACTGGTGCCAGTACCTTTCTTTTTCAATTGTTTACATTGATTTTTGTCATTAATTATCGTTGTAATTAATATTATCGTTTTGTTTTTTAATTATTATCATTATTAATATTGTTATTATTATTATTATTATTATTAATATTATTATTGTTATCAATATAATTTTTCTCACTACTGTCGATAGTGTGATTTTTTTATTGATTAACATTATTAGATTTGAATTGTACATTTTACAGTGTTAAATTGACAAATTGAAACTGTTTGTAAACTTCTCCAATACCCCAATGTGGGTGACATGAGAATAAATTGTCATTGTCATTGTCAGAAAGAGTGGAATATGGCAGATTACAACCCGTATCAGACATCTGAGCTGGTCATTTACAAAACCGTACAAGTTGCCCTAGTTTTCATTAGCAGTGGGAGCGGAAGGGTATATTCTTTGTATTTTCCTTGGTCTTCCTGCCCGTATAGACTTTGCGTGTAGAGTCGAGTGAAAATAATATAGTTATATCGACTGCTACGAGAGGACTAGCTGTTTCTATACGCTCAAGGGATAGGTGAATCCCCTGCTATCACCCCGAGGCGCGCCTCGGGGCCAGTATAGAAACAGCTAGTCCTCGAGTATTAAAGCAGTCGATATGACTTTTATATGCCGAATTAAAACAAAAATCTACCAAGAATTCTTACCTTAGCCTTTAGTGAGTAAAAATTTGTTAAAACATCACAGATACCAGCGTCCGCCTCACAACCGGGAGGTCGTGGGTTCGAACCCCCGGCCGCGTCATACCAAAAGACGTTAAAAGATGGGAGTAGCTGCTACCTTGTTTGGCGTTCAACAATAAGGGGATAGAGCAATGTCGATCTGGCGCTGCTCAGTGGCTGCCGGGCTCACGATCAATTGGGCACAAAGAATTTCCATTTTCGGTTTAATAAAATTTGGAGTGGACTTTAAAAAAAGATTATTATTATTATCATTATTATATTAAAATCTGAAACACTGTCTGTTAATCTTAGCTTGAAAAATGAGTGAAAGTTTCAATCATTTGGGAATCGCAGACAAAGAGCACTGTATGGCGTCCGCGCTCGCACAAAGACAACTTTAACACGCAAACCAATGGGGATCGCAGTAAACCAATGGGGATCGCAGGATAATGAGGATGGGGGTAGAAACTTTTAAGTAGGCCCTGTGGGCTATTGCTATGCCCTGTGAGTGGCATGGCTTGAAATCACGACTCCAACTTCGACCAATCAGATGGCTAGATTTCTAAAGTGAGGTATATAAAGTCTCATATTGACCGCGCCGTATTTTGTCATTTTCATTGCGCATCTATTATGCGTACAAGAACCTGCGTACTTTGCGCGCACTCGATTGTGACGTAATAATCACACCAAATGCACACTGTTTGCAGTGTATCGAAAATTTCGTCAAGCACTGGATGCACAGTGCTGGTATTTGACAAAGTTTGTTCAGTTCTTTGAGATTGTCATGGTGGATTTCTGTATTTGCTCTAGATGTCTGATTTGGATAACAATAAAAATATTGACTGGCTTTACTTTCGGGGGATATCAGAAATATTGACCGCGCTAAGACCATATTGCCCTCGTCTTTCGACTCGGGGCAATATGATCTGAACTTGGTCAATATTTCTGATATACCCCTCAAGGCCAGTCAATATTATATAAATGTTGCCCTCTGATTTAGTACTAGTGGTCTACGGGGAAAACCCGGAAGAGGGCAATATGGCAAATGTTGCCCGCTCCGGTTTCGTATTCGGAGTGGCGTGCAAAATACGACTTTTTATTTTACAGCTAAAATACCTTGTATGGGTAACAATTTACATTATTACCCTTATCAGACAACTGAGCTGGTCATTTACAAAACCGTATCGCCCTAGTTTTCATTAGCAGTGGGAACGGAAGGGTATATTCTTTGTATTTTCCTTGGTCTCCCTGCCCGTATAGACTTTGCGTGTAGAGACGAGTGAAAATATAGTCTCGTATTGACCGCGCCGTATTTTGTCATTTTCATTGCGCATCTATTATGCTTACGACAACCTGCGCACTTTGCGCGCACTCTATTGTGACGTAATAATCACACCAAAATAATGCACACTGTTTGCAGTGTATCGAAAATTTCGTCAAGCACTGGATGCACAGTGGCTGGTTTGACAAAGTTTGTTCAGTTCTTTGAGATTGTCATGGTGGATTTCTGTATTTGCTCTAGATGTCTGATTTGGATAACAATAACAATATTGACTGGCTTTACTTTCGGGGGATATCAGAAATATTGACCGCGCTGAGACCATATTGTCCTCGTCTTTCGACTCGGGGCAATATGATCTGAGCTTGGTCAATATTTCTTATATACCCCTCAAGGCCAGTCAATATTATATAAATATACAATTCAAATCGAATTAATTTTAATCAATAACAAACAAAGTATTGACAATAGTGAGAAAAATTACGATGATAATAATAATAATTATAGACTAATAATAATAATAACAATAATTAAAAAAATGATAACAATAATTACAAAGATAATTAATGACAAAATTAATGGAAGCAATTGAAAAACAAAGTTACTGGGTGGTATTCCGATAGCGCGAACTAAGTTAAGCTCGGCTTAACTAGTTCACACTTTAATGGAGTGCCTGTTGCCAACTCATTTTCCCTGTACAGATTATTTTAATCCTGCAATGAAAAGTGTCCAAAAAATTAATTTTTCAATGAAATGGGAAGAAAAAGATAATATGAGTATGAACTGAATTTCAATAAAGTCTTTGGTAGATTATCTTTGTCATGAATATTGAAGGAGGAAGATAAAACCTAGCATTCCATAGAAGGGTGAACTAAAATTCTTGTTTAGTCTGGACTTAGTCCCGGCTTAACTTGAGAGAATACCACCCACTGGTACCAGGCCTACACTTGCGTATAGCACTGCGCGTTTATATATAGAGGTAAGTGCGCTTACCTCTATAATTATGCACACTTTAAAAGAAAGCCTATTAAACTTGGGATTTATCTGTCGGCGAAGCAATCTTGAAATTAATTGTTTTACATCATAATGACAAGGACCTAGGAGTTTTGTATATAAAACAAATGATGAATGTTTTCATTGCTTTAGTAAACATTCTATCTGCTCTTGTTGAGGCTGTATGCGTCTACTCGAGTGCGGACAGATCGTATACTGAACTCATCCGCATGCATTATCTGCATACTATGCATACTATACATACTATTGCAAAATTCATCTCAGAAATAATGATGTACATGATAATGATAATAACGATCCATCTATGATGTATCATAGCCATTTACTTTTTTGGGGGATTCTTCATTTTTGTCAGCTCCACGTTTGGCTCTCAATTTTTTCGATAGTATCAATTTCACAAAAGTCTAGATAAACTGTTGCCCATAAAGTTGGAATATATTTTTCTTACTTCTTTTCATGAAATGATTGTGATAATCATTATTTATTCATGATAGATAAAGTTTATATCTTCTTTAACATATTGTAGCTGAATACAAATTATTTTTCTTAGGTGTTTTGTACACCTTAAAAAAAATACCCCCTTTTGTTCCAAATTTGCCCATAACAATTATACGCAACTATGTTAATGATGCGTACACAAAGCCAATATGAATTATGAGGTGTCACCACTGGGATATAGGCCTATTTCTGTAATATTTTCATCACATTCCATTCAACTACAGCTCAAAGGGTTTAGACTGTGAAAAGACTTCTTGTTTAGATTTAGGTCAATTTGTTTAGAAATGCAAACATAAATAAAACTTCATCTCCATAACGCCATACTTACGGATGACAGATAGCGTGTAATTATCATCAGACCTTCCCCCACACTTGTCTTCACAATAGCATCCTATGTCACATTCACCGATAAGAAAATGTGTATGCTCGAGGTATGGGCAGGTAGCAGCGTAGGCACCATCAATGTTATTATCCGTGCAATCTGCATTCGGGAGGGCATCCTCTGCACCGGGCGTATTGATGAAATAAGGCTTGCGTGGTATGGTAGATCTGGTTTGATCTGGCAGGTTCTGGGTGACAGGTGCTTCTTTATCTGTAAATACAAAATTGCGGAGAATTAAAATCACCATAATTTTGAGTCCATATAGCTTGACAACTTCCGAGGTTTTCCTGCACAGCTACATGTAATAAGCCAAATTTAATGCTTTGTGGATTAATTAGTTCACTCACATGTTATGAATAATTATATCTCAATACAGACTCAATGCGAGTTGCATACATTTGTAGTTGTTGCTAGGTAAGACAAAAATTATGGCTTATTATTACTTTACAGCTCCAGGAAACACACAATTGAATCTAGGTCTACGTCAACCTAATAACTTCAGATGGTTTACAGAGTTATAATACCAGTAAAAGTATATATTGAGTGAGGGAGCAAGACATTTTCCATTTTCGAATCATGAAACTGTACTTTTTTAAGCATTTCAGAGCCTATAGTTTGCCATAGCGTTTACTTTGATTTTACTGTACTTTTTAAGTTCAAATTCAAAGTTTCAACCACTAGACCATTGAATTGAGGATAAAATAGCTTATGCTAAACACTCGGGTCGCGGCGCGCTGGAAAACACTCGGGTCACGACTCGCTGGGCCAATTTTTGTTTAATGGTGTCTTCAAATCGGCCCCACAAGCTGGGAAAATCTAATCTTAAATTAGCGACTGTTTTTAACCATTTTTTAATGGGGGTGCGGGAAATCTACTTAGAAAAGAAGTTGGAAATTGCGATTGTTTTTTTAAATGATAGAAAAATAAGAAGACAAGAATTAAGGCTGACATTAGGAAAGACAAAATACTAGGTGGATAAAGTGGATTTTGGAGAAAGTGTAATAGGGCCTACTACAAGGGAATATGATAGGCCTATCAATAGGATAGAAACAAGGAAGAATGGAAAGAGTGAGAAGATGAATTGTGAACCATTAAGAACAAATTATAGAAGAAAAAGGAAAAGAGAGAACTGATACAGAAACAGATTATATTATAGGCCCAATGGAAAAGTGTGGTAGAATGCACCAGAAGAATTAACGATTGACATAAAGATGGGGAAGATGAATTGCAGAAAATAAAGAATTACATTGTAGGCCTATAGAAGAAAAGAGGATTGAAGGGGGGATATGAAGGGAGAGAAAGAATTAAAGATGTAGAAGAACGATTAAAAGCAGGGCATAAGAAACAGGGGCGGATCTAGCTTTTTGCTAAGGGGTGACCCAATGACGATGCCGATCATTGTCCACGAGTCGCGTAGCGGCGATTTTTGGTTGTTGCTAAGTTGAACCCCCGTAAGTGATGTTTTCCTGGCATCTACTAACACAATGGAGACCATAAAAAGTAGTGCATGATAACGTCTTTTAAAATCAAGTAACAGTTTAATACACAACAGTTATGGCGTTTTTCTATGCACATCACATTTTCACTTGGCAGCCCAAGGGGTGTAAACCCCTAAACCAACCCCTGTAGATCCGCCCCTGAGAAAACATAAGATGATAGGGGAAACCAACAAAGAATATCGTAATGATTGCATGATGGAATCTTTTTTAAAAATGAAGAGGAATGAAAGGACAACAAATTAATTACAAAACTACGACAGAGGGCAGAAATACGATTAAGAAGTTATAGCAGAAGGAATTCAAAAAATGGATGGTAGAAGGATCAAAGATAAAGATATACATAAATAAAAGGTGATAGAAGAGGTGAAAGGAGGGAAAAATGCGAGGAATGTAACGAGAGAATTAAAGAAAGATTAAAATGATAAACGATACATAGACCCTTCTATTGTCGATAATTTCAAATCTCTTCTTCAATAAATTTTCCCCTTATAAAGCCGATTTGAAGACACCATTGAAAAAAATTGGCCCAGCTAGCCGTGACCCTAGTGTTTTCTAGCGCGCCGCGACCCGAGTGTTTAGCATAAGCCGATAATATGGGCCCCTAATCACTCATATCAACAACAATTATGCCAGCAACAAAAATAATAACAAAACAAAAACAAGTATAGTTGTACTAGTAGCAGTATAGTAGTAGTAGAAGTAGTAGTAGTAGTAGTAGTAGAAGTAGTAGTAGTAGTAGTAGTAGTAGTAGTAGTAGTAGTAGTAGTAGTAGTAGTTACAAGTAGTAGTAGTAGTAGTTGTTGTAGTATATCGTAGCAGCAGCAGCAGCAGTAGTAGTAGTAGTAGTAGTAGTAGTAGTAGTAGCAGTGTGGTAGTAGTGGTGGTGGTGGTGGTAGTAGTGGTAGTAGTAGTAGTGGTAGTGGTAGTAGTGGTAGTAGTAGTGGTGGTAGTGGGGGTAGTATGATCGTGGTGGGATTAGTAGTAGTGGGATTAGTGGTAGTAGTGGTAGTGGTAGTGGTAGTGGTAGTAGTAGTGGTAGTAGCGGTAAAGTGGTGGTGGTGGTGGTGGTAGTAGTAGTAGTGGTGGTAGTAGTGGTAGTGGTAATGGTGTGAGTAAGTAGTAGTGGTGGTGGTGGTAGTGGTGGTGGTAGTAGTGGTGGTGGTAGTAGAAGTAGTGGTAGTAGTGGTGGTAGTAGTAGTAGTAGTAGTAGTAGTAGTAGTAGTAGTAGTAGTAGTTGTAGTAGTAGTAGTAGTAATTGTTGTTGTTGTAGTTGTAGTAGTAGTAGTAGTAGTAGTAGTAGTAGTAGTAGTAGTGGTGGTCAGTGGCGTACCTGGCATACCTCGTCAGGGGGCAAGCGATTTGGAGGAGCAAGGGGGATGTTGGGGTGTGGAAGGGGGTGAAGGGGACTAGGGGTTGTCCCAATAAAACAGTAGGGATCTTGTCGATATTAATATTTGCGATCGGGCGACTTATCTTTGGTCTATTTTGATTAAAGAAAAAAATATCATTAAAAAAGTTAAATGTATTGAATTTTGACAAAATCAGTGGTTAGCTTATAACTGGTAATGACAATGTTTCTATTAACGTACTTCTATTATTCCTCTTTGAAGAAGCTATTGACATATTATGTTCCAAATTCTGCATATTTGGAGATGTAAAAATTATCATTAAAAAAAGTTAAATGTATTGAATTTTGACAAAATCAGTGGTTAACTTATAACTGGTAATGACAATGTTTCTATTAACGTACTTCTATTATTCCTCTTTGAAGAAGCTATTGACATATTATGTTCCCAATTTTGCATATTTGGAGATGTAAAAAAGTGTATTTGACATTGAATTGAATTGTATTGATTTGCATTTGTTTCATTTCCACATGCACAATTAAAAGTAATGAATATTCAGAATATGCATCTATTCACTCAATAAAAATAAATGTAGTAAAGTGAGAAAAACTTTGTAACAGTAAAATGATATATCACTAGATATACTCAGCGGAGAATTCACGCACTGGGAGGGTACATACAGAGGCGGATCCAGCCGGCGGCGAGGGGGGGGGGGGCCGATTCGTAAGAAAATATTTAGCGGCGTTCCGCTCTTGCACGGACAGGGGATTCCCCCTGAGAAGCTGAAGAAAAATCGAATTTTCAAACTCAATTCGTGCGATTTGGTGTATAGTTTCCTAGTATCTCAGGTATCACTTGACTGTCAAAACCAGTCAGTACAAGACTAGGACAGCAGTTGGAATGGGCAGGCAGCAATCACTTGCGTCGGGCTTCAGCTTCAAACACCTTACATCAGGCCCAGAGAACGTTTTTCAAAGTGGGGGGGGGGGCTAAAGTATTTACGATCAGGTAGAGCGTAGCGAGCGAAGCGAGCGGAGTGTAAATTGGCGTGGGGTCCAGGAGCGGAGCCCCGGAAATTCAGAGGTTTTAGCAGGCCAGGGGCGGCGGAGCGTCATTCATAGTGGGGAGCACCAACAATAAAGGCGCTTTCCGGGAAAAGGGGGCACCTATAAAGGGAAACCTCAAAGCGAAAATATACAACTTTTTTGGTATTTACCCCTACATTGTGATTGCATTATCAGGGATGATTTCAATGTTTGTTTCTCTCTTTACATGGTCCAAGATACTGTTTAAGCATCATACATGTACTTAGCAGTTGGTTGTGATGGTTAGAATATTTATTTGCGAGCGAACTATCAGAAATTTGTGAGGTCGCAGTAACAAAAAATTACATCTTATAAAGAGGAAAAAACAATCCTGATGGGTTTTTAAGCACAATCTAATCAAGAAAGACTGAAAAGATCTTTAATAAGAAACATAATTATATCAATTTCAAATACGAGCGAGCGTAGCGAGCCAGATTTGGGTGAAATTATTTTTTTTTAATCTTAATCGCTTTAAATTAGGAGCACCTTTTATGGGGAAAGGGAAAAGGACACTTACTAGAAAAGAAAAAGAGCACATGTCAAAGTAAAACGGGGAATTACCAGAGGTAAAAATGGGGCACTCCTCACACTTAATATGGGGCACTTATGATAACGGAAAAAGTGCAATTATCAGAAGGAAAATGGTACTAATTAGAAAGGATAAGTTCAAGTTCAAGTTCATTTTATTCAAAACCACACAAAACATGATATAATCTTTTACAACAAAAAAGACTGGTAATAGTACATTAATCAATTTGATTACATCATGGGCCACGTGTCAAAATAAAAGGGGCAACTATCAGAAATGAAAAGGGGCACTTATTACAGAGTTAAAGGGGGCACCTCTCAAATATGAATAAGGGCACTCATCGGAGATTTTTTTTAAAGGGGCACTTAATAGAAAAAAAACCAAATCTCACGCACAAATTATGCAAAAGCGGTAATTGCGTCCCGCAGGACACAACAACAATTCCCACGTTAGTATATCTGTAAAGCGCTTAGAGACATCGTAGATGTATTAAGCGCCATACAAAAGCGGAATATTATTATTTCTGGAAGCTGGAGATGAATCGTTTTCGCATCGTACACTGATTATAATTTTAATGATTTACACATCTATCCAATCTGTCCATATAGTGTAACAGTAACGACTCATCTGTGACACTAAAACGATGTGCATGAGACTGATTTTGTTCGGTATAATTTGCATATAATTATGCGCAGATTGAAAAAGAAATTTTTTGACAATTCGTCTTTTATGCACCTGTACAACTGAATGGAGTGTTTTTACCCAGATTCTGACGATAAATGTGTGTAATTTTCTGAAAGAATTAGGCTTTTAAGGACTGATTTTATGAATCCGTAAACTGCCAAACTCGGAAGCTTTGCCGACATGCTTGACGATATGCCTCCGTGTTTTTACTTCTCGCATTTGCTATTTTTTCGCGCTTTAATGTGGTGTCGCATTTTGCAGGAAAGTTTTCTGCCGGGGCCTTGCCCTTGGTTGGTTTCTTTCTATTTTTCTTTAACATACTTTTTCAAAAAAGAGGGGGCTACTCCCCCGAGCCCCGCCGTAGCGCGGGCCTTGTACATTGTGTAACGGCATGATGATTTGACAGATGGACCTGAAGCTAACTGAGTCCTGACATACTTTTCAACGCTGTAACTTGTACGCCCTAGTGTAGAGCAATCATCGGCATTTTGTTTTAATCTTATAGGCCTAAAACACGAATTAGGGCTAGTTCTGACCTGAAAACGACCCAAATCTCGGAGCATGGCTAGCTGAACCGCGGGGCCTTGGCCTATATACGGATAAGTGAGTGCCCTGGGTCCACTTCTAACTCGTGTTTTTAGCCCTTCTTTCTTCCCTTTTCCCTTTCCTTTCCTTTTTTTTTTGTTTGCTTGTCACTCGTCAGGGGGCAGAGTGCCCCTGCCCCCGTAGGTACGCTACTGGTGGTGGTGGTAGTAGTAGTAGTAGTAGTAGTAGTAGTAGAAGAAGAAAAGTAGTATGATGGGGGTTGTGTGCCCAGACACTTAACAAAAATATAGCTGTCACTTTTGCCTTTGGATTTACGACAAGTACCGTATGCATCAAACTTCTGATGTGACTGAGCAAGAATAATCTCATTGAGGTTTGCCAAAAAGAACAGCTATTTTTTTATATTTTTAATTTTCTTCAAATTATCAGTGGATGGAGGTCGGGGTGGAAGTCCCATTAATAGTCAGCTTAAAAATTAAGATTTGCATTTGTTGTAATTTTGCGTAGGCTAGCTTAAAGGTAGTGTATCCCTGTTGCAGCCAACATCAAATCTTGTAGAACTTTGCAGGAATTATGAACATGTCACGTATGTCTTATCTGTGAAACGTAAACGTTAGCAGTTTCCTAGTATTCAAATTATGCAAGGAAACCCGTTTACTTTTTAGACTTCACCGTCAGACACTATTGAGTGACCGACTGACTTCTTTTTTTTTCTTTGGTAATAACATACATAAAATGAGCTGTAAAGGGTACATGAGCATTTGTCCACATCAATAACCCACTTCTTGTAATGGCAAAAATTAAGCTGATTGAATCTTTGCGCAGCACAAAACGTACGACCATTCGGTATAAGGTTCTGAGCGCGCTCGCTAAATTCGATGCGACAACTAACGGTCGTTATCTTTCAAATACCATTGGAATTTTATAACCTTTTCATTTTTTGGCCTACAAATGGGACATAGTTCCTTTAAGGACCTTCATTTTGTCCACCAAAATTTGACACGGGCATCGGTATCGACTTGAAAATGTGTGTTATCGTCAATTGCTCGTTGTTAATTTCTCAAGTATTTAACTTCATAATATGTTAAACCATGCAAGTAAGGTAGAAGAAATTTGCCTAACGTTAGATCTAGACCACTGGATTAAATGACTTTATAGATTAACTCCAGAAAAAAAGTGCAAAACTTTAAAGGGGAATCCTACCTTCATAGCAAACTAGAAGAAATATCAGAGAAGCATACTGGTGAAAGTTTGAATGAAATCAGACCAAAAATAAACTAGAAAATTATGAATTTTTGAAATTTGCAATCGCTATGTGTTTTGGCTCTTCGAATAGACGAAATTGTACGTAATGAATCAGTGATGTAATGGTGGACAGCTTTCCCATTTGTTCCAACACACAATTTCAATGTTTCAAAAATGTATAACTCGGGATAGTATTTTCCTTTTTATATAGAGGACTACTCTCCATAATATATTTTGAGTAGTGCCCCAAGGGTGAA
Organism: Mesocentrotus franciscanus; assembly: GCA_037976565.1. NCBI lineage: Eukaryota > Metazoa > Echinodermata > Echinoidea > Camarodonta > Strongylocentrotidae > Mesocentrotus > Mesocentrotus franciscanus. Next base: position 23,024,237 of record CP137682.1, read on the forward strand.
GGCACTTGGGAGAGAAACAGAAATTAGGGGATTTATGATATAATTTATATTTTTGTACACAACAAAAGGAAGAGTTATCCGTCACTACGTCACAATCCACTGACAAATTTGCCAATTTGAGGTTCGCATAGCTATAGTGATATACGTTTTCAAACATTCATAACTCTCTTATTATTGGTCCGATTTATTTCAAACTTTCGCCATTCTGCTTCTCTGATTGTTCTGCTTTCATTCATAATTTCTTATTACAAGGGTTGGATTGCCCTTTAACTTTGTTAGGTCCTCCCATCACATAGATCTACTCACCGGAAACTTGAACAGAAATGTCGAGTTCACAGGCATTCCCAGCGGAATCGGCAGCAACACAATGGATAGTGGCGTTCACAATGCATGAACCATCAAGTTCAACAGTGGCTGGCAGTTCCCCACCCTGGATAGAGCAGGTTGGGGTTAGTGTTTCCTGTGAGTTGTCTGTGACTGTTGGCAAGACAAAGTTGTCACCAACGCTTACAGTAGCAAAGCTTTTTCCGCTATCAGTTCCAAGCGAGAGGGCGTCTGCGGGCGTGAATTCACACTTTTCACAGTCTGTCAAAAAACAAAAACAAAACAAACCAAAAACAACACACATGTTAATCTTCTAATGAGAAGCCACAGTTAACAATTAAAAAAAGCTCAAGCCTCAAAATAAATAAATTAATATTGATATTAATATTAAATCGTAATAGACCAGGGGGTTGTTTCACAAAGACTAAGATCGACTTTAAGTTGGACTTAAGTATAGCAGGCCGTTCATGCCATTGGTTGCTATCACCACTGGTCTCTAAATTATAATCTTTAGATAATATTTTTCCTTCAATAATGAACTATCAAAAAATGTAAAGTCTGTATATTTGAGACCACAATTTGTACGTCCCTTGAAAGACAAATGACAGTAAATGGTGAGAGCAAGCAATGGCACGAACGACCTGTTATACTTAAGTCCAACTTAAAGTCGATCTTAGTCTTTGTGAAACACCCCCCTGGGCCCTGTCTTACAAAGAGTTGATATCAATCGCAATTATGTACATACATGGCCCTGGGAAACGGGGGTGCTGGGGGTGCTGGGGGTGCTGAAGCACCCCCGGAAATTTTTAAGGGGGAGCGCAGCAAAAAAATTTTTGTATGATATATTTAATGTATATCATTATGCTTCGTTTACGAAATTGTCACACAGCCGACAGCCACAAATGACGCTTTTTTTTTTAAAATACTTTCTTTCACAAAATCCTTTTTTGTATGATATATTTATATATATTCAGCGGCCGGCTTAGTCGTTGCGAAATTTTTCCTCAAAAACCGGACTAAAGGATGAAAAAAAATGACCTTACCCCCCCCCCCACTGAACAAAATATCGGTCGGTATAATTTTCCAATTTCCGGGACAAAAAAATGTAGCTCTCCCCAAGCAGAGGGCCCGATGGGTTTTTAAACTCCCATGGAAATACAGGATAAAAAGAAAGATATAAAAGTCAAACAAGAAGAAATCCTCAAATAGGTTGTAAAATACCATGCAAGGTAAAATCCCTGTTATGGGTCTACAAATCAGAGATGTTGCACGGGTTTCACTAGCTTTATAGGGTATGAAAACTACTATAGACTTTGATTCTTGTTCAGGGTGCTTTTCAGAAAGTGATTTACGCGGATAATGTACAGTGCTCGATGTGACATTACTCCCCGGGGAAAGACCCTCTGTAGCTAAGGTGCCGAGGCAGTGAGTTATTGAGTTATAGCTAGAAACTGATTTTCCTCATATTTAAAAACAATAATAATAAGGTTCACTGATTTTTTTTTCTTCCTGCTCTCATTGAAATACCTTTTCGGGGTCAAAGTTGACCTTAAACATGAACATATTTGCTGAATTGCTGATCTATCTTGAGAAGGAAAGGAGGGGGGGGGACGAAGACTTTACACTTCAAAGAAAACACAGATGATAAAAATGTTCGCAAATCGCTGATCCCTATTTAGGCTTGCAGCGTCAACCTCATGGTTGTTTCTCAATCAAACATGAGTTTCAATTCAATCCAATGTAACATCTTGTTTCTTCCATTTTATTTCTTCGTATTAATAAATACTCATAAAGGATGGACAAAATATTTTGCAATAAGGATGAAGGCATACATTCTGTTAAGCAGACTTATGCCGGGTACGTCTGAATTAGTACAGGGGGGGGGGACAAAAATATTAATTGGAATTATATACCGAACAGAATAAACAGATGATAACAATATTTTGCTGAGAGACAGCCCCGCCCCCCCCCAAAAAAAAAAATGACAACCATGAGGAATATTGGCCTAGGTACGTCCTACATGTACTTGCCTTTAATTGTGACAATGTACGTTATACTGACTGAGTTTCCAGCTTCATCTATACAAGTTGCTTCGATTTCACAGTCCCCAATACCAAATTGATCACAAGGTGTCAGGTATATATCCAAACTCTCTCCGTCAACAATGTCGTTACAGGTTGGGAGAGGTATAGGCCTATCCTGTCCATTGAACGTCCTGTAAGATGTACCATCATCTGTGCAGAATTCCAATTCCTCTGGAGGCGTCAGTACTGGCTTCTCTTTGTCTTGAATACAATGACAGTGAAAATTATTTGAAAAATCCATATAAATGGTAATTTATATCATAATCGAGGCTTTAGAACAGAAATCTCTTTACTTGTCTTGCTCGACTAAGTCGGCTTTTAAGACGTACGTTGGATTATTTCATATCATTAATCCGTCTATAGCCCTCTAGCAGGGCCAGTGGATGAAGTCATATCTTTCCTGCTGGTCATCTAGGGTAATCATAGCTGCAGCCATGCATGGGTTGTAGATTTCGGGGTACCGCAAGGGTCCGTGCTGTGAACAATTCTCTTTGTTCACACATCACCCCCATCTCTGACATCATTCATAAAGAGAGGCGTAGCTACGGGAGGAGAGCACAGGGGCATGTGCCCCCGCCAATGGGAATGGCATAGCAACAGAGGTCAGGGTGAGGAATGAGATATGGAGGAAAAGAATGTGAGATAATATAAGGAGATAGATTGCTCTAAAATGCTCCCAAAGATTATACTATTACATGAATCAGTAACTTGGGGACAACATAATAAGTCGTTAAATTACACATTTTATTTGATGAGGCAAGAGGCATATAAAACAATGAGATACAAAAGTGACAAGGGGACATTATCTTTTATCATTATCATCATCATTGTCATCAATCACTATATTTTCATATTAGTTCATTTTTTATTCATTCTTCAGTTTACAAAACATGCAAAACATTAGAATATATACAAAGCATTTGAAAGGTAAAATACAATGTACATTAAATAAATTTATATAAAATAAGAAAAATAACAGGGCCATCATTAAAAGCCTATTGACAGGTTGATAGTTCCAAGAATTAACATTAATATTTCAGCGGAGAGGAAAAATAAGGTAAAACAAAGGTGTTGGGGGTATTGAATTAGAAAATTGATAACCTATTGATAAGAAGATAACAGGTATAATCTATCATTATTGCTTTAACAATTATTAATTTTGGGAGCCCCAATTTATATCACTTTGATGAGGGTAACATTTCAGGGGAGTGTTTCACAAAGACTAAGATCGACTTTAAGTTGGACTTAACTATGGCAGGCCGTTCATGCCACTGTTTGCTCTCTCCATTTTGATCTTTAGATAATATTTTTCCTTCAGTAAAGTTGCATAATTACACATAATGAAAGAGATATAGTGGTATAAGTAGGAAGAAACATATTATTTTGGTGGAGCAAAATGTGACCCACGAAAAAATGAGTGGTAAATAACTATGACTTCCGAACATCTGACTTAGTCTTCTGCATAAGCTGATTATAAGAGCAATTTTACAGACACACATGATGCGATACGCATTTGATATTAACCACTTTCGAACATTTCACTACTGCTCGAACTGCACTATACATGTAGCATAATACCTAACCTCACCTAATAAAACCTAACTGCAACCCTAACCCTAACCCAAATCCAATACCTTTGCCGAATTGAAATTAAAATTCAATTTAATCAATCAATGTCTGTGTGCATGGAGGGGAGTGTGCTCTCAACCTCTCTATCTCTCTCATTCTTTCTCTATTTCGCTCTTGCTGCTAGAATTACTATATTTTAAATATTTTGACCCCCAATTACATCATACTATTATGCTCTCTCTCAAAATGCACGACCCAGGATTGTCAGAAATGGGAGGGGCTGGAATTTTCCAATATCAACTGTTTTCTCCAGAATAGTTCCACAACCGCGCAAGCCCTCTTTAGCTCTCTCTTGTTGGCGGGGGCAGGGTGGGGAAGAGGAGGTTCTTGGGAATTGAATTTGTGAATGCTGCCAGCCTATCCAGGCTGTATATAGAAGGGAAGACTTTAAGAGCAAAAGAATGTTTCTATTGAAGTATATTTTTGTTACAGGCACAATTCTTGTAATATTTGAGTGGTAAATAACTATGACTTCCGAACATCTGACTTACTCTTCTGCATTAGCTGATTATAATAGCAATTTTACAGATACACATGATGCGATAGGCATTTGATAACCACTTTCGAACATTTCACTACTGCTTTGCACTATACATGCAGCAGAATTTATTTTGCCGCGTTCACTTTCAATGAACGCTAATATTTTCGGACGCTTCAAAGAAACTGCTCAATATGACAACTCTATCTTTTCTACATCTTATTGCATTGCCAGTGAAAATTGCGGCAACTCAAAATTACCTACACGCAAGCACGGGTAAGTGCACAACACGTTCAATCTATTTCACATTCACTACACCTAACTTTCCAACACACGTTACTTAATTATCAACATTATGAGAGAAGATCTTTAGCAATGTTCAATTAACAGTCAACGTTGGTAAAACCTAATGCAAATGGTGTAGATCGACGCTTCAAGGGAGCTGCCCTAAGAATATTCTATATCTTTTCCATATCTGACTTCGTAGTCTTACCCTCAACTGTAACCGTTGCGGTACAGCTTTTCGTATTTCCAGCCTCATCTTCTACGGTGATAACCACTTCTGTTTCTCCAAGTTGGTAAGTAGCCTCCGAGTCCTCCGCTGGCTCTGTACTCACAACACCAACATTGTCACTGCTCCCTGTAAGAATAGCAGCCAATGGAACCACAGCTGTTTGGCCACCTTCAGTTGTATTTCTGAGCACGTCCTCGCAAGAAACTTCCGGATCTTCATTATCTGTTAAAATAAAACAATACGAAAAATTAATAAGGGCACGCATTGTTTCTAAGTTGAACTTCACTTGCTCCAACGCCAATAAATTATTGTTCTGCGTCAATTTCATACACACTCACCAAATTCTTAATCTCAACGCTGAACCCAACAAACACCATACCTAGCCCCAACTCTCATCCTTACCTCATCTAGTGAAACCTATCTGCAACCCTAACCCTAACCCTAATCCGATACCTTTGCCGAATTAAAACCCGGAGCAATTGTTAGAGGAGCAAAATAATGTCAGGGCACCGTTAAGATCTCTTCTTAGCACGCCTCTTGTAAACGCCGTGGCATGCATGCAGTTACAAATCAACTCTTTAACATAATTCAAATGAAAATGCAAGGCCCTGAGTTACAATTAATATACATGTATCAAGGGAAACTTCACTTTCACCAGAGTCCCGCAAATTTTCCTGTTGTCAGAAGAAACCTTTGCAACTTCAAAATGGCATAGCGGCTTGGATGCTCGCCGAGAAATGAAGGCAAATGCTATTAAACTGGTATCTACAAGCACGTCCACGCAACTAAGTGTCGGCTGTTTATTATCTGTTAAAATAAAATAATACGAAAAGGCATAAGGGCATGCACGCTTTGTTTCTAGGTTTTACTTCACTTGCTCCTACTCCAATTGTTCTGCGTCAATTTCCTACACACTTACCAAATTCTTAATCTCAACGAGGAACCCAACAAACACCATTCCTATAACCCCAACTCTCATCTGAACCTAACTTAATGAAACCTATCTGCAACCCTAAACCTAATCCGAAACCTTTGCCGAATAAAACCCGGAGCAATTGTTGGAGGAGCAAATGTCAGGGCACTTTAAAGATCTCTTCTTCTCGTAGTCTTACCCTCAACTCTAACCGTTGCGGTACAGCTTTTCGTATTTCCAGCCTCATCTTCTACGGTGATAACCACTTCTGTTCCTCCAAGTGGGTAAGTAGCCTCCGAGTCCTCCGCTGGCTCTGTACTCTCAACACCAACATTGTCACTGCTCCCTGTAAGAATAGCAGCCAATGGAACCACAGCTGTTTGACCACCTGTAGCGGTACTTCTGACAACGTCCTGGCAAGAAACTTCCGGATCTTCATTATCTGTTAAAATAAAACAATACGAAAAATTAATAAGGGCACGCATTGTTTCTAAGTTGAACTTTACTTGCTCCAACGCCAATAAATTATTGTTCTGCGTCAATTTCATACACACTCACCAAATTCTTAATCTCAACGCTGAACCCAACAAACACCATACCTAGCCCCAACTCTCATCCTTACCTCATCTAATGAAACCTATATGCAACCCTAACCCTAACCCTAATCCGATACCTTTGCCGAATTAAAAACCCGGGGCAATTGTTAGAGGAGCAAAATAATGTCAGGGCACCTTTAAGATCTCTTCTTAGCACGCCTCTTGTAAACGCCGTGGCATGCATGCAGTTACAAATCAACTCTTTAACATAATTCAAATGAAAATGCAAGGCCCTGAGTTACAATTAATATACATGTATCAAGGGAAACTTCACTTTCACCAGAGTCCCGCAAATTTTCCTGTTGTCAGAAGAAACCTTTGCAACTTCAAAATGGCATAGCGGCTTGGATGCTCGCCGAGAAATGAAGGCAAATGCTATTAAACTGGTATCTACAAGCACGTCCACGCAACTAAGTGTCGGCTGTTTATTATCTGTTAAAATAAAATAATACGAAAAGGCATAAGGGCATGCACGCTTTGTTTCTAGGTTTTACTTCACTTGCTCCTACGCCAATTGTTCTGCGTCAATTTCCTACACACTTACCAAATTCTTAATCTCAACGATGAACCCAATAAACACCATTCCTATAACCCCAACTCTCATCCGAACCTAACTTAATGAAACCTATCTGCAACCCTAAACCTAATCCGAAACCTTTGCCGAATTAAAACCCGGAGCAATTGTTGGAGGAGCAAATGTCAGGGCACTTTAAAGATCTCTTCTTCTCGTAGTCTTACCCTCAACTCTAACCGTTGCGGTACAGCTTTTCGTATTTCCAGCCTCATCTTCTACGGTGATAACCACTTCTGTTTCTCCAAGTGGGTAAGTAGCCTCCGAGTCCTCCGCTGGCTCTGTACTCTCAACACCAACATTGTCACTGCTCCCTGTAAGAATAGCAGCCAATGGAACCACAGCTGTTTGGCCACCTGTAGCGGTACTTCTGACAACGTCCTGGCAAGAAACTTCCGGATCCTCTTTATCTGTTAAAATAAAACAATACGAAAAATTAATAAAGGCACGCATTGTTTCTAAGTTGAAATTCACTTGCTCCAACGCCAATAAATTATTCTTCTGCGTCAATTTCATACACACTCACCAATTTCTTAATCTCAACGCTGAACCCAACAAACACCATACCTAGCCCCAACTCTCATCCTTACCTCATCTAATGAAACCTTTCTGCAACCCTAACCCTAACCCTAATCCGATACCTTTGCCGAATTAAAACCCGGAGCAATTGTTCGAGGAGCAAAATAATGTCAGGGCACTTTAAAGATCTCTTCTTAGCACGCCTCTTGTAAACGCCGTGGCATGCATGCAGTTACAAATTAACTTTTTAACATAATTCAAATGAAAATGCAAGGCCCTGAGTTACAATATACATGTATCAAGAGAAACTTCACTTTTACCAGAGTCCCGCAAATTTTCCTGTTGTCAGAAGAAACCTTTGCAACTTCAAAAATGGCAAAGCGGCTTGGATGCTCGCCGAAAAATGAAGGCAAATGCTATAAACGTATATTAAAGAACGATGAAGAAAATAATGCGTTTCTACCCTAGGCAGATTCCTCTATGCTTGATGACAAGTATGGAGGCCTATACATATTCAAAAGAGAAATCATTACAGACTCTACTGAATCATACGCTTTGGAATGTGATTTTAAATATCAATGTAATCAATCGATCGAGTGAAATGTCATTAGTATATTCCCCATGAGGACATCAATTTGAATTGTCTGTGTGCATGGAGGGAATACTCTTAACCTCTCTATCTCTCTCACTCTTTCTCTATTTCGCTCTTGCTGCTAGAATTACTATATTCTAAATATTTTGACCTTCAATTGCATCATAATATGCTCTCTCAAAATGCACGACACAGGATTGTCAGAAATGGGAGGGGTCTGGAATTTTCCAATATCAACTGTTTTCTCCAGAATAGTTCCACAACAACGCAAACCCTCTTTGGCTCTCTCTTGTTGGCGGGGCCAGGGTGGGGAAGAGGAGGTTCTTGGGAGTTGGAATTTGTGAATGCTGCCAGCCTCTCCAAGCTGTAGAAGGGAAGACTTTAAGAGCAAAAGAATGTTTCTATTGTAGTATATTTTTGTTACAGGCACAATTCTTGTAATATTTGAGTGGTAAATAACTATGACTTCCGAACATCTGACTTACTCTTCTGCATTAGCTGATTATAATAGCAATTTTACAGATACACATGATGCGATAGGCATTTGATAACCACTTTCGAACATTTCACTACTGCTTTGCACTATACATGCAGCAGAATTTATTTTGCCGCGTTCACTTTCAATGAACGCTCATATTTTCGGACGCTTCAAAAAACTGCTCAATATGTACTCTATCTTTTCTACATCTTATTGCATTGCCAGTGAAAATTGCGGCAACTCAAAATTACCTACACGCAAGCACGGGTAAGTGCACAACACGTTCAATCTATTTCACATTCACTACACCTAACTTTCCAACACACGTTAATTAATTATCAACATTATGAGAGAAGATCTTTAGCAATGTTCAATTAACAGTCAACGTTGGTAAAACCTAATGCAAATGGTGTAGATCGACGCTTCAAGGGAGCTGCCCTAAGAATATTCTATATCTTTTCCATATCTGACTTCGTAGTCTTACCCTCAACTGTAACCGTTGCGATACCGCTTCCCCTATTTCCAGCCTCATCTGCTACGGTGAGACCCACTTCTGTTTCTCCAATTGGGAAAGAAGTGTCCTCATGATCACTAGTTGTACTCACAACCAAAACATTATCCGAGGACGCTTTCACAAGTTCATTCATTTGAACCACAGCTGTTGTTCCACCTGAAATAGCAGCCACAACCACGTTCTGGCCAGTAACAACCGGATCTTCATTATCTGTTAAAATAAAACAATACGAACAATTAATAAGGGCACGCATTGTTACTAAGTTGTACTTCACTTGCTTCTACGCCAATAAATTATTGTTCTGCGTCAATTTCATACACACTCACCTAATTCTTAAGCCCAACGCTGAACCCAACAAACACCATACCTATAACCCCAACTCTCATCCGAACCTAACTTAATGAAACCTATCTGCAACCCTAAACCTCATCCGATACCTTTGCCGAATTAAAACCCGGAACAATTGTTAGAGGAGCAAATGTCAGGGCACTTTAAAGATCTCTTCTTCTCGTAGTCTTACCCTCAACTGTAACCGTTGCGGTACAGCTTTTCGTATTTCCAGCCTCATCTTCTACGGTGATAACCACTTCTGTTTCTCCAAGTTGGTAAGTAGCCTCCGAGTCCTCCGCTGGCTCTGTACTCACAACACCAACATTGTCACTGCTCCCTGTAAGAATAGCAGCCAATGGAACCACAGCTGTTTGGCCACCTTCAGTTGTATTTCTGAGCACGTCCTCGCAAGAAACTTCCGGATCTTCATTATCTGTTAAAATAAAACAATACGAAAAATTAATAAGGGCACGCATTGTTTCTAAGTTGAACTTCACTTGCTCCAACGCCAATAAATTATTGTTCTGCGTCAATTTCATACACACTCACCAAATTCTTAATCTCAACGCTGAACCCAACAAACACCATACCTAGCCCCAACTCTCATCCTTACCTCATCTAATGAAACCTATCTGCAACCCTAACCCTAACCCTAATCCGATACCTTTGCCGAATTAAAAACCCGGAGCAATTGTTAGAGGAGCAAAATAATGTCAGGGCACCTTTAAGATCTCTTCTTAGCACGCCTCTTGTAAACGCCGTGGCATGCATGCAGTTACAAATCAACTCTTTAACATAATTCAAATGAAAATGCAAGGCCCTGAGTTACAATTAATATACATGTATCAAGGGAAACTTCACTTTCACCAGAGTCCCGCAAATTTTCCTGTTGTCAGAAGAAACCTTTGCAACTTCAAAATGGCATAGCGGCTTGGATGCTCGCCGAGAAATGAAGGCAAATGCTATTAAACTGGTATCTACAAGCACGTCCACGCAACTAAGTGTCGGCTGTTTATTATCTGTTAAAATAAAATAATACGAAAAGGCATAAGGGCATGCACGCTTTGTTTCTATGTTTTACTTCACTTGCTCCTACGCCAATTGTTCTGCGTCAATTTCCTACACACTTACCAAATTCTTAATCTCAACGAGGAACCCAACAAACACCATTCCTATAACCCCAACTCTCATCTGAACCTAACTTAATGAAACCTATCTGCAACCCTAAACCTAATCCGAAACCTTTGCCGAATTAAAACCCGGAGCAATTGTTGGAGGAGCAAATGTCAGGGCACTTTAAAGATCTCTTCTTCTCGTAGTCTTACCCTCAACTGTAACCGTTGCGGTACAGCTTTTCGTATTTCCAGCCTCATCTTCTACGGTGATAACCACTTCTGTTTCTCCAAGTGGGTAAGTAGCCTCCGAGTCCTCCGCTGGCTCTGTACTCTCAACACCAACATTGTCACTGCTCCCTGTAAGAATAGCAGCCAATGGAACCACAGCTGTTTGACCACCTGTAGCGGTACTTCTGACAACGTCCTGGCAAGAAACTTCCGGATCTTCATTATCTGTTAAAATAAAACAATACGAAAAATTAATAAGGGCACGCATTGTTTCTAAGTTGAACTTTACTTGCTCCAACGCCAATAAATTATTGTTCTGCGTCAATTTCATACACACTCACCAAATTCTTAATCTCAACGCTGAACCCAACAAACACCATACCTAGCCCCAACTCTCATCCTTACCTCATCTAATGAAACCTATATGCAACCCTAACCCTAACCCTAATCCGATACCTTTGCCGAATTAAAAACCCGGGGCAATTGTTAGAGGAGCAAAATAATGTCAGGGCACCTTTAAGATCTCTTCTTAGCACGCCTCTTGTAAACGCCGTGGCATGCATGCAGTTACAAATCAACTCTTTAACATAATTCAAATGAAAATGCAAGGCCCTGAGTTACAATTAATATACATGTATCAAGGAAACTTCACTTTCACCAGAGTCCCGCAAATTTTCCTGTTGTCAGAAGAAACCTTTGCAACTTCAAAAATGGCATAGCGGCTTGGATGCTCGCCGAGAAATGAAGGCAAATGCTATTAAACTGGTATCTACAAGCACGTCCACGCAACTAAGTGTCGGCTGTTTATTATCTGTTAAAATAAAATAATACGAAAAGGCATAAGGGCATGCACGCTTTGTTTCTAGGTTTTACTTCACTTGCTCCTACGCCAATTGTTCTGCGTCAATTTCCTACACACTTACCAAATTCTTAATCTCAACGATGAACCCAACAAACACCATTCCTATAACCCCAACTCTCATCCGAACCTAACTTAATGAAACCTATCTGCAACCCTAAACCTAATCCGAAACCTTTGCCGAATTAAAACCCGGAGCAATTGTTGGAGGAGCAAATGTCAGGGCACTTTAAAGATCTCTTCTTCTCGTAGTCTTACCCTCAACTGTAACCGTTGCGGTACAGCTTTTCGTATTTCCAGCCTCATCTTCTACGGTGATAACCACTTCTGTTTCTCCAAGTGGGTAAGTAGCCTCCGAGTCCTCCGCTGGCTCTGTACTCTCAACACCAACATTGTCACTGCTCCCTGTAAGAATAGCAGCCAATGGAACCACAGCTGTTTGGCCACCTGTAGCGGTACTTCTGACAACGTCCTGGCAAGAAACTTCCGGATCTTCATTATCTGTTAAAATAAAACAATACGAAAAATTAATAAGGGCACGCATTGTTTCTAAGTTGAACTTTACTTGCTCCAACGCCAATAAATTATTGTTCTGCGTCAATTTCATACACACTCACCAAATTCTTAATCTCAACGCTGAACCCAACAAACACCATACCTAGCCCCAACTCTCATCCTTACCTCATCTAATGAAACCTATATGCAACCCTAACCCTAACCCTAATCCGATACCTTTGCCGAATTAAAAACCCGGGGCAATTGTTAGAGGAGCAAAATAATGTCAGGGCACCTTTAAGATCTCTTCTTAGCACGCCTCTTGTAAACGCCGTGGCATGCATGCAGTTACAAATCAACTCTTTAACATAATTCAAATGAAAATGCAAGGCCCTGAGTTACAATTAATATACATGTATCAAGGAAACTTCACTTTCACCAGAGTCCCGCAAATTTTCCTGTTGTCAGAAGAAACCTTTGCAACTTCAAAATGGCATAGCGGCTTGGATGCTCGCCGAGAAATGAAGGCAAATGCTATTAAACTGGTATCTACAAGCACGTCCACGCAACTAAGTGTCGGCTGTTTATTATCTGTTAAAATAAAATAATACGAAAAGGCATAAGGGCATGCACGCTTTGTTTCTAGGTTTTACTTCACTTGCTCCTACGCCAATTGTTCTGCGTCAATTTCCTACACACTTACCAAATTCTTAATCTCAACGATGAACCCAACAAACACCATTCCTATAACCCCAACTCTCATCCGAACCTAACTTAATGAAACCTATCTGCAACCCTAAACCTAATCCGAAACCTTTGCCGAATTAAAACCCGGAGCAATTGTTGGAGGAGCAAATGTCAGGGCACTTTAAAGATCTCTTCTTCTCGTAGTCTTACCCTCAACTGTAACCGTTGCGGTACAGCTTTTCGTATTTCCAGCCTCATCTTCTACGGTGATAACCACTTCTGTTTCTCCAAGTGGGTAAGTAGCCTCCGAGTCCTCCGCTGGCTCTGTACTCTCAACACCAACATTGTCACTGCTCCCTGTAAGAATAGCAGCCAATGGAACCACAGCTGTTTGACCACCTGTAGCGGTACTTCTGACAACGTCCTGGCAAGAAACTTCCGGATCTTCATTATCTGTTAAAATAAAACAATACGAAAAATTAATAAGGGCACGCATTGTTTCTAAGTTGAACTTTACTTGCTCCAACGCCAATAAATTATTGTTCTGCGTCAATTTCATACACACTCACCAAATTCTTAATCTCAACGCTGAACCCAACAAACACCATACCTAGCCCCAACTCTCATCCTTACCTCATCTAATGAAACCTATCTGCAACCCTAAACCTAATCCGAAACCTTTGCCGAATTAAAACCCGGAGCAATTGTTGGAGGAGCAAATGTCAGGGCACTTTAAAGATCTCTTCTTCTCGTAGTCTTACCCTCAACTCTAACCGTTGCGGTACAGCTTTTCGTATTTCCAGCCTCATCTTCTACGGTGATAACCACTTCTGTTTCTCCAAGTGGGTAAGTAGCCTCCGAGTCCTCCGCTGGCTCTGTACTCTCAACACCAACATTGTCACTGCTCCCTGTAAGAATAGCAGCCAATGGAACCACAGCTGTTTGGCCACCTGTAGCGGTACTTCTGACAACGTCCTCGCAAGAAACTTCCGGATCTTCATTATCTGTTAAAATAAAACAATACGAAAAATTAATAAGGGCACGCATTGTTTCTAAGTTGAACTTTACTTGCTCCAACGCCAATAAATTATTGTTCTGCGTCAATTTCATACACACTCACCAAATTCTTAATCTCAACGCTGAACCCAACAAACACCATACCTAGCCCCAACTCTCATCCTTACCTCATCTAATGAAACCTATATGCAACCCTAACCCTAACCCTAATCCGATACCTTTGCCGAATTAAAAACCCGGGCAATTGTTAGAGGAGCAAAATAATGTCAGGGCACCTTTAAGATCTCTTCTTAGCACGCCTCTTGTAAACGCCGTGGCATGCATGCAGTTACAAATCAACTCTTTAACATAATTCAAATGAAAATGCAAGGCCCTGAGTTACAATTAATATACATGTATCAAGGAAACTTCACTTTCACCAGAGTCCCGCAAATTTTCCTGTTGTCAGAAGAAACCTTTGCAACTTCAAAATGGCATAGCGGCTTTGATGCTCGCCGAGAAATGAAGGCAAATGCTATTAAACTGGTATCTACAAGCACGTCCACGCAACTAAGTGTCGGCTGTTTATTATCTGTTAAAATAAAATAATACGAAAAGGCATAAGGGCACGCATTGTTTCTAGGTTTTACTTCACTTGCTCCTACGCCAATTGTTCTGCGTCAATTTCATACACACTCACCAAATTCTTAATCTCAACGCTGAACCCAACAAACACCATCCTATAACCCCAACTCTCATCTGAACCTAACTAATGAAACCTATCTGCAACCCTAAACCTAATCCGATACCTTTGCCGAATTAAAACCCGGAGCAATTGTTAGAGGAGCAAATGTCAGGGCACTTTAAAGATCTCTTCTTCTCGTAGTCTTACCTCAACTGTAACCGTTGCGGTACAGCTTTTCGTATTTCCAGCCTCATCTTCTACGGTGATAACCACTTCTGTTTCTCAAGTGGGTAAGTAGCCTCCGAGTCCTCCGCTGGCTCTGTACTCAACACCAACATTGTCACTGCTCCCTGTAAGAATAGCAGCCAATGGAACCACAGCTGTTTGGCCACCTGTAGCGGTACTTCTGACAACGTCCTCGCAAGAAACTCCGGATCTTCATTATCTGTTAAAATAAAACAATACGAAAAATTAATAAGGGCACGCATTGTTTCTAAGTTGAACTTCACTTGCTTCTACGCCAATAAATTATTGTTCTGCGTCAATTTCATACACACTCACCAAATTCTTAAGCTCAACGCTGAACCCAACAAACACCATACCTAACCCCAACTCTCATCCTTACCTCATCTAATGAAACCTATCTGCAACCCTAAACCTAATCCGAAACCTTTGCCGAATTAAAACCCGGAGCAATTGTTGGAGGAGCAAATGTCAGGGCACTTTAAAGATCTCTTCTTCTCGTAGTCTTACCCTCAACTCTAACCGTTGCGGTACAGCTTTTCGTATTTCCAGCCTCATCTTCTACGGTGATAACCACTTCTGTTTCTCCAAGTGGGTAAGTAGCCTCCGAGTCCTCCGCTGGCTCTGTACTCTCAACACCAACATTGTCACTGCTCCCTGTAAGAATAGCAGCCAATGGAACCACAGCTGTTTGGCCACCTGTAGCGGTACTTCTGACAACGTCCTGGCAAGAAACTTCCGGATCTTCATTATCTGTTAAAATAAAACAATACGAAAAATTAATAAGGGCACGCATTGTTTCTAAGTTGAACTTTACTTGCTCCAACGCCAATAAATTATTGTTCTGCGTCAATTTCATACACACTCACCAAATTCTTAATCTCAACGCTGAACCCAACAAACACCATACCTAGCCCCAACTCTCATCCTTACCTCATCTAATGAAACCTATATGCAACCCTAACCCTAACCCTAATCCGATACCTTTGCCGAATTAAAAACCCGGGGCAATTGTTAGAGGAGCAAAATAATGTCAGGGCACCTTTAAGATCTCTTCTTAGCACGCCTCTTGTAAACGCCGTGGCATGCATGCAGTTACAAATCAACTCTTTAACATAATTCAAATGAAAATGCAAGGCCCTGAGTTACAATTAATATACATGTATCAAGGGAAACTTCACTTTCACCAGAGTCCCGCAAATTTTCCTGTTGTCAGAAGAAACCTTTGCAACTTCAAAATGGCATAGCGGCTTGGATGCTCGCCGAGAAATGAAGGCAAATGCTATTAAACTGGTATCTACAAGCACGTCCACGCAACTAAGTGTCGGCTGTTTATTATCTGTTAAAATAAAATAATACGAAAAGGCATAAGGGCATGCACGCTTTGTTTCTAGGTTTTACTTCACTTGCTCCTACGCCAATTGTTCTGCGTCAATTTCCTACACACTTACCAAATTCTTAATCTCAACGATGAACCCAACAAACACCATTCCTATAACCCCAACTCTCATCCGAACCTAACTTAATGAAACCTATCTGCAACCCTAAACCTAATCCGAAACCTTTGCCGAATTAAAACCCGGAGCAATTGTTGGAGGAGCAAATGTCAGGGCACTTTAAAGATCTCTTCTTCTCGTAGTCTTACCCTCAACTGTAACCGTTGCGGTACAGCTTTTCGTATTTCCAGCCTCATCTTCTACGGTGATAACCACTTCTGTTTCTCCAAGTGGGTAAGTAGCCTCCGAGTCCTCCGCTGGCTCTGTACTCTCAACACCAACATTGTCACTGCTCCCTGTAAGAATAGCAGCCAATGGAACCACAGCTGTTTGGCCACCTGTAGCGGTACTTCTGACAACGTCCTCGCAAGAAACTTCCGGATCTTCATTATCTGTTAAAATAAAACAATACGAAAAATTAATAAGGGCACGCATTGTTTCTAAGTTGAACTTTACTTGCTCCAACGCCAATAAATTATTGTTCTGCGTCAATTTCATACACACTCACCAAATTCTTAATCTCAACGCTGAACCCAACAAACACCATACCTAGCCCCAACTCTCATCCTTACCTCATCTAATGAAACCTATATGCAACCCTAACCCTAACCCTAATCCGATACCTTTGCCGAATTAAAAACCCGGGGCAATTGTTAGAGGAGCAAAATAATGTCAGGGCACCTTTAAGATCTCTTCTTAGCACGCCTCTTGTAAACGCCGTGGCATGCATGCAGTTACAAATCAACTCTTTAACATAATTCAAATGAAAATGCAAGGCCCTGAGTTACAATTAATATACATGTATCAAGGAAACTTCACTTTCACCAGAGTCCCGCAAATTTTCCTGTTGTCAGAAGAAACCTTTGCAACTTCAAAATGGCATAGCGGCTTGGATGCTCGCCGAGAAATGAAGGCAAATGCTATTAAACTGGTATCTACAAGCACGTCCACGCAACTAAGTGTCGGCTGTTTATTATCTGTTAAAATAAAATAATACGAAAAGGCATAAGGGCATGCACGCTTTGTTTCTAGGTTTTACTTCACTTGCTCCTACGCCAATTGTTCTGCGTCAATTTCCTACACACTTACCAAATTCTTAATCTCAACGATGAACCCAATAAACACCATTCCTATAACCCCAACTCTCATCCGAACCTAACTTAATGAAACCTATCTGCAACCCTAAACCTAATCCGAAACCTTTGCCGAATTAAAACCCGGAGCAATTGTTGGAGGAGCAAATGTCAGGGCACTTTAAAGATCTCTTCTTCTCGTAGTCTTACCCTCAACTCTAACCGTTGCGGTACAGCTTTTCGTATTTCCAGCCTCATCTTCTACGGTGATAACCACTTCTGTTTCTCCAAGTGGGTAAGTAGCCTCCGAGTCCTCCGCTGGCTCTGTACTCTCAACACCAACATTGTCACTGCTCCCTGTAAGAATAGCAGCCAATGGAACCACAGCTGTTTGGCCACCTGTAGCGGTACTTCTGACAACGTCCTCGCAAGAAACTTCCGGATCTTCATTATCTGTTAAAATAAAACAATACGAAAAATTAATAAGGGCACGCATTGTTTCTAAGTTGAACTTCACTTGCTCCAACGCCAATAAATTATTGTTCTGCGTCAATTTCATACACACTCACCAAATTCTTAATCTCAACGCTGAACCCAACAAACACCATACCTAGCCCCAACTCTCATCCTTACCTCATCTAATGAAACCTTTCTGCAACCCTAACCCTAACCCTAATCCGATACCTTTGCCGAATTAAAACCCGGAGCAATTGTTAGAGGAGCAAAATAATGTCAGGGCACCTTTAAGATCTCTTCTTAGCACGCCTCTTGTAAACGCCGTGGCATGCATGCATTACAAATCAACTCTTTAACATAATTCAAATGAAAATGCAAGGCCCTGAGTTACAATATACATGTATCAAGAGAAACTTCACTTTCACCAGAGTCCCGCAAATTTTCCTGTTGTCAGAAGAAACCTTTGCAACTTCAAAATGGCATAGCGGCTTGGATGCTCGCCGAAAATGAAGGCAAATGCTATAAACGTATATTAAAGAACGATGAAGAAAATAATGCGTTTCTACCCTAGGCAGATTCCTCTATGCTTGATGACAAGTATGGAGGCCTATACATATTCAAAAGAGAAATCATTACAGACTCTACTGAATCATACGCTTTGGAATGTGATTTTAAATATCAATGTAATCAATCGATCGAGTGAAATGTCATTAGTATATTCCCCATGAGGACATCAATTTGAATTGTCTGTGTGCATGGAGGGGAATACTCTTAACCTCTCTATCTCTCTCACTCTTTCTCTATTTCGCTCTTGCTGCTAGAATTACTATATTCTAAATATTTTGACCTTCAATTGCATCATAATATGCTCTCTCTCAAAATGCACGACACAGGATTGTCAGAAATGGGAGGGGTCTGGAATTTTCCAATATCAACTGTTTTCTCCAGAATAGTTCCACAACAACGCAAACCCTCTTGGCTCTCTCTTGTTGGCGGGGCCAGGGTGGGGAAGAGGAGGTTCTTGGGAGTTGGAATTTGTGAATGCTGCCAGCCTCTCCAAGCTGTAGAAGGGAAGACTTTAAGAGCAAAAGAATGTTTCTATTGTAGTATATTTTTGTTACAGGCACAATTCTTGTAATATTTGAGTGGTAAATAACTATGACTTCCGAACATCTGACTTACTCTTCTGCATTAGCTGATTATAATAGCAATTTTACAGATACACATGATGCGATAGGCATTTGATAACCACTTTCGAACATTTCACTACTGCTTTGCACTATACATGCAGCAGAATTTATTTTGCCGCGTTCACTTTCAATGAACGCTCATATTTTCGGACGCTTCAAAGAAACTGCTCAATATGTACTCTATCTTTTCTACATCTTATTGCATTGCCAGTGAAAATTGCGGCAACTCAAAATTACCTACACGCAAGCACGGGTAAGTGCACAACACGTTCAATCTATTTCACATTCACTACACCTAACTTTCCAACACACGTTAATTAATTATCAACATTATGAGAGAAGATCTTTAGCAATGTTCAATTAACAGTCAACGTTGGTAAAACCTAATGCAAATGGTGTAGATCGACGCTTCAAGGGAGCTGCCCTAAGAATATTCTATATCTTTTCCATATCTGACTTCGTAGTCTTACCCTCAACTGTAACCGTTGCGATACCGCTTCCCCTATTTCCAGCCTCATCTGCTACGGTGAGACCCACTTCTGTTTCTCCAATTGGGAAAGAAGTGTCCTCATGATCACTAGTTGTACTCACAACCAAAACATTATCCGAGGACGCTTTCACAAGTTCATTCATTTGAACCACAGCTGTTGTTCCACCTGAAATAGCAGCCACAACCACGTTCTGGCCAGTAACAACCGGATCTTCATTATCTGTTAAAATAAAACAATACGAACAATTAATAAGGGCACGCATTGTTACTAAGTTGTACTTCACTTGCTTCTACGCCAATAAATTATTGTTCTGCGTCAATTTCATACACACTCACCTAATTCTTAAGCCCAACGCTGAACCCAACAAACACCATACCTATAACCCCAACTCTCATCCGAACCTAACTTAATGAAACCTATCTGCAACCCTAAACCTCATCCGATACCTTTGCCGAATTAAAACCCGGAACAATTGTTAGAGGAGCAAATGTCAGGGCACTTTAAAGATCTCTTCTTCTCGTAGTCTTACCCTCAACTGTAACCGTTGCGGTACAGCTTTTCGTATTTCCAGCCTCATCTTCTACGGTGATAACCACTTCTGTTTCTCCAAGTTGGTAAGTAGCCTCCGAGTCCTCCGCTGGCTCTGTACTCACAACACCAACATTGTCACTGCTCCCTGTAAGAATAGCAGCCAATGGAACCACAGCTGTTTGGCCACCTTCAGTTGTATTTCTGAGCACGTCCTCGCAAGAAACTTCCGGATCTTCATTATCTGTTAAAATAAAACAATACGAAAAATTAATAAGGGCACGCATTGTTTCTAAGTTGAACTTCACTTGCTCCAACGCCAATAAATTATTGTTCTGCGTCAATTTCATACACACTCACCAAATTCTTAATCTCAACGCTGAACCCAACAAACACCATACCTAGCCCCAACTCTCATCCTTACCTCATCTAGTGAAACCTATCTGCAACCCTAACCCTAACCCTAATCCGATACCTTTGCCGAATTAAAAACCCGGAGCAATTGTTAGAGGAGCAAAATAATGTCAGGGCACCGTTAAGATCTCTTCTTAGCACGCCTCTTGTAAACGCCGTGGCATGCATGCAGTTACAAATCAACTCTTTAACATAATTCAAATGAAAATGCAAGGCCCTGAGTTACAATTAATATACATGTATCAAGGGAAACTTCACTTTCACCAGAGTCCCGCAAATTTTCCTGTTGTCAGAAGAAACCTTTGCAACTTCAAAATGGCATAGCGGCTTGATGCTCGCCGAGAAATGAAGGCAAATGCTATTAAACTGGTATCTACAAGCACGTCCACGCAACTAAGTGTCGGCTGTTTATTATCTGTTAAAATAAAATAATACGAAAAGGCATAAGGGCATGCACGCTTTGTTTCTATGTTTTACTTCACTTGCTCCTACTCCAATTGTTCTGCGTCAATTTCCTACACACTTACCAAATTCTTAATCTCAACGAGGAACCCAACAAACACCATTCCTATAACCCCAACTCTCATCTGAACCTAACTTAATGAAACCTATCTGCAACCCTAAACCTAATCCGAAACCTTTGCCGAATAAAAACCCGGAGCAATTGTTGGAGGAGCAAATGTCAGGGCACTTTAAAGATCTCTTCTTCTCGTAGTCTTACCCTCAACTCTAACCGTTGCGGTACAGCTTTTCGTATTTCCAGCCTCATCTTCTACGGTGATAACCACTTCTGTTCCTCCAAGTGGGTAAGTAGCCTCCGAGTCCTCCGCTGGCTCTGTACTCTCAACACCAACATTGTCACTGCTCCCTGTAAGAATAGCAGCCAATGGAACCACAGCTGTTTGACCACCTGTAGCGGTACTTCTGACAACGTCCTGGCAAGAAACTTCCGGATCTTCATTATCTGTTAAAATAAAACAATACGAAAAATTAATAAGGGCACGCATTGTTTCTAAGTTGAACTTTACTTGCTCCAACGCCAATAAATTATTGTTCTGCGTCAATTTCATACACACTCACCAAATTCTTAATCTCAACGCTGAACCCAACAAACACCATACCTAGCCCCAACTCTCATCCTTACCTCATCTAATGAAACCTATATGCAACCCTAACCCTAACCCTAATCCGATACCTTTGCCGAATTAAAAACCCGGGCAATTGTTAGAGGAGCAAAATAATGTCAGGGCACCTTTAAGATCTCTTCTTAGCACGCCTCTTGTAAACGCCGTGGCATGCATGCAGTTACAAATCAACTCTTTAACATAATTCAAATGAAAATGCAAGGCCCTGAGTTACAATTAATATACATGTATCAAGGAAACTTCACTTTCACCAGAGTCCCGCAAATTTTCCTGTTGTCAGAAGAAACCTTTGCAACTTCAAAATGGCATAGCGGCTTGGATGCTCGCCGAGAAATGAAGGCAAATGCTATTAAACTGGTATCTACAAGCACGTCCACGCAACTAAGTGTCGGCTGTTTATTATCTGTTAAAATAAAATAATACGAAAAGGCATAAGGGCATGCACGCTTTGTTTCTAGGTTTTACTTCACTTGCTCCTACGCCAATTGTTCTGCGTCAATTTCCTACACACTTACCAAATTCTTAATCTCAACGATGAACCCAATAAACACCATTCCTATAACCCCAACTCTCATCCGAACCTAACTTAATGAAACCTATCTGCAACCCTAAACCTAATCCGAAACCTTTGCCGAATTAAAACCCGGAGCAATTGTTGGAGGAGCAAATGTCAGGGCACTTTAAAGATCTCTTCTTCTCGTAGTCTTACCCTCAACTCTAACCGTTGCGGTACAGCTTTTCGTATTTCCAGCCTCATCTTCTACGGTGATAACCACTTCTGTTTCTCCAAGTGGGTAAGTAGCCTCCGAGTCCTCCGCTGGCTCTGTACTCTCAACACCAACATTGTCACTGCTCCCTGTAAGAATAGCAGCCAATGGAACCACAGCTGTTTGGCCACCTGTAGCGGTACTTCTGACAACGTCCTGGCAAGAAACTTCCGGATCCTCTTTATCTGTTAAAATAAAACAATACGAAAAATTAATAAAGGCACGCATTGTTTCTAAGTTGAAATTCACTTGCTCCAACGCCAATAAATTATTCTTCTGCGTCAATTTCATACACACTCACCAATTTCTTAATCTCAACGCTGAACCCAACAAACACCATACCTAGCCCCAACTCTCATCCTTACCTCATCTAATGAAACCTATCTGCAACCCTAACCCTAACCCTAATCCGATACCTTTGCCGAATTAAAAACCCGGAGCAATTGTTGGAGGAGCAAAATAATGTCAGGGCACCTTTAAGATCTCTTCTTAGCACGCCTCTTGTAAACGCCGTGGCATGCATGCAGTTACAAATCAACTCTTTAACATAATTCAAATGAAAATGCAAGGCCCTGAGTTACAATTAATATACATGTATCAAGGAAACTTCACTTTCACAAGAGTCCCGCAAATTTTCCTGTTGTCAGAAGAAACCTTTGCAACTTCAAAAATGGCATAGCGGCTTGGATGCTCGCCGAGAAATGAAGGCAAATGCTATTAAACTGGTATCTACAAGCACGTCCACGCACCTAAGTGTCGGCTGTTTATTATCTGTTAAAATAAAACAATACGAACAATTAATAAGGGCACGCATTGTTTCTTAGTGGTACTTCACTTGCTCCTACGCCAATTGTTCTGCGTCAATTTCCTACACACTTACCAAATTCTTAATCTCAACGATGAACCCAATAAACACCATTCCTATAACCCCAACTCTCATCCGAACCTAACTTAATGAAACCTATCTGCAACCCTAAACCTAATCCGAAACCTTTGCCGAATTAAAACCCGGAGCAATTGTTGGAGGAGCAAATGTCAGGGCACTTTAAAGATCTCTTCTTCTCGTAGTCTTACCCTCAACTCTAACCGTTGCGGTACAGCTTTTCGTATTTCCAGCCTCATCTTCTACGGTGATAACCACTTCTGTTTCTCCAAGTGGGTAAGTGGCCTCCGAGTCCTCCGCTGGCTCTGTACTCTCAACACCAACATTGTCACTGCTCCCTGTAAGAATAGCAGCCAATGGAACCACAGCTGTTTGGCCACCTGTAGCGGTACTTCTGACAACGTCCTCGCAAGAAACTTCCGGATCTTCATTATCTGTTAAAATAAAACAATACGAAAAATTAATAAGGGCACGCATTGTTTCTAAGTTGAACTTCACTTGCTCCAACGCCAATAAATTATTCTTCTGCGTCAATTTCATACACACTCACCAAATTCTTAATCTCAACGCTGAACCCAACAAACACCATACCTAGCCCCAACTCTCATCCTTACCTCATCTAATGAAACCTTTCTGCAACCCTAACCCTAACCCTAATCCGATACCTTTGCCGAATTAAAAACCCGGGGCAATTGTTAGAGGAGCAAAATAATGTCAGGGCACCTTTAAGATCTCTTCTTAGCACGCCTCTTGTAAACGCCGTGGCATGCATGCAGTTACAAATCAACTCTTTAACATAATTCAAATGAAAATGCAAGGCCCTGAGTTACAATTAATATACATGTATCAAGGGAAACTTCACTTTCACCAGAGTCCCGCAAATCTTCCTGTTGTCAGAAGAAACCTTTGCAACTTCAAAATTGGCATAGCGGCTTGGATGCTCGCCGAGAAATGAAGGCAAATGCTATTAAACGTATATTAAAGAAGGATGAAGAAAATAATACGTTTCTCCCCTAGGCGGATTCCTCGATGGATGAGGACAAGTATGGAGGTTTATACATATTCAAAAGAGAAATCGTTACAGACTCTTCTGAAGCATACGCTTTGGAATGTGATTTTAAAAATCAATGTAATCAATCGATCGAGTGAAATGTCATTATAAATTCCCGATGAGGACATCAATTTGAATTGTCTGTGTGCATGGAGGAGTATACTCTCAACCTCTCTATCTCTCTTACTCTTTCTCTATTTCGCTCTTACTGCTAGAATGACTATATTCTAAATATTTTGATCCTCAATTACATCATACTATTATGCTCTCTCTCAAAATGCACGACCCAGGATTGTCAGAAATGGGAGGGGGCTGGAATTTCTTGAACTTTGTAGACATTTTAAACTAATTATTACAAATGGTCGTGTAGGCGTGGATAAACAAGGTGATTTTACATGTGCTTACACTAGTACCATCGATTATTGTGCCGCATCGCTCGAATTATTTCATGTTCTCAATAATTTTGCGGTTGATGTATTTGATCATTTTATGTCTGATAAACACAATCCCATTGTATGAAGATTGAATATCGAAAGCAGATATGAAAAACGTAAAAGTGAAGAAAAAGTGAAAAAGATTCGGGATCAACAACGAAAGTTAAATGGAGTGTAAATTCTGCTAAAGATTTTATTGATGACATCGATCACAGTCTAGTTGAAAATATACATTATGCTGTCGATCGTTTGGAGGGTCACGACATTCATGTTGAACAGGAATCAATCGATAATGTAGCTTGTTTATCAAAAAATATTTACCTTCCGGCGGCCAAAAAAAGTGGAATGGTAAAAACCTATGGAAATCATAAACCTTGTAAATCTGGTCGAAATGGGAAACCATGGTTTGATGCAAATTGTGCTCGGTTAAGGGCTCAGTATTTTCATCTTAAAAATCTTAGGAAGATGGACAAATCTGATAGTATTGAAAAGGAATATACCAAAGTTAAGAAAATGTATAAAAAAGCCATTCGTTCAGCTCAAAAAAACTTTGATATAAAAATCCATAGTGAATTAAGAAATCTTAAAATCAATCAGCCTCAAGCATTTTGGAAAATTATTAATTCAGCTAACGGTTTAAGTAATGAAAAAACCCCAATTGAAATTCATTCTCTTGAACAACACTTTCGTAGTCTGAGCCATAGTCATAGAGACAATGCAGATATATTTTAACCTGACCAAATTCATTCGAGCAATCAATGTATCAATCGTTCTTTAAGCAGGGAAGAAGTAACACGTCAAATAAATAGGCTGAAAAATGGTAAGGCACATGGCGATGATTTAGTTCTAAATTAATTTTTGAAGTGTAGCACAAATCCTGTTTTATCAGTAATCGTTAGGTTATTTAACATTGTATTTGAAAGTTAAATTGTACCATCTGAATGGACAATAGGGTTAATTCACCCTCTTTATAAGAAGAAAGGAAATCCTAATGATCCCAACAACTATAGAGAAATGACATTGCTTAGTTGTCTTGGCAAACTGTTTACAGCAGTCTTGAATGAGCGACTTTTACGTCTTATCTCGAAGATAATGAATTGCTTGGTGAAGAACAGGCTGGTTTTCGACATAGTCATTCAACGCTTGATCATATTTTTGTTCTCCATTCAGTGATCGATTTATATCTCTCTTCAAAAGAGAGGGTTTATTGCGCATTTACTGACTACAAGAAGGCATTTGATTTGGTTGACAGTTCTCTTTGGAATAAATTACTTAAGAATAATGTTGATGGTAACTTTTTCAATGTAATTAAGCATATGTATGCTCAGGCTAAGTCATGTGTAATTTCTGGTACAGAAAAGTCTTCTTTATTTGATTGTAACATTGGTGTGCGACAAGGAGAAAATTTATCTTCGATGCTATTTGCCCTTTTTTTAAATGACTTCAAACAATTCATTTGCGAAAAGTTCGTTTATTCGTTTCATTTTCATAAAAAACACAGCAAATGCAAATAAACATACAAGTATATATACATACAAAGAATGTTCAGTTTATACAATAAATTCAAATGAAATAGAAGAACATAGGAAAATCCCATGGTGGCCTTGTTTAAAAAAGTTCCCCCAAATATAATAATTTATATTACTGAGTATACATTAGTTAAGGATATCACAAAAGACAGCGATAAACGCAATATAAAGACAAACAAATACAAAAACATGTATGAAATAATTTAAAATTGGAAGGGCAAAAAGGTTTGGAAGGTAAATACCAACTGCACTTACCTATTGATATCCTCTTGGAATTATTTGGTCAACTTGTGTTGCCTATTCTGCTCTATGGAAGTGAGATATGGGGATTTGAAGTGCTACATGATCTTGAAATTTTCCACATGAAATTTTGTAAGCAAGCCCTTTCTGTGGGCAAAACAACTGCAAATTGTATGGTACTTGGTGAATTGGGGAGGCTTAAACTTGAGAAATATATCGAAAGCAGAATGATAAACTTCTGGTGTAGGATTGTACATAGTGGACAAGATAAATTTTCTGGTAAGGTGTATATATCTTAAAGTTACTCTTTGAGCAGAATATCTATCAGGTACCTTGGTTTAAAAAAAATCAAGCTGACTCTGGACAATATGGGGATGTCTAATTTATGGGAAATTTGTGAAAATACTAGCTGTGAGTGGGTCAAACAAACTGTGGAACGTCGATTGAAAGATTCTCATGCTCAGTATTGGTCTGCTTGTATCTACGATAATTCGCATTGTGTTAACTATGGAATCTTATGTTTAGAAAGATACTTAATCGATCTCATTAAGAGAGATCGGACAATTTAAAGTCGTTTTCGATGTGGCAATCATTACCTGCCGATTGTAGCTGGCAGATATTCAAATACTCCCAGGGAAATGAGGCTATGTAGGCTCTGCAATTTGCAATCGCTTGGGGATAAGTTTCATTACTTGTTTGTATGCCCTGCCTTTCGTTCAGACAGAAAATTGTTCATCGATAAATATTTTATTGAAAGACCAAATACACTGAAAATGGATCAGCTTTTTAACTCCAATAATGTACAAACAAGTTTAAACTTAGTAAAATTCTGTCGAAAAATAATGCTTGGTTTGCATTAATTTATTTAAGTATGTGCACAAAACATGATATGAGTTCAATATTAACTTTATGTTTCTTTTTTTTGTCTGATATCAATTAAATAATTTGATATCAAGAATATTTTCAGTAATTCATTAATTCAAATATCTATTTACTGGTGCCAGTAACTTTCTTTTTCAATTGTTTCCATTGATTTTTGTCATTAATTATCGTTGTAATTATTATAATCGTTTTGTTTTTTAATTATTATCATTATTAATATTGTTATTATTATTATTATTATTATTATTATTATTATTATTATTGTTATCAATATAATTTTTCTCACTACTGTCGATAGCGTTATTTTTTTTTATTGATTAACATTATTCGATTTGAATTGTATACTTTACAGTGTTAAATTGACAAATTCAAACTGTTTGTTAACTTCTCCAATACCCCAATGTGGGTGACATGAGAATAAATTGTCATTGTCATTGTCATTGTCATTGACCTGAAATTGACCTGACGGATATTGACCTTGATCATGATAAATATGAATGGAAATGAATCCCCGTTATGAAGATATGATCATGACTTGATTTTCATAAAATGGCGCCGGGATAACGTCACGATAACCTGATGAACTTGAAAAGATTGCTGTCACGTCTTATAAAAATGAATTATGACTGTGCTAAAATTGAAAGAAGTTGACTGAACCAATTTTGAGTAATCGCTTGCACAAAAAAGTAGAGAAATAAATATGAATGAAGAATAATAATAAAAAAGAAAATTCTGACGAAATCAATAGGCGCTCTGTCGATGACAGACCACCTAAAAAGATGAGTATGATGAACAATTTAAAAACTATAAGAAATTAAGAAATAAAGTTACATTGTTTAATAGAAAATTACGAAAAAAGTATTAAACCGACAGGCTGTCGGTCTGTGGAGAAACCCGCCAAACGTGGGGTGTCTTGATTGAAATATTACCATCTAAATATTTAAACAATTCTGCTGGATTCTGTGAAAACGGTATTACAACAGCAAACCAATTCAATGACTATTTTGCAAATGTCGGATCTGAACTAGCTCCAAATATTCAAAAAACTTCACAAAATGTTGCTGACGAATTGACAGGTAATGATTTTACATTTTCTCTTTGTTCGGTGAGTGATGACGCTGTATCGAAAGTCATTGAACAGATGAGAAATAAAATTTCTACGAGATTGGATAGTAAATCAGATAAAATCCTTAAAATGTTTTCTCCTGAAATAGTTCATTCATTAACATGAATTTTAATCGGTCCTTCATGGAGAGAACATTTCCTAACCGCTGGAAGCAGGCCAAAAATACATTTCCTTTACCGGTTTTATCATCACTGTATACAACCCTTATTTTGCCTAACTTAAATTATGGGATTTTAGCGTGGGGTAATCCTTGTAAGACTTTAATTGATCGAATATTAATTTAGCAAAAACGTGCATTAAGAATAATCCATAATGTCTACTTTCGTTCCCACACTAACCACTTATTTTTACAAGCGACATTCTTGGTACCTCGGTATCTTTATGTTCCAACTTATTAAAAACGAGTTACCTCTCCAGATTTCCTCCATTAAAAAAAAAATAATAACGACATACATTCATACCCCACTAGACAGTCTCACAACTTCCACACTCCTCGAATGAGAACAGCTTTCGCAATTATTTACACCGGTCCAGTATTTTGGAATAACATAGATCCATCTCTCAAACAAAGTACCAGTTTATACACATTTTTTTAAAAGCTGAAAATTAATTTTTTAAACACATATGCATGAATGTATGTGCCGTCGCCGGTCAGCTGCATTGTTGATATTGCTGATACGTCGCTATACATGAATCTC
The DNA here is from genome assembly GCA_037976565.1 of Mesocentrotus franciscanus. Classification (NCBI taxonomy): domain Eukaryota; kingdom Metazoa; phylum Echinodermata; class Echinoidea; order Camarodonta; family Strongylocentrotidae; genus Mesocentrotus; species Mesocentrotus franciscanus. Next base: position 23,053,490 of record CP137682.1, read on the forward strand.
GGTTTTTTTTACTCTCGACTCAATCCCTTTCTCACTCATTTTACTGATCTAACCTCCTTTTTTTATAGAGCTTTTGCAATCATTCATTTTCCTCTTTTTTTAATCTTTCTTTCTTTTTGACTTTTACTATTTTCCTCTATTTTTTGTTTCCTCTCTTTTATTTATTATTATTTTTGTTCAAGATATATTGTAAAACATCATCTGAGGAACTAACACTTCAACAAGCTCTGCTTCTAGTTAGTTCCTCTTTTCTCGTGCTATTTCTATTATATTTGTCGTTTCATTGTATATTTTTTGTAATATACGTATTCATTGTATTATGATTTGCATGAGAAATAAAATCATTTGAATTATTGAATTGAATTATTGAAAATAGTTCCAATATTCAAAGCATGTGACAAGTTAAAACCACCAAATTATAGGCTGATTGCTATACTATCACCTATTTCAAACGTTTTGGAAAAACTTGTGCAGTTACAACTGTCAGAGTATTTAAAACTTCAAAACATTCTCTGCGAGGCTCAGTCGGATTCAGAGAAAAACATTCAACCTTAACATCTTTGTTGAAAGATGTCTGGGGGTGTTTCATCAACTAAAATCGATTTCGATTTTAAAAATCGATTTTAAGATCGATTTTAGGGCTTAGTGAAACAACCCCCTGGTATCATGCCATTGACGAGGGTCTATACAGTGGTGCTGTTTCCATCGACTTTAAAGGAAACCTCACCCCAAGATATAACTTTACTTATTCTGAGAGATTTATTATATTCTTGCCCATTTATCTACAAGATTCCCCACCAAACTGTATGAGAGAGGCATAAAGCAAGAATAATTTACAGTTTCTCAGCACAACATGGGCATCGCCGTTTTCTTGATAACGTGGCGTACTATGTGAAGTCGTTTATCAAGTAAATGTATTCAAATTTATGGATGCTTCATTCCCAGGTGTGTGTGGTGATGAAGCATTTCATTCACCTACTATATTCCTTTATACTACTATTGCCAGAACCGAAATTAAAAAAATAATTTGGTGCTCTGTAGTGAAGGTTTCTCATAAATGAAATAGATTTGTCAACTGCTAAACTTTAGTATTTTTATGATTGGTCTCCTGATATATATTTTTCACCAAATATAATTTATATCATCTCAACTATGATTTTGCTCATTGAAAAGTAAAGGTTTTTGTTTAAAAAGTCTTTCCAACTAAAGCTTGGTGCATGATACGTGTACAACTTTAACTGGTACGTCACATATTCAAGAAAATGGCTGCGCCATCACATCATGCCCAGAATATCTTCATTTAATATATATCTCTTGTACATTTTCGTAAGGGCAGGAATACATCTCATTGTTCAGAATACCTAAACTTAATCTTTGGGGTGAGGTTTCCTTTAAGGAAAGCTTTTGATAGAGTGGATCAAAAAATACTTATTGAAAAGCTTGCTAAGATAGCAGTAAAACACGACAGAATAAAGTGGTTTCAAGATTATATGAGTGACCGTCAAATGTGTATTTGTTTCAATTCTGCACTCATCTTTATTGAAAAATATTAACTTTGGTGTACCGCAAAGCTCCATATTGGGGCCTTAGCTACTCATTATATGAATTAACGACTTGGTCTCTGTGGTATCAAAAAGTAGAATCCATTTATATGCAGATATCACAGTACTATTGACTGTAGTGTTATAACAAACTGTTCAAAAACCTTTGGCAGACAGTTTTTGACATTTCTAATTCCAATCATAAGTATCTTGATAATCAGACAGGCGATCGGCTTGTAAAAGTCATGGGATTCCTGACTGACCTAAAGGTTTATAATCATGATTGCAGCATGAGCTAAATCCAGGATTTTTTTTTAGAATATGAGGCAAAGATACCCAATCCCTTTAAATCAATTCATAACTTGACTGCACCATACTTACATGAAATGATTGCATTTTCAACACCACAATTATGTGCCTTCGCTCAACTGGAAACCTAGCCCTCCCAAAACCAAAATATGAATACTGTCGAAGAATGTTTAGTTACCAAGGAGCATGCTCCATTAACAAAATTCCACATCATATATTTTCCTCATCTGATATAGTTGCATTCCGCAAATTGTTTAATGAATTAATTCCAAGTTTTATATATTAAAGACGATGACATAGGCTTGCGTGTTTCTCTTGTTTATTTTTAGACCTCCTATGTTGTCTATTTCAATCACTCAACGAGTTTAACTATTTCTAATAGAAGTAAACCTTAAACAATATGCACTTTTCTCCAATCTTTGAGACATATTTATTTCACAACCTCGTTGTTGTTGTTGTGTTTTTTCTTTCTTTGCCGATGCTTGCCTACTAAAGGGTGTTGCTTTTAGTGTGTAATTTTAGGGTGTTGCTTTTAATACATGTCAAGGGTAACTTAGGGTGCTACTTTTTGTACTTTAAATTGAATTGTAATATATGTCTTTTTGTTTAATTATTAATTTGTGTATAGTGACTTTCGATATCATATTTCTATATACTTGTATCATATTCTGGATCCCCGGGAACAGCGCCACCATGTTGGTGGATGCAGAATAGGGCCATCCAGCCGCTTATCTGTTATAGTATGTGTACATATTGTGTAATGATTCGATTACTGTACTTCTTTTATACAGAAATAAATTCAAATCAAATACAAATCAAATCATATTTGCGGTTGATAAACACATTTTGCAAAGACCTCAAACTAGATTATGATGATGTCAAATACGTTACCATCAATTTATTTGCTTATTTAGGCTAACAATCAACATTGTCGATACCAAATGCGATTTCTTAATAGACGTAAATTTAGCGTTCCATCAGAAACACTGCGTGACTTCATCAATAGCATTTAAATCAGTAGCGTAGACAGGCCCCATATTGTGGGGGATGATTTTTGAAGATACAATATATTGTATGCATGCACAAACACGCAAAACGCACACCCACACGCCCACGCCACTCAAACGCACGCACACTTAAATATACAAGCCCTTACCTATACATTCAAGTATGCGTAATAGATCGCTATCAAGATATGCAGTCGTCTTTGTTTCGAAATTGTACTCGCACGGGAGGTATTTATCCCCTTTCTCCGTAAATCCATCATCACACGCCATTCCGAGGAAGTTCCGTATTCAACACTCTGGGCGTTACCATCATGCACCTGACTGCTTGCACTTTTGGCTGTAAACACCCCCACTATTCGGCCATTTTGGGGGGCCTCAATGCCTTGCGTAGCATAATCACAGGGATCTGTAATTGAAGAATAAATTAAAGAATATATAAATCATTAGTCTCATAATTATCAATCATGAGTCTTCATGAGTCTTCACTATCCCGATTGGTCCACTCATCTGTTTGTATAACATAAAAAAATGAATGTAATTATCATGGCAGAACCAGACACGAATCTCCCAAGGGCATAAGGGCCCGATGGTTTACTCTTCTTTTTCATTTCTGATACGTGCCCCTTTTTCACTGTCCGATTTTTACTCTTGGGGTTTCCCTTTGACTCCTAGCTCGTCTGTCTTCCCAAAATATCCCTTTTTAAAGTTTAAAAAAAGGTCCCTGTGACTTTGATAAAGTACATGGATTTTGCATAGTAACATCATACCCGGTTAGGACCAAAATGCACGGCGAAGGATCATGAAACTGCCTACGTTTTCTTCTTTTTTACAAAGAATAATCATGCTCCTTTTCATTGCTATACCAAGCTACCCACCGGAAAAAGCCGTTATAAAATACAACAGTGTTCTTTAATGTGACTATTTCCTAACGGGGCATGCCTAACTTAATTGCTTAAAAGGGCATCTTCAAATCTTATACCAGTTACCCCCTCGGGGATGCGCTTTTAAAACAGCACATGGTATCCTTTTCACTTCACTTCAAGCTAAGAATATAATCTCTTCCAAGCTTAGAGGGCAATCCAACCTTTGTAATGAGTTCATTAAATGTATGAAAGCATAAAAATAAGAAAAACTGAATGGCAAAAGTTTGACATAAATTGGACCAATCATAAGATAGTTATGAATGTCTGAAATATGAAATCACTGCATCTGTGCGAATCTCGAATAGGGATTTTGGTCCGTGGATTATGACGTAGTCCTAGACAACTTTCCTATTCATAGTGAACAGACATATCATTAAGTTCCGTTCTTCTCCTCAGTGCCTTCTTCCTTGGATCAATACTCAGAATATACTATGGATAGCAAATCATTATAAGCCTTTTAAAAAGAAAAGATCCTCCATATATTTTGAAAAATTTACATATTAGTAATTTGTGTATTGGAACAAATAGGGAAAGTTGTCCGCTACTAAATCACAGTGACATTATCGGTCCGGCCAATTTTAGACTCCCTTACGTTAAGTGATGACAACTTTCAAAAATTCATAACTTTCTCATCATGCTTATCAATTGTCCGATTTCATTCAAACTTTAATTAGTCTGCTTCTTTTTTATTTTTCTTCTGCTCTCTTACATTTTCCTTTAATCAGAATAACTGTCGATATTTCTCACCGAACCTTTCTGAATTTCTAACAAGTGCCCTTTTAAAACATGAAGAATCAATCGACCTTTTTCTTTAAGAAGACGTATATTAGACTTCCATAATAATGGGAAGTATACACATAACCAAAGAAAAGCCACGGTGATAGGAGGCTAGTGCTATTAAAGGGAGAGAAAGAGGGAGAGAGAGAGGGGGGGAGAGAGAGAGATGGGGAGAGAGGAGAGAGAGAGAGAGAGAGAGAGAGAGGCAGAGAGAGAGAGAGAGAAAGGGAGTGAGAGGGAAGAGAGAGAGGGAGAGAGAGAGAGGGGGAGAGGGAGAGAGAAAGAGAGGGGGATTGTTAAGTCTGGGACGGAAGAGTTGTCTCAATTCGGGATGTTTGGGACAGTCTCCATTCGTTTGTACACGGGCCCATACTTCCTCTCACAATTCAAGCAGTGTTGTCCAAAAAGGCTCACACTTCAAGAAAGTTCGGAACAAACCGAAAGAAATGAAATACACCCGTCTTTTGTTCTATGGAATGCTGGAACGGACTGCATGTTTTTATCAATTAATATGCATTTTCGTTCTTTTTGTTGTCATCAAAGGTAAATAATGATTAGAAGTATAACAAACAAATTAAAGACTACCTGTAAAATCCAAAGGTTCTAAAGTCTAAATAATGTACATGTGGTGTATTTCAAATGGCCTGTCATTTGCAGGTGCACAACACATGGTTTTCGGTCTCACGGGCCTTCGGTCAACTGGGCTGTCACCGTTTGGTCAGATGTGCCAGCATTGTTGCCCTTTCGAAATCTTACCTTGTTTTTACTGATAAATATTTCAAAATTCATTGAATAATAGACAATAAGCATTCCTTTAGTTATGCAGAAAATTAGTATTCAGATCAAAGAAGCACATCAACAATTAGGGAACACCTCAATGTGCTTTTTTTTTTTTAATGGGAAATGATATACAAGAAAAAGAATGACTAAATGAATATTGGTATGTCATGAGATGCACATGTCTTTATATTTCAATATGTTATTTAATCATGTTTTGAACCATAGAGATTTCTCATCAAAGAACCCACCCCTGATAGCGACAAGCACACGGTACAAGCTGGGCATCTGGGTAGTCACTGAAAATGTCTTTCCATGCCTTCTTAGGAATTTCCCACAGATGAGGCTCACTTGTTGGGCATTTTTCTCGGACCCTCATGTCCAGTTCATCCCATAGCAGCTCTTTTGGATTTAGATCCCAGAACTAGCTGGGGCGGCCAGTCCATGATTTTCAGGACCTATTTCTCTTTTCTCCAGGTAGATTTTACACAGATTTGAGGAAAGATTGGGGTTGTCATCCTGCTGGAAGACAAACGCGCCCCCAATTTGTCTTCAAGCAGAACAAGGACACCAAACATTCCTCCAGGATGTTTAAAAACTTCCTGGAGAAAAAGTAGAAAAGGGGGTAGTGGAAATAATTTTCGGGGTCTAAATCCAGTAGAGCTGCTAGGGGAAGAGCTGGATAGGATGGTCCTAGAACGATTGTGTTTTTACCTCGGACATATTTACATCTAGCATTTTTACCTCTTGCCCTTTTAACTCTGGTATTTTTAGCTCTGGCATTTTTACCTGGCACCCACAGGAGCAGGTATCAGAAATGAGAAGGGGTACTTATCAGAAAAGGTAAAAGTGGTGCAATATGATAAAAAGGTACTTAAATATATTGGAAGCGAAACATGTCGAGAAACAGATAAGGGAAGGTTTGAACAAAACCCTACAAAAATGAAAAAGTTATTGATTGAAATCGATCAATCAGAAATTGGCAACTCTGTTTAGTATATTACGAGGTCCTTTCCCATTGCTCTGCACTTTAAAAAAATAAGAAATTTATATCTTTTATTTAAAAAAATTATACATGCAGTCTACATATGATAATTATACATATACATTTTTAATACGACGCCTGTATGAAACAGATCTATTCCTTCATCAACAACTAAGGAAATTTAAATTTTATGAATAGAAAAAATGGGAGAGGACCTTTTTTCTGTTTTTATGAAAACCAACTGGATATCAGGGTGGCCTTTCTCCTTTAAAGTCCTTCGTTTTTGGAAAAAAGCAACCTCTCAGTATATTTAGGTGTATGTAATGCATCATGATCATCTGTGTGTAGAATCTCACACATTTGAAATATCTAGCTCGATTTGCTTGTAGTTGTTGTGCCTGTCATTATCATAAGCGGAACAGTGAAACTGGTGAAGATTGTTGAAGTAAACATCTTCGACGCAACGAATAAAGAAAACACAATTTGTCCGGGTCTTGGCTCAGTGTGATTGTGAATGTGGTACTCCAAAGGAAATCAATCGTCTTTACATAATAATAATAATAATAATAATAATAATAATAATAATAATAATAATAATCCATTCGTGTATAGCGCATGACACATTATGACATAACATCCCTATGCGCTTCCAATAACGTTTGGAAAGTATTACCCTAGCTTTAGCTCCGGCAGCCGTTATCAGCGCACAGTGCATTTCAAGGAATAATCCTACCAGGTACCCATTAACCTCACCTGGGTGGAGTGTGGCAAATGTAGATTAACGTCTTGCCAAAGGACGTTAGAGTTGGGGCAGGAATTCGAACTCCGTACCTTATGGTTCACAGTCCGGATAACCACCTCCATTTATCTACATATATCGAACTAAAATATTGCAATTATATTATGATGGACTATGATCCCGATATGTGCTTGCAAGACGATTTGCTAGGTGACACAATTGTATTATGCCCACTTAATTTTCTATCAGTTACAATAGTACACTCATGAAAAGAGTGCTTACCTTATTTTAAAAAAAGTGGTTCCACTTTCAAAAACGGAATTAAAAAAAGTTTGAAGTCTATTTTCAATGTAACCGCATTATAGACTAGCATGAATTACAAAAGAAAGAATGTTTATTGTAAGGTTGGTCAATAAATCGTGTGTTTGTTTATAAAGACGAGCAACTCCAATTAATATTCATTCAAAAAGTTTCGATATTAAGTAATTGTAATTTAGAAAGTAGAGCACCGTTTTCTACAGGTATGGCTAAGTCTCTCTTTACAATTTAATCTTTTAAAACAAATAACGGACCGAAGTACATGTAGTATCCCTCGCAATTTTTTCAGTCGGTGAGGATTCTCCTTTTCCGATATGATCGTAATGAGGAAGGTTATGGGAAATAAACGCTCTTATATATTTTTTTTAATGATTTTTAAAAATACTTTGTCTTTAGTAGATAGTGAGGTCTAGAACTGGAGTACATATTCATTTCTCATTTTGTAGCATTTTTAAAACTACCTGAGCAGAATAAACTCAAATTAATACAAATGTAATTCATTGATTTGTGTTTGTGTTTTTCCCTTTTTTCTTTTAAAATGTTAATAATTTAAATAATGTACATAGTTATTTTGATACAATCACTAGAGACAGACTTTTACATATCCTTTCAATCCAAATACTTTCATTAATGTACATGTTAACAATTGTATTTTTATTTCCTTGTTCTTCTTGTCTTCTCCGCTGATGTTATTCTCATGTTATACATGAATATTGATATTATTTTGTAACTTTTATATGCTTGTTTACCTTATGTATATATCTAATGAAATATTGAATGAAGTGAACCTGAACTTGAACTTGTTTAGAGTTAGAGTTTTCGTTGCAGAAAATGAATTGAAATAATTTATACATACCGAACCCGTTAAACAGATTTGCGTGTGCCCCAACAGCCAGCGCGGCAAAGAGGAAAAAGGTTGAAATCATCCTTACGAAGTTCGTGGATATTTCTTCTTCCAAATAAGAGAGTGCGTGCGTTTCTGCCCCGATGTCGAGGGAAAGTGATGAGACCAAATTGGTCGACCAGACTTAAGAGTTGCGACTTGAGAGTTTTAGACACGCCCTGTATTCGATTCCGCCTCCTATTGGTCAAATGATTATAATCACGTGATGAGTCAGCATTGTAGATCACAGCAGTGTCGCTTCATCTGCTAACAAAGGCAATGAACAAGCCCTCTTTTTCTCACTCTCTTTCTCTCCCTCTCTCTCTCCCTCCCTCTCACCCCAACACACACACACACGCACACATCCACTCCTCTCTCTCCCTCACTTCCTCCCTCCCTCTCACTCCCCCACATCCACTCCTCTCTCTCTTTCTGTCTTTCTCTTTCTTTCCTTCCCTCCATTTATCCACTTTCTCTCTCTAAGTTTCTCTGTGTGTGTGTCGTGTGCATAAAATTATGTGTGCATTTGTCTTTGTCTTTCTTTCCTTCCCTCCATTTATCCACCTCTCTCTGAGTTTCCGTGTGGGTGCGTGTGCGTGTGTGTGTGTGCGTGCGTGAGTGCGTGTGTGCGTGTGTGTGTGTGCGTATGTGTGTGTGTGTTTGTCTCTGTCTTTCTCTCTGCATCGAAAAAAAAAAAATCCGGAATGTTGTTTCGAATGCTGATCGGTTAGGCCTACTATCTACGTCAATACATTTGATTGGCGTTTGAAACATATCACATGATTAAGGAGTTAGGAGCTACACAATGTACAGCGGGGCCTTCCCACGCCCCGCCCTAAAGCACAATATACATTTCATTTGCAAATTCTTATAAAACCCTCACTTTTTCATTGAAATTTAATGATTGTTGGTATATCTTCTTAACTTTGTATGAATTTCAAAAGGATTTGAGGAAGAAGAAGAAAGTTATATTACTTTTCAATTCAATTCAATTCATGGAAAAAAAATTTCTCATGGTACACAATAGATAAATGATAAGCCAATAAAACGTTAACATCGAACAGGAAATGCAAAATGAGGCACACGAAATATAATATACACTCGGCCAAAAAAAAAAGTGGACACTATTTATAATTAAGATTTTCAAATAAATTTTTGATATAAACTTATCTTTCATAAAAATCAAAATAAACATAAATTAATCGTCTATAAGATATGCACTTAGAATCATACCATTCTATCATTAGTCATTTAAAAATGAATGAGTCTCTAAAAAAATTTGCAAAAATGGGGCATCTGGCCATTCAAATGTTGATAAGCATTTCCATTTTGAAGAGTCAAATTAAAACAATGAAGAAAAAAAAACAATCACGGTAAACACGAAAGGAGAGGCATCTTGACCATGCTTGTCCAAAACTCAATTCTCCTCATTGTTTCTCATTCTTTGTTTTCATTGTTGAACAAGAATGGCTTACAGATGTACATGTTTATTAATGTTTGAATGGCTACTTGCTTCTTCTTTTTTTCAATTGTCTTAAAGGGCCCCTGCAATCCAAATGCAAGTGTATTCCTGTTGGTGTGTAGTCCTGCATACATCTCATATTTTGATATGTAAACTTCTGGATATGTTTCATAGATTTTTAAATAATTTTGAAATATTTTTTTGTCAAACTTGCTAAGCTCCACCCTAAAAATCATCCAGATCTCATTCCCCTTGTGACATCATCTGTCAGTCATCAATGAGCTAACTTGAGAAAGTGGTATGTAACTTTGCCAAATTTGACCACCTGTTACAATACGTAATACAATAGCAACATAAAAGTTGCTATGTCAGACATGCTGTAGCATCACCAGGAAGACAAGGCAATGATGATGTATTGTACATGTATAAAGGCATGCAATTCTATTATGAGCGTGTGCTGAGCTGGGGGAAATTACTTACCATTGTCTATTGTAGAATATTAGTTTAGTCTGACATGTCTGACATAGCAACTTATGTGTTGCTATTGTTTTTTATATTTTCCATTCTCATAAGTGCTTTTTTAATCTCTAGTAAGTGCCCCTTTTCAATTTTGATAAGTTCCCCCTTCACCCCTGATAATTGCCCTATTCAAATCTGTGAGGTACCCTTTTACTTTGCAAGAGCCCCTTTTCCTTTGTAAGAAGTGCCCCTTCCCCTATTAATAACTACCCTTTTTAACTCGGATAAGCGCACCTTATATTTCCACATGTGCCCCTTTTCCTTTCTAATAAGTGCCCCTTTTTCTAATGATAAGTGCCCCCATTTAAACAAAAAAGAGCCCCTTTCCATTTTCATAAATGCCCCTTATATCTTTGGTAAATTACCCTTCAGATAAGTGCCTCTTCCCCTCCTGATAAGTGATCTTTTCATCTCTGATGAGTGTCCCTTTTCACCTCTAATAACTGCCCCTTTTATTTTGACACGTGCCCTATTTCCTTTCTAATAAATGCTCTTTTTCTTTCTTATAAGTGCCCCTTCCCCTTCTCATAATTACCCCTCTTCGTCTCTGATAAGTGCCCCGTTTATTTTAATATGTGCCTCTTTTTTCTTTCTAATAAGTGGCACTTCCCCCTTTTTATAAAAGCCCCTTTCACCTCCGATAAATGCCCCTATTAAAATCTGATCGGTGCCCCTTTTCTTTCAACTAATGCCCATTTTCCTTATTATAAGTGTCCCTTTTTATTCTCATAAGTGCCCCTTCCCTTTTCATATTTGGTCAGTGGCTCTTTTCAGGTGCCATAAGTGCCCCTTTCCACCTCTGATAATTTCCATTTTAACAATGATAAGTGCCCTTTTTCTTTCTAATAAGGGACCTTTCCCCTTTTTACCTCTCATAAATGCCCCTATCAAAATCTGATGGGTGCCCCTTTTCCGTCGACAAATGCCCATTTTCCATTCGCATAAGTCCCTTTTTTCATCCCTGGTGAGCGCCTCTTTTTGTAGGTGTAAAAAGTGCCCCATTTTCACCTATGATACTTACCCTTTGTACTTTGACACGTGCTCCCTTTCTTTTCTAATAAGTGTCTTATCCATTTCGATAAGTGTCCCCTTTTCCTCTCATCATTAAACGTGCCCCTAATTTCAAGCGACTAAGAGCAATTTCCCCCAAAGCTCGCCCGCTATGCTCGCTCGCTTTTATAGATGATATAATTATGTTACTTATAAAAGGTCTTTTCAGTCTTGCGTCATGAGAATGTGCTTATAACCCCATCAGGATTGGGATTTTTCCTCTTTATAAGATGTAAATTTTCGCACTGCGATCCCAACAATCTTTATTTTTTTCCTAGCTCGCTTTGCTCACACCCAACTGCAGAGTATGATGCTTAAGCAGTATCTTGTATGGTGTATAAAGAGAAACAAATATTGAAATCATCCCTGACAATGTAATCACAATGTAGGGGTATATATACCAATGTCTAAAAAATTGTATATTTTCGCTTTCAGATTTCCTAGTTGCCCTTTTCCCCCAGAAAATCCCCTTTTTTGTTGGTGCCCCCAAACTTTGGAAGTCGCTCGGCCGCCCCAGCGCGTGATCGCAAAAAACAAACTGTATAAGTCTCAGTTAGCACCTTTCTGGCTCTCACAAAAGACGACCTGCAAAACACAAAACAGCTGCAACAAAAAGCAGACGGATAACATCAAAATTCTTCTCTTGACACCCCAGATAAAATAGGTCGAAAATTCCATTTCATATAAAACACTTTCAAATTGTGATGTCGTGTTTTTTACACTTAGCAAAACCTTGGGCACTAGAAGGCTTATAAAACACAATGAGGGCATTAACTCGGTAGGTTTAAGGGTCATGGATACAATTTTACTCCGTCAAAACGATTTACTGTGTCTATCCAATTCAATCCAAAATCGAGTAATAAAAATCCAAAAGTCGAATCCATTATCAATACAAGGAAATCTTCAGATTGAAACGGCTTTGTTTCCGAATGAAAAGAAAGAAAACGTTGAAATTCTCTATGACACTAGTGATGTCATAACTTGCGTATTGTTTTCGATGTTCTGCGACTTTGTTTGACTGATGTGTTTGTTTTCTCTGAAGCCATTATTAAGGGCTATGGGTCAGGCGAATCGGACAGGAATTGCTAGCTTTTATTGAAAGAATTTGTTTCATCATCAAGCATTTGCTAGAACAGAATTAGAAATGTCTGAAATCTATGACAAGCTTCCCCCCCCCACGAAATAAAAAGAACCCACAAATTATTTGTTACAAATTTGTAACAATATTACGTTGTCAACATTTTGTTGTTTTAAATGTTGTCCTGAGACTCTCTGATATATATGTACTGAAAGCACCCCCTGATTCCCCCAAGGAGTTCCCAGGTCCATGGAACTGCATAATAATTACTGACGTCACAATAATGCAAACAGTGTTCTCACCCTCAAGTACAGCTGATACAAGTTTAAATTTCATTCACACCTCCACACAATGGGGATCTGCTGTTTGATTACACATGTTATTGTTTTGATTGTCTATTCGTTTAGTTGTGCTATTGTCTCATTATCGAGCAGTTGACGGCAAAGATTTGATATCGGTCGATAGGTTTCTTTTCTAACAATTGTTTTCAAGGATGTCATCTGCGTAAATCACATATGTTAGAAGAGGAAGGGGAGGAGGGGGCAGAGAGCGCGAGAAAGTTAATAGAGAGAGAAAAATTGAGACGCCGACCGGATGCGTATTTGAAATAGATACATTTTTACAGGCATTGACCAATTTCGGGATCGGAGGGTGCGTTAGTTTAACGCATAGATATGCTGCATGTGGTCATTCCTGAAGACCGACTGGCCCACGAGATCGAAAGCTCACGAGACTGCCAACACAGAGAAATACATAATGGAAAGGTAGAGCGAGATATGTCCGTTTCGTAGTCTGTCTGTCTCGTGGTCTATAGTGAACCCTCAAAAAGTTATCAGAAGGCCGATGAGACCCACATTGTCGGTCCCGCGGGCTCTTGGTCTAGCGAACCCTCAAAAAGGTTGTCAGAAGCCCATGAGACCGACATTGTCGGTGTCCGTCTCGTGGGTTGTAGGTTGCTGATTAGCTCACTCCCCAAAAGTTGATGCCCCTGTGTGCCTAGCCATACACTGTAAAATATTGAATAAGAAAGTTTTCATTTTTTACAGACATAATGTTTAAAAAAAGAGGTTAAGTTTTCCTCTTCTTTTTTTTCTTCTTCATTTTTTCATTTTTGTTGGTATTTAAATTGCCTGTATTGTCAATGTAATGTATTGCCAAAAAAAACTATCCAATTCGTTCCAACATGCAAATTGACAAAAGTGTCACCTTTTTAATGTATGGGTATAAAGGGACTTTAAGTTTAAAAGGACCTGTGATTATATGCTGTCCACAATATATTTTTAAGTAGTGCAACAAGGGAGAAGGCGGTAAGGGGAAAAAACGGACATTAATGATATTTTAACCATGGACCATATTTTAACACAATTAACGGGAGAATTGTCCGTGACTACGTCACAATCCACTGACCATATTGTCAATTTGAGATTCGCATACCTCTAGCGATCTCATATTTCAAATGTTCAAAACTCTCTCATCATTTGTTCCTATCTATTTCAAACTTTCACCATTCTGTTTCTCTCATATTTAGAAGGTTGATTTATCCCGGAAATAAAAGAGCTGAAATGAACTGAAACATTGGCGTATCCAGACATCGCTAAAGGAGGGGTGAAACATTTGAGCTTACTGTGATGTACGTGGTTCAGCAAGGGCATCACATACAGGGGATGTCCCAAAACAAGTTTGGGGAGAAAATCGGAAATGGAATTTAAAGATCTAAACCTCACATGCAGGCACACACCCTTGTCAGTCGTTGTGCGTAACAGTGTCTGGATTTTAAGACTACAATATTATTGTTTTGTTTTTTTAAATTTCCTCCTCAGAGGTATTTATTCGGTTATAAAATACATTTAACAACAAATAATTCAAACATAAATATACATTCACTTTACACCTCAAATCTTGAAATCTTTACAATCAGATAAAATCAAGGACTATAATGTTGAAAGGCGTTTGATATACATCTGAAATGTTATCCAAACACAGTTCATTTTTTAAAAATGCCATATTGCAAGACTGTTGCATGTTTTCCTTGAAAGTAGTTTAACATATACATTTTGTATATTGCATATTGTGCATATGTAATACTTTCATCTATATCTTTAGTGTTGGAACAGTTAGAATCTCCACCAGCAATCAGGTATTTTTCGTTTATTATCAGTGTTTCTTTGAAGTTATAACGAATAAATGCAACAACGCGTTTCTAGAATAATACTATTTGGGATATTCTAAAAGAACATGAGCAAACGATTCAGTTGTTTTGCAAAAAGCACATAAGTTTTCATTTAAAATTTTCCATTTACATAAATTATATCTGAACGGTAAAATTCGATGAAGTGTATTGAAATTAACTTGCTTTACTTTATTGTTTTTTATTGTTTTAAATTTAAATTTCAGTGTCTCTTTCTAGTCAAAATCAAGTGGAAGGTTAAATTTTTCTTCCCAGTGTGTTAACCCTAATAAGGCCGGGCTATTTGAGTTCTTAATACGGCCGGGGGGGGCATTATGGCCCCCTAAGATCTCGGCCGTGAAACGGCCGATCGCCGCGAAAATTTGCATGCATGTCAAGTGAAGTGTATAGAATACTATAGCAATTTCAATTTTTTGAAAAATTTACTCATTTGCATATTTATGGTAAATTATGCAAATAAGGTCAAAAAATTCATATTTACACCCATAAATCACATATTCTTCATATTTAAGCTTTGTTTTCCACTACATATATTTGTTAGACCATTTGGAATAATAATACGAAAAAAAAATTTGGAAAGCCAGGTTATTCCTTATGTTATCTCTTGTTTTGATAATTTCTTATGTATTTCATTGTTTTTTTAACTTATGTATTTTATTGTTTTTGTTGTTTTATTTCATTTCTAACTATAATTCAACTATTTTGACCCCAAAACAAACACCTAAACTTTAAACAAGACCAAATAACCAATGTTTTATCTCTTTTTAGGAAAAATGATATTTCCATATGTTTTGTACACAAATCACGAAAATGAGCGATTTTCGGGCCGACATGTAAAGACAAAAGGTCACGTGACTATGTAACGGTAGGTCAGATTTTCAAAAAATTGTTTTAAAAGATGCGCAAGACTCGAAAGAATAAAGTCATGAAGCGGCGTGTCGTTATCCATATGCGTTCCCGAACAATCAGAAAAATCGCGGAGGGGGGGGGGGCCATGATGGCCCCCGGCCTTATTAGGGTTAATACAGCTAGATCATTTTTCCTGAGCTCACTCATTAAACTATAGAAATGTTTCGATTTCATTGTTGACAATCTAATGACTTCACCTGTTTTGATTTCGCAGAAATCATTGTCATAATGTTGTATAGTACCTCTATCGTCATCATCATGCTGGTTGACTTCATGAATTCGTTTTATCCGAACTTTAGGTATCGCCTTTTTGAGCTTCGTATACATAAAGTCAACCAATAAGGAATTCGAACCAAGTACATTACAGATATGATCTCGTGTCTTAAAATGTCGATTTTCTACAATATCATCAACTAGTACAATACCATCTGTAAACCATTCTTTAAAAAAAGGGTTCTATTATCAAATTTTATGCTACTGTTGTATCATAACACTTTATTTCTAACATCTTCGACATGCAAAATTCAATATATTTAACTTCGCTCCAGCATACGAGACAATTTACATAAAATTCAGGTAGATTGTGTTTTGAACATAAAATCAACATATCTTTGCGAGAACAATTTGATTTTAAAATCAGTGACAACGGACATATTTTTCAATCCAGAATTTAAACATAAATTTCCATGGTGTATCTTGGTTATTTTCAAAGAACTTTGATAACCATGCTTAATGCAGGGATTGGAACTTGGAATGCAAGTCTATCATACCTAGGCCTGCATTTTCATTTTTATTTATTAAGACTGATCTCTTTATCTTGTCTCTTTTTGAATTCCAAAGGAAATTATGAATCAATTTGTTCAAATCAACAATTAGTTTGTGAGGAATGGGTAATACTGAAGCAACATACACAAATTGGGAAATTATAAGTGATTCAATTATAACAACTTTACCATAAATGGTTAAATTTCTCATCTTCCAGAAATTTATGATCGATTTAACCTTTTCAAGTTTCACAGACCAGTTCAGTCGATCACATTCTTTTTATTTCTAGTTAGGTATATACCTAAATACTTGACGGGATTATCATTCCATTTTAATTCTGTTATAAACTCTATTTGAGGTGTCGTTGTTATTGCATTTGTTTTCATAACATTTAAGCTTGGCCCAGCAAAATGTCCGAACCTTCTGGCGTCTTCAAGTGAAATGTTAGCAGATTCAATGGAATTAAGAAAAAGGACAGCGTCATCAGCTAATTGTGATATTTAAAAAACTTTCGACATACCGTTATTTGCAGAGACGACCGTGATACCATCTATTTCATTATTTTGTTTGACTTTTAAGGCCATGACTTCAACAACAAGGATGAATAGTAACGCAGAAAGCGGGCAGCCTTGCCTTATTCCTCGTCTTATTTCAAATTTTTGAGAAACCCAACCATTGTTTATTACACTTCCTATCGCATTAGCATAAATTACTTTGATCCAACCAATGAATGATTCATTGAACTTGAGCTTATTTAATAATTGAAACAGAAAATCGTGATTAACTACATCAAACGCTTTTTTTAAATCAAGAAAAAGAAATATACCCGGCAAATGACAGGATTCACAATATTCAATAATATCTTGAACTAAACGTAAATTTTGCATAGCAGAGCGTTGTTTCAAATAACCTGTCTGATCAAAGGATACCAATTTACATATAACATTTTTCAGTCTTTTACATAACACCTTCGCTAAGATCTTGTAGTCAGTGTTCAGTAATGATATTGGTCTCCAGTTGTCCAAACTCTGTTTATCCCTTTCTTATATAACAAAGTTAGAATAGCTAATCTTTGTGATTCAGATAGTGTCTTTTGTTGAAAACCCTCATTTATACAGTCTATTAGCAGATATTTTACGTCGTCCCAAAAACATTTTAAAATTCCACAGATAAACCATCACTGCCAGTGACTTGTTGTTTTTCATGGATACAACAGCCTGCCGACATTCTTCTTCAGTAACCAGTCCTTCACATGACATTGCTTCATCGTCCGTTAAAGTTGGAAGTTCGATTGAAGCTAAATAATTATCAATTTCAGACAATTTAGCTCCATCGAGCTTTTTAGAGTACAAACATTCATAGTACTTTACAATTTCTCTAAGTATAGTTTCTTGGTTAGTGATATGTTTTGCATTCTTCTTTCTACAATCGTTTTCCTTCTTTTTCCGTTTCTTTTTTCAGTTTGAAGAAAGTATTTCGTAGATTTTTCACCAAATTCCATCCATTTTTGTCCTGACCTAACGAATGCTCCTCTACATTTATATGTTAGCTACTTGTCTAATTTCATTCTGATTTTTTGCAATGTTTTTACGTTTTCTTCGGATGGATCTTCATCAACTTTATTACTAACTTTGATAAATTCATCTTGTAATTGTTGAAAGTTTTTTTTTGCATTTGTTTATTTTTGGAATATTTCATAGTATATTCTTTAATTCTAATTTTGCACACGTCCCATTTAATTTGTGCATTCATATCTGCATTTTCTAATTTGATCTTACGAATCAACTGTTTTATATTCACCTTGTAATCAGGATCCTTTAAAAGTGAATTATTTATTTTCCATGATCCACCACCTTTGGCGGTATTACGCGTCGTTAACCTAAGGGTAATTGCACAATGATCACACTTTGGAACTGGTTTTATTTCAGTTGTTTGCATATAAGATAGGCGTGAATCTGTTACCAGCCAATAGTCAAGACGAGAAAAGATATTCAATGATAATTGACGCCAAGTGTATTGTTTTCTAAATGGAAACACTCTCCGCCAAACATCAATCAAATTGAAACGCTTTATCAGTCTATTAAACCACTGAACTTGTTTATATACATAGGACATACCACGAGTATCTAGCTGGGCATTCTGCACACAATTCCAGTCTCCCAATTATACCAAAACATAATTTACATGTTTCACCTGTTGCAACCATTGAAATAGTTTCCTAAAAAATGTTTCCTTTTCATTACGCTTGGTAGGTGCATAAATATTCAAAAATGAAATGAGAAATTTGCTCACATTTCAACCGTAAGGCCACTGCTCTCCCATTAAAAAGTATGAATTGCTCAAGTGGTTCACTGTATTTATTTTTACGTATAAGGATGACTACAACCTTTGAGTGGTTTGTACCGTGGCTAAAGAAGCAGTGATAATTTAATTCTGCTTTCATTACAATTTCCAAATCTGATGTCAAAAACGTTTCTTGGAGCAAGACAATATCAGATTTCTGATGTTGTATCCATACAAATATTTTCTTTCGCTTTACTTTTTCCCTAATCCCCTTAACATTGAGGGATAAAAAGTTGTTGTTTTTCCGTTCGTCCATGCTCAGATTGAATATGTATCTCTTACTAAGACTACAATATAAGACACAGCCTGAGACTAAAATATCTAGGCTCTGCTCAAGGCATTAGGAATTGTGGTAAAGTGTAAAATTAGAGTCTGTGGGAGTAACACATAGCAAAACTCTACCGTTTGAGCCAGAAAGCGAGCGAGCATTTTTTTTAAATTTATCATACATATATATATATATATATATATATATATATATATATCCCTTATATATGTCCTTTATTCATATACGTACGTATACTAGTTGTATATTTAATATAGCATTTTTCGTCCTTTCGGGAATCATCTTCTACTGCTTCATACAAAATATAAAAACACCCGTTACCTATTATGGTCATAGCAGAACCATACACATAATCGGAAAGGGAAAAATATCAATGTGAAACAGATATTACTATTGATGGAGTATTTCATGGGATTTTATTTAAATAATATCCATGAATCATTTCAGAGTCTTATCAATGTCGTATATGTTTGTCCCTCAAATACGGCAGTTAGCTATTAATAATTTAAAAAATATCAGTTTAGTTTTCGGCTACAAAGTCAGGTTGATTAATTTGTGATTCTGTAAATCATTAAATTAAAATCCAAATGCGTAACACAGTTGAATCGTATTTGTCGTAGTTTTGTAATTGTTAACTGTTTAATTCATCAATGTTTCAGCATATATGTGTGTACATAAGTAAGAGAAGCAAAGAGGATAAGACAGCGAGTAGCCTATCCGATAGGCGTCGGGCTTAATGGCAAGTATACTACTCGCGTTATGGAAACTGACATCGGCGCGGGCGTCAGCCCGAGCGCCTATCATCACTGGTGAATGCGAAAAGTTTTATTTTCTTTTATGTACTTTGTTTCGTTTGTAGAAAATCTACGAACCCCCTGCAAAGGCTCTTTCATTAATATTCATGTGCATTGACCAAAATAGGCCAATGAGCGATGAGGCCATGACGTCATGATATTTGATTGGTTGAATAGAAGGGATCGCTCACCAAATAAGGCTAGTCTTATGAATCATGCATACGAATACACTCGTCACACATACGATAAACATATTAATAATGATGAGTTCACCAGTGATGATAGGCGCTCGGGCTGACGCCCGCGCCGATGTCAGTCTCCATAACGCGATTAGTATACTTGCTATAAAGCCCGACGCCTATCGGATAGGCTAGACAGCGAGGGGAGGAGGAGAGAGAAAGAGAGAAACAGAGAGGAAGAAAGAGAACATGAAGCAAGCTATGAAGGCCAATCAATGAGTCCTGTCCCCCTTATCCCGAAAATGAGTCACCAGCATGGACCCGCCCTTCAGAATATCACATTCATATAGTTCATCCAGAGTTGTTGCACAAACTCTCTCTCCCCCTATCCCTCTCTCTCTCTCCCTCTCCCTCCCTCTTCTAACAGATGTTATTTACGCAGATGACATCCTTGAAAACAATTGTTAGGAAAGAAACCTATCGACCGATATCAACTCTTTGCCGTCAAATGCTCGATACCAAGACAATAGCACAACTAAACGAATAGACAATCAAAACAATAGCATGTATAATCAAACAGCAGATCCCCATTGTGTGGAGGTGTGTATGAAATTCAAACTTGTGTCCTCTGTACTTGGATGTTCGTGGGAATCTGTATTATTGGAACGTCAAGTTTGCATCTCTGATTAAATCAAACTTGCGTCGTGCTTTTCATCACGTTCTGTCATTTTTAAATTACTTTTTGTACTTTTTCCCCTTTTTTGTTGTTGCCAACTTCGAAGAATGTAAGAATATCGGTCAAAAATCTTCTCGACAGGCAACTAGCGTAAGAATTTAGTAACGGAAGAATGATGACTGACAGAACGCATAAATTGGGTTTGAGCCTATGAAGATGCGGTAACCTCTTGGTTACATTTGAAAATATGCAAATTATCAACTTTTAGTAATGGAAGATTGATGCCTTGGAAAATACATCGAGTTGAGTTCGAACCAGGGACATTCTGGTTAGGAGACCACTGGTTTACCATTCAGTCAGCACTTTTCCTTATATCCCCGCTGTATCAGGGCGTCAATCCATGTTCAGGATTTATTTTCTTGGGGGGGGGGGGACAATGCGTTAAACGTAATCAAGAGCTCCATATAAATTACAGTTAATTCATCGTACGATTGAAGGAGGGGACGATGGCCCTTCTGCCCTTTCCCCAGACCGACGCTCATGTCCATTATTAGACTAATCTTGAGCTCTGGTATGGGAATTATATGTCGAGAGAACATGGCTATAATTCATTCTGGATTGTTTATCCTGCAGTAGATTGATTGTTTTAACCAGTAAAATAAAAACAAACTCTCAAAAACTTGCTGGAAATCATCTTCAATAAAAACCACAACTCTCATTTGCACATAGTGACCTGTGTTAAGCACATGTGATTTCCTTATCTTTCTATGCTCATTACTCAGCCCCTATATACATTTTGTACCATTTTCTAAGCTCCTGTCGTGATGAAAAATAAATAAATAAATAACACACATATAATCCCATCGTAAGTTGTCCCCCTTGTGAGAAATCTTGCCACACTACCCTGCCCCCGACTGATCTTATCCTGCCTACACCACTGAGACATCAAGTAGAACACGCAGGCCCATTATTTAGGTCATTTAAGGACTGAGTTTGCTATTTTAGAAACTAGTATTTTACCTTTTATCTTTGACAATTATATATAAACATCTTCATAACCTAGCTAATATATTTGCCCCGCTTCTGTGGTGACGAAAAATAAAGTAAAACACAACACAAATATAATCCCATCGTAATTTGTCCCCCTTGTGGGAAATCTTGCCCCACCACCCTGTCCAGACTGATCTTATCCTGGCTACGCCACTGAGGCATTAAGTAGAACAAACAAGCCCATTCTTTTAGTCACTTAAGGAATGAGTTCGCCATTTTAGAGACAAGTAATGGTTTATACGACAATAATGTTTTTGTGGAAAGTAGCTTTTAATAGGACCTATGTACCTACACAATATATAGCCTTAGCCATATCCAGTACCAGAAGTCAAGGACCAGGCGATCAGAAGCTCTTCAATTTTAGCCAATGAAGAGTTTCAAGGTTTTCGTTTTTCCAGAAATTATCATACCTCAGGATACCTGTAATCATATTTATTAACCTAACTACTTTTATCCACAATCTTGATTTCCTGAAATTTTCCTCACACTGAAAACAAACGGAGTTGGATCGGACCATATGCTTAGTTACTGCCCGGAGAGGGGTGGGGAGGGGGGGGGGTACTTTAAAATTGTGTTTTGTGTGGGAGAATAGGAGGATTGAACACTTTCGGACCTTGAAGGTTTTCACGGGCCAATCAGGCCAATCAATGCGTCCTGCCCTCTTCCCCTTATCCAGAAAATGGATCACCAGCATGGACCCGCCCTTCAGAATATCACCTTCATAAAGTTCATCCGGAATTTTGGCACAAACTATATATATATATCTCTCTCTCTCCTTCCCTCTTCTAACAGATGTAATTTACGCAGATGACATCCTTGAAAACAATTGTTAGGAAAGAAACCTATCGACCGATATCAACTCTTTGCCGTCAAATGCTCGATAACATGACAATAGCACAACTAAACAAATAGACAATCAAAACAATAGCATGTATAACCAAACAGCAGATCCCCATTGTGTAGAGGTGTGAATGAAATTTAAACTTGTGTCCTCTATACTTGGATGTTTGTGGGAACCTGTATTATTGGAACGTCAAGTTTGCATCTCTGATTAAATCAAACGTGCGTCATGCTTTTCATCATGTTCTGTCATTTTTTAAACAACTTTTTTGTACTTTTTTTCCCTTTTTTGTTGTTGTTGCCAACTTCGAAGAATGTAAGAATATCATTCAAAGAATTTCTCGACAGGCAACTAGCGTAAGAATTTAGTAACGGAAGAATGATGCCTGACAGAACGCACAAATTGGGTTTGAACCTTTGAAGATGCGGTAACCTCTTGGTTACCTTTGAAAATATGCAAATTATCAACTTTTAGTAATGGAAGATTGATGCCTTGGAAAATGCATCGATTTGAGTTCGAACCAGGGACCTACTGGTTAGGAGACCACTGGTTTACCATTCAGTCAGCACTTTTCCTTATATCCCCGCTGTATCAGGGCGTCAATCCATGTTCAGGATTTTATTTTCTTGGGGGACAATGCGTTAATCGTAATCAAGAGCTCCATATAAATTACAGTTAATTCATCGTACGATTGAAGGAGGGGACGATGGCCCTTCTGCCCCCTTTCCCTAGACCGACGCTCATGTCCATTATTAGACTAATCTTGAGCTCTGGTATGGGAATCATATGTCGAGAGAACATGGCTATAATTCATTCTGGATTGTTTATCCTGCAGTAGACTGATTGTTTTAACCATTAAAATAAAAACAAACTCTCAAAAACTTGCTGGAAATCATCTTCAATAAAAACTACAACTCTCATTTGCACATAGTGACCTGTGTTAAGCACATGTGATTTCCTTAGCTTTCTATGCTCATTACTCAGCCCCTATATACATTTTCTACTATTTTCTAAGCTCCTGTGGTGATGACAAATAAATAAATAAATAACACACATATAATCCCATCGTAAGTTGTCCCCCTTGTGAGAAATCTTGCCACACTACCCTGCCCCCGACTGATCTTATCCTGCCTACACCACTGAGACATCAAGTAGAACACGCAGGCCCATTATTTAGGTCATTTAAGGACTGAGTTTGCTATTTTAGAAACTAGTATTTTACCTTTTATCTTTGACAATTATATATAAACATCTTCATAACCTAGCTAATATATTTGCCCCGCTTCTGTGGTGACGAAAAATAAAGTAAAACACAACACAAATATAATCCCATCGTAATTTGTCCCCCTTGTGGGAAATCTTGCCCCACCACCCTGTCCAGACTGATCTTATCCTGGCTACGCCACTGAGGCATTAAGTAGAACACGCAGGCCCATTATTTAGGTCATTTAAGGACTGAGTTTGCTATTTTAGAAACTAGTATTTTACCTTTTATCTTTGACAATTATATATAAACATCTTCATAACCTAGCTAATATATTTGCCCCGCTTCTGTGGTGACGAAAAATAAAGTAAAACACAACACAAATATAATCCCATCGTAATTTGTCCCCCTTGTGGGAAATCTTGCCCAACCACCCTGTCCAGACTGATCTTATCCTGGCTACGCCACTGAGGCATTAAGTAGAACAAACAAGCCCATTCTTTTAGTCACTTAAGGAATGAGTTCGCCATTTTAGAGACAAGTAATGGTTTATACGACAATAATGTTTTTGTGGAAAGTAGCTTTTAATAGGACCTATGTACCTACACAATATATAGCCTTAGCCATATCCAGTACCAGAAGTCAAGGACCAGGCGATCAGAAGCTCTTCAATTTTAGCCAATGAAGAGTTTCAAGGTTTTCGTTTTTCCAGAAATTATCATACCTCAGGATACCTGTAATCATATTTATTAACCTAACTACTTTTATCCACAATCTTGATTTCCTGAAATTTTCCTCACACTGAAAACAAACGGAGTTGGATCGGACCATATGCTTAGTTACTGCCCGGAGAGGGGTGGGGGGGGGTACTTTAAAATTGTGTTTTGTGTGGGAGAATAGGAGGATTGAACACTTTCGGACCTTGAAGGTTTTCACGGGCCAATCAGGCCAATCAATGCGTCCTGCCCTCTTCCCCTTATCCAGAAAATGGATCACCAGCATGGACCCGCCCTTCAGAATATCACCTTCATAAAGTTCATCCGGAATTTTGGCACAAACTATATATATATATCTCTCTCTCTCCTTCCCTCTTCTAACAGATGTAATTTACGCAGATGACATCCTTGAAAACAATTGTTAGGAAAGAAACCTATCGACCGATATCAACTCTTTGCCGTCAAATGCTCGATAACATGACAATAGCACAACTAAACAAATAGACAATCAAAACAATAGCATGTATAACCAAACAGCAGATCCCCATTGTGTAGAGGTGTGAATGAAATTTAAACTTGTGTCCTCTATACTTGGATGTTTGTGGGAACCTGTATTATTGGAACGTCAAGTTTGCATCTCTGATTAAATCAAACGTGCGTCATGCTTTTCATCATGTTCTGTCATTTTTTAAACAACTTTTTTGTACTTTTTTTCCCTTTTTTGTTGTTGTTGCCAACTTCGAAGAATGTAAGAATATCATTCAAAGAATTTCTCGACAGGCAACTAGCGTAAGAATTTAGTAACGGAAGAATGATGACTGACAGAACGCACAAATTGGGTTTGAACCTTTGAAGATGCGGTAACCTCTTGGTTACCTTTGAAAATATGCAAATTATCAACTTTTAGTAATGGAAGATTGATGCCTTGGAAAATGCATCGATTTGAGTTCGAACCAGGGACCTACTGGTTAGGAGACCACTGGTTTACCATTCAGTCAGCACTTTTCCTTATATCCCCGCTGTATCAGGGCGTCAATCCATGTTCAGGATTTTATTTTCTTGGGGGGGGGGGACAATGCGTTAATCGTAATCAAGAGCTCCATATAAATTACAGTTAATTCATCGTACGATTGAAGGAGGGGACGATGGCCCTTCTGCCCCCTTTCCCTAGACCGACGTTCATGTCCATTATTAGACTAATCTTGAGCTCTGGTATGGGAATCATATGTCGAGAGAACATGGCTATAATTCATTCTGGATTGTTTATCCTGCAGTAGACTGATTGTTTTAACCATTAAAATAAAAACAAACTCTCAAAAACTTGCTGGAAATCATCTTCAATAAAAACCACAACTCTCATTTGCACATAGTGACCTGTGTTAAGCACATGTGATTTCCTTAGCTTTCTATGCTCATTACTCAGCCCCTATATACATTTTCTACTATTTTCTAAGCTCCTGTGGTGATGACAAATAAATAAATATATAACACACATATAATCCCATCGTAAGTTGTCCCCCTTGTGAGAAATCTTGCCACACTACCCTGCCCCCGACTGATCTTATCCTGCCTACACCACTGAGACATCAAGTAGAACACGCAGGCCCATTATTTAGGTCATTTAAGGACTGAGTTTGCTATTTTAGAAACTAGTATTTTTACCTTTTATCTTTGACAATTATATATAAACATCTTCATAACCTAGCTAATATATTTGCCCCGCTTCTGTGGTGACGAAAAATAAAGTAAAACACAACACAAATATAATCCCATCGTAATTTGTCCCCCTTGTGGGAAATCTTGCCCCACCACCCTGTCCAGACTGATCTTATCCTGGCTACGCCACTGAGGCATTAAGTAGAACAAACAAGCCCATTCTTTTAGTCACTTAAGGACTGAGTTCGCCATTTTAGAGACAAGTAATGGTTTATACGACAATAATGTTTTTGTGGAAAGTAGCTTTTAATAGGACCTATGTACCTACACAATATATAGCCTTAGCCATATCCAGTGCCAGAAGTCAAGGACCAGGCGACCAGAAGCTCTTCAATTTTAGCCAATGAAGAGTTTCAAGGTTTTCGTTTTTCCAGAAATTATCATACCTCAGGATACCTGTAATCATATTTATTAACCTAACTACTTTTATCCACAATCTTGATTTCCTGAAAGTTTCCTCACACTGAAAACAAACGGATTTGGATCGGACCATTTGCTTAGTTACTACCGGAGAGGGGCGGGGAGGGGGTACTTTAACCTTGTGTTTTGTTTGGGAGGATAGGGGGCTTGAACACTTTCGGATCTTGAAGGTTTTCCCGTCATGTAACGTACATGAAGTAATGCCATCCGAATATAAACCAAACATTTACTGTCTTTTTGTTTGGGGTGGGGACTGGGGGTGGTGGTGGTGGTGATGGGTAAGGAGGTCTGATAAGGTCTAGTGCAACAAAATAAAAATAAAGAAATGCCGTGAGAAATTTGTTTTTGTTTTTATTTCGGGGGTGGGATATCTTTTGTTTGTTTGTTTTTAATATGCACTTGTACCAAGGGAATACTGCGGGGAGGATGGGCCGAATGGCGCAGCCTACTAGTGGTCGTACTGATTGGGGAGGATGGGGCCTGGGGTGATGGGTCGCGTACATTTTTGGGCCACGCCTTTTTTCTTTATTTGTTCAGAAATGTATGTTTTCAATATATGTTTTCGACAAATATTCAGGGCCATGTGTCGTCCCCCCATGGCTACGCCACAGCCGTGGGGGTGATCCCCATCCAATATTTCCCTTTCTTATCATCATATTGCTTGCTCATTTCATTTTTTTTAATAGCGACCCTCATTCCGTATTATGAATAGCGACCATAGAGATATATACTGTTAGTAAGTATATATCTCTTTGATAGCGACCCTCATTTCGTATTATGAATGGCGACCCTCATTCCGTATTATGAATAGCGACCCTCATTTCGTATTATGAATGGCGACCCTCATTCCGTATTATGAATTGCGACCCTCACTTCTTATTATGAATAGCGACCCACTTCTCTTATTATAAATAGCGACCCTCTTCTAAAACGTGATGGAAAACGATCCTTAAGAATAGCGAGGTTACCCCACTCCTTCCTTACTTTCTAACATCAACTTTCTAGGGGTGTGTTGCGATTGAACAATAGGTCTTTCGAGAATGTCTCTAAATTTCCTCATTTCCTAGTGGGCCCAATCTTAAAATTACGGTCTTACTCAAGATTCCCTAACCTGCAACCCACTAGGATCTATACAAAAAAATTGGCTGCACATATTTTCTTATCGGAAATAATTATGTGCGGATGGACAAAATACCACCCCACCCCGTGTCCCTTATTTAAATACGTACGTGGACTAGTTGTATATTTAATATAACATTTTTCGTCCTTTCGGGAATCATCTTCTACTGGTTCATACAAAATACAAAAAACACCCGTTACTTATTATGGTCATAGCAGAACCATACACATAATCGGAAAGGGTACAAATATCAATGTGTACAGATGTTACTAAAGTATGGAATATTTCATGGGATTTTATTTAAATAATATCCATGAATCATTTTAGAGTCTTAACAATGTGATATATGTTTGTTCCTCAAATACGGCAGTTATCTATTTATCCAAAAATATCAGTTTAGTTTTTTGGCTAAAAATTCTAGTTGATTAATTTGTGATTCTTTAAATCATTAAATTAAAATACAAATACGTAACAGAGTTAAATCGTATTTGTCGTAGTTTTGTCATGGTAATCAATGCGTCCTGCCCCTTCCCCACTCTTATCCCGAACATGGATCACCAGCATGGACCCGCCCTTCAGAATATCACCTTCATATAGTTCATCCGGAGTTGTTGCACAAACTATCTCTCTCTCTCTCTTTCCCTCCCTCTTCTAAGGGATGTTATTTACGCAGATGACATCTTTGAAAACAATTGTTAGGAAAGAAACCTATCG
The DNA here is from genome assembly GCA_037976565.1 of Mesocentrotus franciscanus. Lineage (NCBI taxonomy): Eukaryota > Metazoa > Echinodermata > Echinoidea > Camarodonta > Strongylocentrotidae > Mesocentrotus > Mesocentrotus franciscanus. Next base: position 23,081,779 of record CP137682.1, read on the forward strand.
ACCGATATCACCTCTTTGCCGTCAAATGCTCGATAACAAAACAATAGCACATTATTCAATGGTTTTTCGTCCTTTTACCAAAGAATTTAATTATCCTGCTATCCCTTTTAACATGGGATGATAATGATGAATATGTGTACTACAGCCATGGATTTTAAAAAGCTGACCCTTTCAGCCAATTTTATCTCCTTAAATGTAAAAGGAATAAGAGATAAAGAAAAAAGAACGAACATTTTCAGATGGTGTAAAGATAAATATCCAGATGTTGTTTTTTTACAAGAAACTTTTAGTACGCCAGATGTTGAAGATAAATGGAAAGAGATGTGGGATGGAACCTGTTATTTTAGCCATGGTACAGCACATAGTAAAGGCGTTGTGGTACTAATAAACAGAAACTTAGATTTAACGGTGTTAACGGCTGTTTATGATCAATATGGTAGATATGTTATGCTAAAATGTGTTTTACAGGGCATAGAAATTGTGATTATTAATGTATATTTTCCCGTCAGAGGAAATGATATAGAGAGAATTGATTTTTTGGTAAACTTTGAAAAAGATCTAAACGCGATTAAAAGTGAGGGGAACTTTGTGATAATAGGAGGAGACTTTAACCTTATAAGAAATTATGAATTAGATTACAATGGGACAGCAACAAAGAAACTTCGTACTAATTTTGATAAGCACTTTGATGACTTTTTAGACAAACATAAATTGATTGATATTTGGAGGGAATTCAATGGTATGAAAAGACAGTTTACGTACCGACGATTAACTCCATTCATGCAAAGCAGGCTTGATTATTGGATTATTTCGGCTGAATTACAAGAAATAGTAGTGAAATGTAGTATAGTACCTTCCATAGCTCCAGACCATTCGGCAATCTATTTACATTTATATAATAAGCCAGTTTGTGATAATTTTGCAAAAATTAATACCTCATATTGGAAATTTAATAACAGCCTATGTACAGATAGAGAATATGTTAGGTTGATGAAGGAAGAAATATTTAAGTTAAAGGAAAAACTTAAATCAGACATTAAAGATAAGAGAGTCTTGTGGGATTTTATAAAGATGAAAATCTGTAATTTTACAAAGAAATATTCAAGAAAATTAGCAAAGAAACGGAAAGAAAAAATTGACACTTTAGAACAAATAATTAATTCGCTCGAAAGTGATCTTTCAGAAAAAGAAGATAATGATAAAATTAAAGCTTTAGAAGATAGTAGGAAAGAGTTAAAAAAATATTACGACTATATTAATGAGGGAATTAAAATTCGGTCAAGGGCGTCATGGTATGAAGCTGGGGAGAGAGATTCTAGATACTTCACACAGTTAATGGAATCAAATAAAAAGAAAACTGTTATTCGAAAGTTAATTGTAAATGGAGATATTACTGGCGATTTATCGGAAATAATCAAAGAAATAAGATTATTTTACAGTAACTTATATGCAGACAATGTAACTAATAACTCGGTCAATTATAATACGCTGTTTTTTCAATATTTACCTAAATTAAGTAAAGACTCCTGTCAATCATGTGAAGGAAAAATCTCGAAAATGAATGTGAATCTGTTTTAAAAGAAATGAAATTGAATAAATCCTGGAAATGACGGCTTGAGCGGAGAATTTTATGTAACCTTTGGCCTGTTATAGGCGATTTAGTTGTAAATGCTTTCAATGAAGCTTTTGAAAAAAGTGAATTATCTGCATCTCAAAAACAGGGAATAATCACCTTGATACATAAAACAGGGAAAGACCCTTTACAAATAAAAAACTATAGGCCAATTTCCCTTCTTAATACCGATTACAAAATACTGACAAAAATATTGGCTAAAAGAATAAAAGCGTATTGCATGAAATAATCCATGCAGATCAAGTAGGCTATATGGAAGGAAGAAATATAGGTGAAGCTATTAGGCTCATCGATGATATGATTTTCCACACAAGTCATTTTAAAATACCTGCTTTTTATTGGCTGTGGACTTCGAAAAGCATTTGATTCAGTACATCACGAGTTCATACAAAAGTTCTAGCCAAATTTGGATTTGGACCAATGATCCAGAAGTGGGTCAAGATTTTGTATACTAATGCAAATAGTTGTGTTTTTAATGGTGGCAGTTCTACCGGATATTTTCCAATACAAAAAGGAGTAAGACAAGGTGATCCGTTATCACCATATATTTTCATTATGTGTATGGAAATTTTAGCCCATTCAATACGCAATAATTCTGAGATTCATGGATTAACATATGGGAATACTGAAGTAAAACAAATAATGTATGCCGATGATGTAACCCTCTTTATCAAAGATACAGTATCTTTAATGGAAGTTAATAGATTATTCGATGCATTTTTAGACGTATCTGGTTTAAAGGTTAATAAGGACAAGACATATACACTTTTGTTAGGGCCCCCTAGGAACGAAACTCAAATTTCTTTGGGGACAGTCGTGCCAATTGTTAAAATTCTAGGAATATTTTTTCACTAGATCCCGATGTTAAAGAAGTAATGAATTACAAAGAAATCCTTAGTAAAATAAAGAAACTACTAATATGGTGGAAGCAACGTGATTTAACCCTTATGGGAAAAATCCAGTTGATAAAGGTGTTTGTTTTATCCAAGTTGATTTATATTTCATCACTGATGTCAGTTCCGGAATGGGTTTTTAAAGAGCTAGAAGATTTAATCTTTCCCTTTCTTTGGAAAGGCAATGATAAAATAAGAAGGAATATATTGTATTTAGACTATGGACAAGGGGGGCTTAAGCTCACTGACTTTAGGTTATTCGTTAATGCCCAAAGGTTAATGTGGATGAAAAGACTTATTTTAGGTTATCAAAGTATGAAATGGAAACAGTACTTCAAATTTCTAACTAGATCAACAGGTGGATTACTTATATTTTACAGTGACACAATACTAGGTTTATTAAACTTAGAATTACCAAATTTCTATATGAATATGTTACAAGTTTGGATTGATGCAAAAATTGTTTACTCAAATCAGAGAACTCCAAAAGGAACGAAGTTTTATTTAATAACAAATTTTTACGAATAAATGGGAGAACATTCTTTGATGAAAAATTGTTTCTTAAAGGCATTTATAGATTACACCACATAGTGGATACAAAGGTCAGCTTAAAACAAGGAGTTCCTTTTATAAAATGGGTTTAAGTGAATTTGAAATAGATAGAATATATCAAATTTTTAATGTATTGCCAATAGCTTGGAAACATTTACTAGGAAAAATCAAGGTGTTGAAGATACAAAACTGGAAATACATTTTGTTTTAAACTGCAGAGAGTGTAAATTAAATGATATATCTTCAAGAGCTATATATTCGGCATTGATGATGAAGAAAAATGAAAAATTAGTAAATCACAACAATTCATTGCAACCCTATACCTTGTCAGAAAAGGAAATTGCATTGACATATCTCCGATCTAGGAAGTCCACTTTGGATAGTAGACTACGTGAATTCCAATATAAGATGTTGTATAATTTGATTTACACAAGGAAGCATTTATACCAATTTGGAATCGTAGAAGATAAATCTTGTTTACTTTGTAATAATTACGATGAATCTTACGAGCATTTATTTTATAGTTGTATACAGATTAAACAACTTTGGAAAAGTTGTGGTGATGTGTTTCATCTACCTTTGCTGTGCAATTTAGATTGGCAAGACATTCATATTTAACAAATTTTGGAGAAAAACAATTAGTAAATCATTTAAATTTGTTGATAAAATATATGGTATTCAAATATTCCAGGGAAAAGAACAGGGTACCTTCGGTAGTAGAGATAAAAGAGACAATGTTAGAAAGTAAGGAAGAAGAAAGGAAAATAGCGTCGGAGCGTGGAACCTTAAGTTTACATTTTAGAAAATGGGATAGTTTTAAATAAGGTCAGCATGTAAGGTCAGTAACATTATTAGCCAAGCTGTTATCCTTTAAGGAATTCTCCCCACTTGTTATTTTCTTCCTTTTCTCTCTCTCTCTCTCTCCTTTCCTCTTGTTTTGTAGTTGTTTATATGACTTAAACATTAAAAAAAAAAAATTGTTTTCTTCTTTTTATGAGCCGGAGATAAAGGATGTACACATGGAGGGTTGTGTGAATGGATGTGAGGCTGTGTGTGCATGCGTGTGTGTGTGTGTGTGTGTGTGTGTGGTGTGTGTGTGTGAGTGTTTTTTTGTTGTTTTGTTTTGTTTTGTTGTTTGTTTGTTTGTTTTTTTTTTTGTTGGGTGGTTGTTAGGTGAATGAGAGTGTGGAATGTTAAGCGATCGTTGACGAGGGGCGGGTTGGGGCGGGAGTGGAAGGGGAGGGTGGTGAGGTTGAAGGTTAAACGATAATATTCATTCAATATATAATTAATTTGATTGTACTTTGTTTTTTGTATTTTGTTTTATTATGTTATGTATTCCAATTCAAAATGAAGTTTGTATGATTTACATATGTATTGAATGAAAACAATAAAGAATACTATAAAACAAAAAAAGCACAACTAAACGAATAGACAATCAAAACAATAGCATGTATAGTCAAACAGCAGATCCCCATTGTGTGGAGGTGTGTATGAAATTCAAACTTGTGTCCTCTGTACTTGGATGTTCGTGGGAATCTGTATTCTGTATGGGTAATCTGTATTTGCATCTCTGATTAAATCAAACGTGTAGTCTTAGAATGATAAAACGTAAACTTTTAGTTTCAATGGGGAAGAGATATAATATAATTTAATAAACACATACACACATAATAACATAAAGTTAACGTTTATGTACATGTATATGTATGTATGTAATATATATATATATATATATATGTGCGAAAGGAGATAAAAGATTGGCTGCGTAATTCAAATCAAAGTTCCCCACTGCTATCCAACCTTTTTTTTTTTTACAAAGGTTTTTTTTTTTAAGCGCAGCTTTACATGTAGTGAAAGTGAGTACAAGAAAAGCGCAAACCGACATTTCATATTATGGGTTTCCCCCAAGTCTAATTCGTTTAAAAAAACAGCCAATTTGAGGCACAGTCTTTCGACTTTGTTAGAATTTGAATACTTCTTAAGATTAACATCATGTAGGTAACATTTAAACCTTATGACCTCTTCAATCTCACCAGTTTTTTTCTTGACTATGAAAATCCATGCTAATAATGAAGAACACAACATTTGGATACAGAAGAGATACAAACGTTTGTGGGAAATGAATGTATTACATTAATCAGCCGAATAATATCGACTGCAATAAGAACGCACCACGGTAGGCGGCGCGCCGAGGGGTCATGGCAGGTCATTGCATGATGCAACGTCCCCTTGAGCCTATAGAAACAGCCATGCCTCGAATATTAAAGCCATCCATATATCTTTTATATACCGAATTCACACAAAAAATCTACGAGAGCTCTTGCCTTATCCTATTTTTGAGTAAAGATTGGTTAAAACATCACAGAAAATCTGAAACACTGTCTGTTAATCTTCGCTGGAAAGTTGCCTGAATGTTACGATCATTTGGAAATCGCACACACTGAGCGACCAAATCGAACACACACTGTATGGTATCCGCGCTCGCACAAAGAATTTTTTTACACGTAAACCAATGGGGATCTCAGAAAAATCTAACTATTTTCCAGTTACCTGGGGCAAAGGGAATCTTTCTCATGAACTATTGACCGTTACTGGCATTGTTCGTTTCTTTACGGGCATGGCTAAAATCACGACTCCACTTTAGACCAATCAGATGGCTAGGTTTCTAAAGAGAGGTATATGCAAGATTATATTTCATTTCATTTCATTTGTTCTTTATTTATTCCATATACCCCAACATATTATAGAGATATCGACTGGTACGAGAGGACTGGCTGTTTTTATACGCTCAAGGGAAGTTGATCCGTTGCCATCACCACTCGGCGCGCCTGGGTTTCCCCGCGAGCAACAGCCAGTCCTCGAGTATTAAAGCAGTCGATATGACTGTGTCGATGCCGATCGTACGAATTAAAACAAAAATCTACCAAGAATTCTTACCTTAGCCTTTTATTGAGGAACACGTAAACCAATGGGGATCGCGGGAGGATGAGGGCACAAATTAATGGATATTCCCTGTGAGTGGGGCATGGCTTAAACTCACGACTCCAATTTCGACCAATCAGATGGCTAGATTTCTAAAATGAGGTATATAAATACATTTACAATCTTATAACTTAAGATGTATAATAATGACATGGAATATACAGAAAAGGGGTCATCTTAAAGGCCAGGTTCATTGATTTTGAAATCGACTGAATTTGGTATCATTGTAATCAGAACATTACACTGAGTAAAACTATCACATTTGTGTAACTTGTAAATTTGTGCGAAAATTATAAAAGTTGATTAAACTTGACGAAATATCACCCCACTCGAGACCCCGAAAACATCGTAAGTCAGCTGATTTTTGAGTGACGTAGCACAATGAACAATTAATACAATGGGCCGCTCAGCTGATCGGTGCGCGATGCAGTTTGCGTGCAATTCACATGTATTGCATTGACTCTTGAGGACCGTACCCATTCTTACCCAACGTTGTTTACCTTCATCAAAGTCACCCTGAAAATATCGATATGGACGAAAACATACTTGATTTGAGTTTTGAGGAGATAGAAGAAGGAAGTACCTCGGACAGCGACAACGACAATGGAGATTTGGGAGATCTAGACCTAGAAGAAGATCTGGAAGATTTTGCCGAAGTCGATGGACAAGCACAAGCTGTCGGGGCAGCCGCAGTCGCTGCGTATCTACATGAGCCCGCATATCACAGCCAGGCCAGCCGGCCCGGCGCTTGATCGAGCTAGCTGTGAATCGCGAACCGGACTGATCTAAGTCTTCTCTCGACTTCCACTTTCCCCATTTATCTATCAAAAATCTAAACTAATCGGCCTAATCAGACATTTTCGTAATGAATATTTGGACAATTATATGTAAACTTGTCGCATATTTTGCCCCAGAAGAGTCGTTAGTTCAGCATGCAAAATGTCCTAGGCACTCCCAGATCCGACACATACACGCTGAGCTGCCCTCAGAATATGTGATTATTTTCCCAATTTTTATGGTCAAATGTGACGGTAAATAACATAAAAATCGAATACACATTTGTAGAAAGTATTATTTATTCAGTGTATCTCATTCAAAGTGCCTAAAATAAAGGAAATATCACAACTGGCGGTAAATATACAAACAACGTTAACCACTATCTAAAAATTGCAATGGGTATCCAACATTGTCCCGAATGTGTGATTGTAGGTTGTTCATAATGTGACGTCATTTTATCGCATGTAAATAACGCCGTCATTTCACTTTGTGAGTGGGTTTTGGAAAGGGTATCAAAATTGCAATTAATTTATTCCTCACAATAGTGAGGGCTTTAAAAGTACTTTAGTCATTTTGTTAATGTTCTCAGCAATCTGTAGAGGTGTGATTTGCCTTTTTTCCAAATTTCAATGAACCTGACCTTTAAGGTTAAGCTTGAAGTGACGTCCTCTATAAAATGAAAATAACAAGACATACAATATGCAGCGATGCATACAAATTATGAGAGGAAGGAAGAAAGAAAGAAAGAAAGAAAGAAGAAAGGGCATAGGAAGAGAAGGGACAGAGAGGAAGGGGGAGGGAGAAAAGTTATATTCATGATAGTATCGGGAGGAGTACATAATCTCAAGTCAAGTTGCGCATGCAAACCTCTCATTTACTATTACAAGGCAAATGGACCCGATCATTTGAAACTCTCTCATTATTATTATATTTACTACAGCGTCATATTTGTTTTTGTTGTTGTTTTCAAACCATGCTTGATGTATTATACTATGTTTACTGCTGTATAGAGCATTCTAATTTTTTCTCTCTAAAAACACATTTCAACAGCTTAGAGAATTAAGGGAGTATATTTAACAATTACTCAAAGTATACTTCAGTAAAAGAATTAATGAAGCGATCTTTTAAATATTGTATTTCACCTTTTCTCTTTTTCTGAGTGGAAACCAGTATTCTCATGTTTGTTTTAATGATTTAAAATGAAATCTGTATTTGGTAGATGATATTGCACACATTAATATCACTCAATATATACATGTTTGTTTGTTTGTTTGGTTGTTTGTTTTTTGTAAGCCACATATTTCTCTGATTCACACAATATTAATCATATACATACAGACACAGAATATCTTTTAAAAACAAGGATTATTTCATTGCCCGTGTTGTATGGAAAGAACCTCATGATACATGATACAATTTAGATGAATTTCAATAATAATATTTACTTCAAAGAATATGCTTTGATCAAACAGATTACGGTTGTATTTATGTTCAAACATTTTTAGATCTTTTCCAATTATCTAAATGGGTCATTCCATGGAGTTGGGTCAATTTTGTGAAAAAGACGCGTGAAACTATGTCTCCTATCAACCATTGAAATGCTTGCTCAAATTGAGTTTAGAATTTAAAAAAAAAGCATAGCCAACTATGTTAAGAACTATTGTAGCTTCATGCTGAATCAATATGGCATGGTGATCGTGCCTTCACTTCATTTGCCCCATGCCTCTGGAACTCCCTCCCTCCTGTTCTTCGCGACACCGACAAGCTAGAAAGCTTTAAAGCAGGCCTCAAAACCCATCTTTTCAAGCAAATGTATAGTTCAAGACTATTGGAGGAGCGGGCGCCTTTGAATGTTTGAAACAGATAATTGGCGCCATACAAGTGCTGTGGATCATCAATATCAATGACCCAAAGTTAATCACATGTAATGTAAATGGGCATATCATGCACAGATTCTGAAGAGAAGCAACTGAAACAGGAATGATTCTGGCAGGGCACCACTACTGCGCCATTCGGCCAACCCTCCCCGCAGTATTCCCTTGGTACAAGTACATATTACCGACAATTTTCGTCAAAGTAGTTCATAGATGGCGTAGTTTTGTGTGAGTGTGTGTGTGGGAGGGTGTAGCAGCGTTGCCATCAAGGGGCTGATCTATTATGTCCTATTAAACCCTCAGCAAAGGAAGGAAGCGACGCAGAGTGGGTTGTAGGACTTGAGTTATATACCATATTCCAGCTTTACGTATGTAACAATATTGCACGATATATTTTCCATATAAGTAAGGAAATTAGAATTTCAAGATTTTAAGCCAAGTAAAATACTATTTTTTGACCGTTAGGCGTTATGTGAACGGTGGCGTCCCCTGTATTATGTCTTTTTTTAAAGTATATTTTACCTTTTATATTTTACAATTATATAGAGACATCCTCATAACCTAGCCTAATATATTTACCCCGTTCTTGTGGTGACAACAAATAAAGTAAAACATAACATACATAATTATAATCCCATCGTAATTTTTCCCCCTTGTGGGGAATCTTGCCCCACCACCCTGCCCCTGACTGATCTTATCCTGTCTACGCCACTGAAACATTAAGTAGAACAAGCAGACCCATTATTATAGTCATTTAAGGATTGAGTTTGCTATTTTAGAAACTAGTAATTGTTTATACGACAATAATGTTTTGGGGAAAGTAGTTTTTAATAGGACCTATGGACCTACAAATTATATAGCCTTAGCCATATCCAGTGCCAGAAAGTCAAGGACCAGGCGACCAGAAGCTTTTCAATATTAGCCAATGAAGAGTTTCAAGGTTTTCGTTTTTCCAGGAATTATCATACCTCAGGATACTTGTAATCATATTAATTAACCTAACTACATTTATCCACAATCTTGATTTCCTGAAACGTTCCTAACACCGAAAACAAACGGAGTTGGGTCAGACCATAATAAAGCCTAGTTACTACCCGGAGAGGGGTTGGGAGGGGGCACTTTAAAATTGTTTTGTTTTGGGGATAGGGGCTTGAACACTTTCGGACCTCGGCGTCTAGCGTACAAAGAGGTAAAGCGCTCCGGATATGAACAAAACATTAACTTTGGGGTTGGGGGTTGGGGTGGTGGTGGTAGTGATGGCTAAGGAGGTCTGATAAGGTCTAGTGCAACAGAATAAAAATAAAAAATGCCGTGAGAAATTAGTTTTTTTTAAATTTATTTTAAGGGTGGGAAATCTTTTGTTTGTTTGTTTTTAATATGTAGGGAATACTGCGGGGAGGGTGGGCCGAATAGCGCAGCGTGGTCGGACTGATTGGGGTTGGCCTGGGGTGATGGGTCGCGTACATTATTGGGGCACGCCTCTTTTTTCTTTATTTGTTCAGAAATGTATGTTTTCAATAAATGCTTTCGACAAATCCATCCGATATTTCCCTTTCTTATTATCATATTGTTTGCTAACTTAATTTTTATGAATAGCGACCCTCATTCCGTATTCTGAATAGCGACCCTCATTCCGTATTCTGAATAGCGACCCTCATTTTGTACTATGAATAGCGACCCTCTCGTCGTATTATGAATAGCGACCCTCTTCTCCTATTATGAATAGCAACCCTCTTCTCTTATTATGAATAGCGACCCTTTTCTAGTATTACGAATAGGGACCCTTATGAATAACGACCCCGATTTTGTATTCCGCATTATGAATAGCGACCCTCTTATCGTGTTATAAATAGCGACACTCTTGTCGTATTATGAATAGCGACCCTCTCCTCCCGTTATGAATAGCGATCCTCTTATCGTGTTATGAATAGCGACCCTCTTCTTCGATTATGAATAATGACCCTTATGAATAATAACCCTTAGGAATAGCGACCCTTATTCCACGTTATGAATAGCGACCCGCTTGTCGTATTATGAATAGCGACCCTCTTCTCCTATTATGAATAACGACCCTCTTCTCGTATTATGAATAGCGAACCTCTCCTCGTCTTATGAATAGCGACCCTCTTCTTCGATTATGAATAATGACCCTTATGAATAGCGACCCTAATTCCGCATTATGAATAGCGACCCGCTTGTCGTGTTACGAATAGCGACCCTCTCGTCGTATTATGAATAGCGACCCTCCCCTCCTGTTATGAATAGGGACCCTTATGAATAACGACCCCGATTTTGTATTATGAATAGCGACCCTCTCCTCATATTATGAATACTGACCCTCTTCTCGTATTATGAATAGCGACCCTTTTCTATTGTTTTGAATAACGACCCCGATTTTGTATTATGAATAGCAACCCTCTCCTCATATTCAATTCAATTCAGTTCAATGTTATTTCATTTAGTTAAAAGGACACCATTTCATATAACAATCAGCTATATATCATAAAACACACATTAAGAACATATTGGACAAGGACATAAAATAAACTGAATAGGTTACAACCTGAAAGGAAACATAATCCTCATATAAAGGTTGACCCTTTTTTATGATAAAAAATATGTAATATATTCGCTACTAAACATTATACAATACACGAATCAAGACAAAAAACAAACATACAAACAAACAAATAAAATATTCCTGAATTCAAATGATAACTGCAATTTACCCAAAAGAAATGTCCTGTACCTACGTTTAAATACATTTACATTAGCAGAATTACGAATATAATGCGGAAGAGTATTCCACAGAAACAGTCCTTGGAAAATAACTATTTTTTGTTTAGTAATGTACGAGTCAATAGCAAATTAAATTTGGTAGCATTTCTAGTATTATAACTATGAATATTACAGTTTAATATAAACAATTTGGAAATGGAATCAGGAAGAAGATTGTGATGAATTAAATACATAAAAACACCTACTTGTAATAAATATACATCCGTATATTGCAACATGTTTAATGAGTAAAATATTGGATGGGTATGGGCAAGAAGAGAAGAATGATTAATAATTCTTATTGCACGATTTTGTAATTTAAACAATCTATCTTGATAAATTAAAGCAGCATTGCCCCCAGACAATAATAGCATAATGTAAGTAAGGGTACACAATTGCATAGTATATCATTTTGAGAATATTTTTAGGGAGAGATTTAAATCTGAACATGACACCAATACTTTTAGACAATTTGTTGCAGATGTCACCAATATGATTAGACCAAGAGAGGTTATCATCAATAATAACACCCAAGAACTTTGCTGAAGAAACTCTCTGAATATTTACATCACCAAGTTTGATTGTTATTGAATCTTTATTTAGTTCCTATTTGGTAAAAATCATAAAATTGGTTTTCTTTTCATTAATGGAAAGTTAATTAGCGTAAAACCATTGAACAATTAATCCAATCTCAATATTAAATGTAGTTTCAAGGGGAATGTTTGTTTTTGTGTGAAAGGAAAATACTAGTGTCATCTGCAAACAGAATACATTTCAAAATATTTGAAGCATAAACAATGTCATTGATATACAAAATAAATGAAAGTAGTCCAAGAATGGAACCTTGTGGCACTCCACATCTAAAAAGCTGTAACTGTGATTTGTTTTTATTTAATGTGACAAATTGTTTTCGATTTGATAAATAACTTTTAAATAATTTCAATGTTATACCCCTGATTCCATACATATACAATTTCTCTAACACAATACTATGGTCAAGCGTGTCAAACGCTTTTGTGAGGTCAAGGAATAAGCCAATGGTTGTTTCTTCATTATCTATTGCACCTCCCACTTTATGAACAAAATCTATCAGAGCTGAAGATGTTGAGTGTCCCGCTCTAAATCCATACTGGCTATTATTTATGATATTGCACTTTGTAATAAAATTTAAAAGTCTGGTATATATATATATATATATACACCTTTCAAAAAAATTGGACAATAATTAGACATCACTCCTGGTGAACCACTTTTAAAAATGGGTGTAACTCGAGCTATCTTTAACGATGTAGGAAACTCTCCACATTTAAGGTATTGGTTGAATGAATACCGAGCCTCTTCTTTGATTATGAATAGCGGTCCTTACGAATAATGACCCTTATATTATGACCCTTTTCTCAGATTTTGAATAGCGGTCCTTATGAATAGCGACATTACCCCATCGTGACGCTCCTTGATTGGAAGTTACAGGTGTGAGATATATATCTGTTTATACATATCGGATTAATATATATATATATAAATATATATATACATATAAATATGGGATATATATATATATATATCAAATTTAAAGGGACTTGGTAACATTGTTCAGATGAGAGAAAAAGGTGCCTGGGTACTGACTTTAATGCTAGATGTACAATTAAAGATAATCTGAAAGTTTGAGTGAAAACCGACCATTATTAATGATAAAAATTGGGGAAAACTGATCTGATCGACTCCTTAGGTCTCCCAACTATATTATTACAATTTAATTACATTTTAGGTGAATGTAAATCGTCACAAAGCAATGAATTGGCTCTATATACCATTCCAGATATTTAAGTGTTGACAGATTTTAAAAAACCTGTCTTATGTCCTGTTTTCATGGAAAAACGTTTGGGAAAATTCAAAAATGGTTTGAAGAATATTTACTGTTAGAGGGTGTCGCACAGTGACACCTTAAAACAAACCATGAATATCTTTGTGGTTTGAGAATTTGTTCAGGATTGTTTGCATGTTAGAGGGTTAGCACAGTAGAAGGAATGTAATAAGTAATATTTCATACAAAAGTTAGGCAGTTTTTTCATCCACCTTCAACAATGTTACCGAGTCACTTTAAGGTGTAGAAGACCAAACATGGATGCGAATTGTCTGCGGAGAGCCAGAAGAGCTTTTTGTTCAAACATAATTTGAAGCTTAGGCAAGTATACAGTTACAGCAACCAATGTTATATTATACAATTTACTGCCTGCTGCAGGTGGCTATTCAATGTCCCATCCTTTGTTGTATTGATGTTTTGTCCCATTCTATGTGGTCTTGTCTGTCGGTTATATCCTTTAAAGAGAAGGTTTATTGATTTTAAAAACTGACTTTATTGTCATTATGGGGAAGGTGAAACTTTGATTGGACAAGGTTATCGAAATTAAATGCTTGAAACATTCGAATTAACGATTATTATCAATTACAAACGCTTAAATATAGCCCCGGCATAGCACCTAAAGAGCTCTCCAAACACTGCTGAGATGGGTGACGTCACATGTTGAACATGATTTGCACATGCAGACGATATCCCATGACATCTCACACATTTTCAGTGCCTGTTTTGTCATCTTCTATTCAGTTATTTCTCTTACTTCACTACCCTCAGGCTAAATGTTTAATCTATTGCCTCACTCTAAACCCCGGGCATGGTATTATGTAGATGAAAAATGCAGCGATAAAAAAAAAGGAATCCGCTTGTAAACAAAATGAGAAGCCATTGTATTTTCAGCTGCATACACCGCTGTATGTTCGGCGTTTCAAGAGGGAACAAATGCTGTCCATGCTATCCTTCCAGGGGTTTTTCAATTTGAAAGTGTGGTTTCTTTGATTGCTCATTAATCCCTATCCTGTGTATTTACAAATAAAAGATTTTAGTTATCAGAATCGGTTTCATATCCCTTTTTGAATGGTGTGAAATGCCACCACAATTATATACACTAAACTCACTATAATTTGAGAAATAATAGCATTGCAATTATGTTAATTCTTTATGGGATGTCGTCCGCTTGGGCAGGATTGGTTCATAATGGGTAGACGTATATAATGTACACGATGTTAATATTGCCTATGAAAACTTTAATAATAAATTACAGAATTATTATGATAGAAATATTCCTTTAGCAAAATTTAAACGTAAAAATATTAAACCAAATAACCCTTGGATAACGAAAGGTATACTAAAATCAATACAAACTAGAAATCGCATGTATAAAACATATATACGTAACAAAACTGATGTAAATTTAACAACTTATAAAAAATACCGTAACAAATTAACGAAATTCATTCGAATATCCCGGAAGCTACACTTTTCAAATAAATTAAAGAGGGCTAGTTGTAACACTTATGATACTTGGAAAGTTATTAAAGAAATTATGGGGGAAAAAATAAACCCTTTACCAAAAGATGAGCTCACCTTAAATAATGTTATAATTTAGGACTCTAGCAATTATGCTAATTATTTTAATTCATTTTTCACTAATATTGGGCCCCAACTTGCAATTTAAATTGATAGTCCTAACATTCAATATACTGATTTTTTATCAGATCCAATCCAACAATCACTTTTTTGGGGTCCCACAAACCCTGATGAAATTATTAGCGTTACTAAAGCATTAAGCATGTCCAAAGCTCAATGTTGTGATAGAATTAGTACATCACTTTTAAAACAAATAATACATCTTATTGCAAATCCACTAACCCATATTATTAATCAGTCTTTATTGCAAGGTGTTTTCCAGATTTACTTAAGATAGCGAAGGTAATTCCGATCTTTAAAAAAGATGATTCGCATGAAATTAGTAATTATCGTCCAATATCTGTTCTTCCCAGTTTATCTAAAGTTTTAGAGAAAATTTTATATAATAGGTTACTCGATTTTTAAAATACTCACCAAATATTAAATCTAAATCAATATGGTTTTAGGAAAAATCACTCTACTGACTTGGCCTTAGTACAAATTTATGATAAGATTACTAATGCCATAGCAAATAAAGAACACGTGATTGGTATTTTTTAGATCTTAGTAAAGCGTTTGATACGCTCGATCATAATATTTTACTTAAAAAACTCTCTTCTTATGGCATTCGGGGCCAAGTCCTCTCATATCTTAAGGATTATTTAACAAATAGAAAACAATATGTTAATTTTAACTGTCTTAATTCGGATTTACTTTCCGTAAATTGTGGTGTTCCCCAAGGCTCCATTTTAGGCCCACTTTTATTTCTTTTATACATTAATGATTTATCCAACACATCTTCTTTATTGTCATTTATTCTTTTTGAAGATGACACAAATATTTTTTTTTCTCATGAGAAATTAGAATCATTAGTGAACGTTTTAAATTGTGAATTATGCAAAGTTTCGAACTGGTTTTAGTGTAATAAGCTTTCATTAAACATAAGAAAAACACATTTTATGCACTTTAAACACTATAATTCTCATTTAACTAATTTCCGTATTAATATTAAAATTGATAAAATGCCAATCGAACAAAGGAAGACATCAAACTTTTTGGGAGTATTTATTGATGAAAATTTAACATGGAATGATCACTTACATTATGTATCTATGTGTATATCCAAAAGTGTTGGAATCATAAATAAGTTAAAATGTCTTTTGCCCCATACTACGTTATTTTTATTGTATAACACACTAGTACTTCCATATTTAACATACTGTAATATTGTTTGGGCAAATTGTGGTGTAACCAAACTTAATTCGATTCTTTTATTACAAAAAAGGGCCCTGCGTATTTGTACTGGATTTCTCTTTTTTTAGCCCATACAGACCCATTATTTCTAAAGTTAAAAACCTTAAAAGTCACTGACTTACATACTCTCCAAGTTGCAATTATTATGTTCAAATACATGAATAAGCAACTGCCACCTTCATTCGATAATTTTTTTGTTCATAATAATACAATTCATTCTTATCCAACTCGTATTTCTGAGAATTTTCATTTAACTAACCCCAGATTGTTGATTACACATAAATCAATCAGACATCATGGCCCCGATTTATGGAACAATTTATCTAAAATAATTAAATCATGCTCGACCCTTTATTCTTTTAAAGCGACCCTAAAACGTCACATTATATCATCATACATAATCGTTTCTCATTAAACTTCGTCTCTGAATTCGAATATATTTTTAATTTATTATTTCTTAAAATACACTAGTATTGGATTAAAAACATTACGTACCAGAACCCCATTCGCACTTGCACATGCACTTTCACTGCACCCAATTGATCAATTTCGCGTGTACAATGATATAATTTAAGAGTTATGCCGCTAATTCTCTCGAGGCCGCCATCGACTTCAAGCTTACCGCTCATGATGGCGGTCTCCTGCGTTTTTTGTAATTTATCTTTTTCATTGATAAATATTTGTTTTATCTTATTTAATGTACTTAAACATTTATAATTATGTATAATGAAGAAATAATAGTTACTTTATGTATATGATTATGTTCTATTTTGAAAACGCAGAAATAAAAACAAACAAACAAACAATAATGTGACGTCATTAAAACATCGTTATTTTGCTGGCGAATCTCTTGTATATCCCAGATGCTCTAGAGGTGGTTTTATTTGTATTTTTATAAATCACCCGATATGTAGTTGACCTAGAACTTGTACGGTGGCCATCTGTTAGCCATATTTGTTATTTTCTTTGAACGGGCACTTTAATGCCCTTTTTTGTTATGAAATGATACTTTGATATTTAGGTTAGGGAACCTGAATTACAAGCTTTGCTTTCTAAGATTTACTCTACAATACAGCTAACATTTATCACTTACCCCTTTAATATTTATTTTTTCTTCAAAAACTCAATTTATGTCCAGATTTTGTATCATTGCTAATTGTTGGTTTTTCTATGCCCGTAATGATTTGGTGAATTGAAAGTCTTTGTAAATACATGTACATTTTCTGTAATGGCAGAAATACGTGAAAAGAAATAAATGAAAAAAGATACGATATTAGCTTATCTGGCTCTCAACAGAAGAAATGTAGCTCCTGTCGGGTTTTTGTTTTTCTTCTTCTAACAGACGAAGGAAATGCATAGGAACATCGGGGTTAAAAAAAGGATAAAAATTGGCAAGTTTTTATCAGAAATGATACAAAACCTGTTCATTATTCAGAATTTATTATATATTTTTTTTTAATGAAAAGGGTCTCCATCATTACTCGAGGAAAACAAATTCAGAAAACAATCCTTTTCCAATGTTGGTCCCTGTTCACCCTGTGTTATGGTACCCCTTATTGGCGATGTAGTAATTGGTATTGAGCATAAGGAGATGTGCCAAAAATGTTCAATTTCATGATTTCAGCTATTACTATTACTGTTGTACAGACAAACCAAAGCTTTCCGTCTTGAACTCATCAGAGTAAATCGCAAGAATGAGCAGAAAGCCGATATTTGAAGCTAAATTAACAAAGAGCAAACAAAATAATGGGCTGTGCCGCTGTGATTAGCTGCCTGAAAATAGAGAAAAAGCAAGCCGTTTAATGACAATGAGCTGTAGCAATGCTAGCAAGAAGAACACGAGTCCTCACGAACGAACCCTGTCGGCACAAAGGTCAGCGAGCTGAATATACGCGGCTTCCATCATACGTAAATGAGTGAAATTTTCTCGCTCGGCTGTAAACTGTGAACCAATTACAAGATGAACTGGTTTGTTTAGTGCAAGTCGAACAGCTTTAGTATCTATGTCTGTATCTTTTCTTAGCTTTTCTTTTATTTTGTATTACTAATCATCTCTTTATTACTGTTCTTATATTGGGGCGTAAAGGCTTATCAGACCGTACTGATAATAATAAACTATATGCATACATAATGTAACAAATATACATGTATTTATCTGAATGTTTATCGCATTGCTGGATTAAATGCCGTCTCTCTCTCTCTCTCCTTCCCTCTCCTCTTCTTCCTTGTCCCATCCACTATTTCTTTTTCCTTCTCTTCTCTTCCTCACATATTGATTATGTTTTTCTCTCTTTTGTTCTCTCCAGACTAGTCTAAAAGCCTTTCAATTGCAAAATTCACCCATGCATTGTACCATTATGCTTTTTGAACAATTATTGCATGCATATTATGTCAGTTTTAAGTGTTTAAAGAAATTTTTATCTGATGTTCTCCCACACTTGCATAATACAATGATAACGCTCACAAATTGTTGTTCACCTCTTTTCAGAACTCAACCGTCTCGTTAAGTTGGTATTAATAGAAGCAGCAAAATGAGAGGAACAGGTCAGTGAAATTTGAGCAAATTCTGATAAGAAATAAGAAAGTTATACATTTTTAAAGTTGTGATCAATCAAACACGAGTTGGCAACTCTGTGACGTATCTTACGAGCTGCATTCCTACTTGCTCTGTACTGAGAAGGAAAAAAAAACAGAAATTTTTGTTTTTACTTCTATATAACACTTGTGTAGAAAAAATCTATTCAGTCATCAATAACAAAGAAAAGTTTATGATTTTTTTTTGTACAGAGCAAATGGAAAGGGAGCCTGCAAGATACTATCATGACACTGGCAGGTCACTAATTGGCGTGAGGTCCAGGGGGTTGAGCCCCCTGAAACTCAAGTATTTGAGGCATTTTATAATGGTCAGATAAGTATTCAGGGGCCCGACTTAGGCTCCCTGGTGTTGTCTAGGGTGAGGAGCCCCGGAAGCTCAGGGGTTTTGGGCATTTGATTACGGTCAAATGAGCAAATTTTGATACCTTTTTTGTGACACTGGCAGGACACTAATTGGCGAGGGGTCCAGAAGCTCAGGGGTTTTAGGC
The DNA here is from genome assembly GCA_037976565.1 of Mesocentrotus franciscanus. Taxonomy (NCBI): domain Eukaryota; kingdom Metazoa; phylum Echinodermata; class Echinoidea; order Camarodonta; family Strongylocentrotidae; genus Mesocentrotus; species Mesocentrotus franciscanus. Next base: position 23,101,092 of record CP137682.1, read on the forward strand.
ATTAAAATACCGTCAAATGGGCATCTAGGGGCGCACTTCAGGGCCCTAGGTGGGGTCCAGAGGGCAGAGCCCCCGGAAGCTCAGGGGTTTTAGGCATTTAATTACGGTCAGATGAGCATATTTTGATACCTTATTTGTGACACTGGCAGGACACTAATTGGCGTGAGGTCCAGAGGGCGGAGCCCCCAGAAGCTCAGGGGTTTTAGCCATTAAATTACCGTCAGATTAGCATCCAGGGGTCCGCCTTAGGGCCCTGGGAGCGGTCCAAAGGGCAAAGCCATCGGAAGTTCAGGGGGTTTATGCGTATAATTACGGACAGATGAGCATATTTTGATACCTTATTTGTGACACTGGGAGGACACTCATTTGCCTGGGGTCCAGGGGGCGGAGCCCCCAGAAGCTCAAGGGTTTTAGGCATTTTATAACGGTCAGATAAGCATTCAGGGGCCCGCCTTATGACCCATGGTGGAGTCGAGGGGGCGGAGCCCCCGAAACTCAGGGTTTTAGGCATTTAATTACGGTCAGATGAGCATATTTTGATACCTTATTTGTGACACTGGCAGGACACTAATTGGCATGAGGTACAGGGGTCGGAGCGCGCAAAAGCTCAGGGGCTTTAGGCATTAAAATTCCGTCAAATGAGCTTGCAGGGGTCCGCCTTAGGACCCCTGGTGGGGTCGAGGGGACGTATACCCCGGAAACTCAGGGGTTTTAGGCATTTTATAACGGTCAGATAAGCATTCAGGGGCCCGCCTTAGGACCCCTGGTGGGGTCGGGGGGACGGATACCCCGGAAACTCAGGGGTTTTAGGCATTTAATTACGTCAGATGAACATATTTTGATACCTTATTTGTGACACTGGCAGGACACTAATTTGGGTGGGGTCCAGGGGGCGGAGCCCCAGAAGCTCAGGGGTTTTAGGCATTTTATAACGGTCAGATAAGAATTCAGGGGCCCGCCTTAGGACCCCTGGTGGGGTCGAGGGGACGGATATCCCGAAAACTCAGGGGTTTTAGGCATTTAATTACGTCAGATGAACATATTTTGATACCTTATTTGTGACACTGGCAGGACACTAATTGGCGTGAGGTTCAGGGGGCGGAGCCCGCAGAAGCTCGGGGGTTTTAGGCAGTAAATTACCGTCAGATTAGCATCCAGGGGTCCGCCTTAGGGCCCTAGGTGGGGTCCATAGGGCAGAGCCACCGGAAGTTCGGGGTTTTTAGGAATTTTGTTACGGTCAGATGAGCAATTGAGCATATTTTAATACCTCAATATTTTATTCTGACAGGTCACTATTCTTTTTTTTCTCGCTTTCTTTCTTTTTTCTCTTTAATACACTTTTTTTTTTTAAGTGCGGGGGGGCGGCCCCGAGCCCCGCCGTTCCGCAAGCCCTGACATGTAGGCCTCTAAATAAGCATATTTTTTACCTGACTGTAAATTTAGAAATTTGTCATTGTCCAACAAACGCATTAAAAAAGTATAATTTACTAAAAAGTGAGGAAAAGTCTTGGAAAATTACGTCATTTCAGCAACATTTACAAATCACAAGTATCGAATTTTATTGGGGGGAGGGCAAATGCCCCCCCCCCCTCCCTGATCGACACCTTGTTGGCGGGAAAAATCGCAACTAATCTCCCCTACCTTTTCTTCTTTCCCCTTTTGTTTCCCTTTCACTCCTTTTTCCCTTCCCCTTCGCTTCCTTCTCTCTCTTTTCAAGTTTCAAGTTTCAAGTTTCAAGTTTTATTTATCTTTCTTTCATAACACACTTTACAAATATGACATGAATATAACAAGTTAACAGAATATGGCGTTACAATAGAAAGATGAGGTGACCTTGGTTGAAAGCAAGGCTTGTGGATTTAAGGTCCCTCATGAGTAGCTTATGAGTATGTCCTAAGAGAACAAACTCGTCAGATAAGAATAATGCATACATTTAAATGCTGACAAACTAAACTAACTAAACAACTGAGAAAATATAAACATAAATAAGTATAATAAAATCTACTAACTACTAAATAATGGCTATAAACAAGAGAAACAGGACAATACTACGAGCAACAGGACTGAAACACAGACAAAAACGAAACAAGACAGACAGATGAATAGATGTGAGAAACAGGAGTAGAATTTTGCTGACCTATATAGTAAATAATTTTCTTAAATATTGATCACAACTATAAATCTAGACGATATCGACTCAAATAAAGTAACTTCAGTTTGCGCTTAAATACATAAATACTGACCGATTGCGCTATTCTTGGTTCAAGGAATTCCAAAACCTAGGTCCAGTGGACCCCAAAGTAGTAAGGGCAAATTGCGTTCTAACAAGAGGTAAGTGATATGCTTGCGCCTGACGTGTGGAATAACTATGAACTTGGTTATTTTTCTTAAATATTCTAGCCAAGGCTACTGGCAGTAGGCCTGCATTAAGTTTGCTTGGGGAGCCCCCGATCCACACGTTGTTGGCGGGATTAATCGCAATCGATCTCCCCTTCTTTTCACCCTTTTCCTTTCTTCTTCCTCTTTTTTGTTCCTTTTTAGCTCTCCTCTTTCCCTTCCCCTTCCTTCTCTCTTTTTTTTTGGCGGGGCGGGGGGGGCAAGGGCCTTTACGCCCCCCCCCCCCGATCCAAAACTTATTGGCGGGAAAATCCCCCATCCCCCTTCTTTTCTTTTTTTTTTCCTTCCCTTTATCTCTTTTTTTCCTTTTTTTCTTTCCCTTACCTTCCTTCTCTCTTATTTTGTTGATGGGTGGTAGGGGGGAGGCAACAGCCTGGGAGGCAAGACCCTTTCGCCCCCTCCGATCTCCTTCTCCTCCTTTCTTTTCTTCTTTCTCTTCTTTCTTTCCCTTTCTCTCCTCTTTCCCTTCCTTTTCCCTTTTCGCCTTCTTTTTTTTGCGGGGCTGAGTTCATTGGTATGAAAGCAGAAAACTAAGAGGAACAGAGTGGCTAAAGTTTGAAATAAATCGGACCAATAATAAGGGAGTTATGAATATTTGAAATAAGAGATCACTAAGTCTATGCGATTCTCAAATTGGCAATTTGGTCAGTGGATTGTGATGTAGTCGTGGACCATTCCCCAGTTTGTTGTGTAAACAAATATTAATTTATGTTTTTTCTCCTTAGTGCCTTCTCCTTTGGGGATCTACTCAAAATATATTATGGAAAGCATATAATTATAGGTCTTCTAAAAGAAAAGAAACTCCTGAGTCATACATTTTGAAAAGTTTACATTTTAATAATTTTGTGTGGTGAAAGAAATGTGAATGTTGTCTGGCACTATGTCACTGTGACATTAAAGATTCAGCCAACTTGAAGTGCCCATAGGTGTAGTGATTACAACTTTCAAAACTTCATGATTTTCTAATTTTGTGTCTGATTTTATTCAAACTTTCACAAGTCTGCTTCTTTGATTTTACAGCTTTCTTTTAGAGCAGTTGTCTGTTAAGGTTGGATTGTCCTTTATCATTATAGGAGGTCTGACGAACCCTTTGGCCAAATTAAATCAGGGATTTAAATCACAGAATAATTTTTTTTGTTTTGTTTATATATTCAACGATTCAAGCACTGCCATGTGTTTGAATTTATTATGTAACATGTATTTTGTAGGTGTTGGTGACCTCAAAGAAAAAGTAAATGAGTGGTCTCATGTCTGCTCTGAAGCAATTATTGGATTTATATCTATATCATATACAGTCAAACCGGTATAGCGGCCACCTCTCTATAAAAGAATACCTGTTTATAGTGGCCAGGTATATTGCCTCCCTTGAAAAAGAAGTGTGTTATAGAACCTGTCTACAGTGGCCACTTTCTGTTTCCCTTGGATGGCCTCAATGGACAGGTTTGACTGTTCATGCATATCCTGCTCATCACCATGTATTAGTATTAGCTCAGATGTTGCACTCATTTTTGTTTCCAAGCAATTTTTGTAGCAACACATCGATTCTCTTGTACAATGATATTAGTACATTCAACCGTATATTTTTGTTAAACTTTATTGTATGACTATATGGCTTTAAAATTACTGTATATAGATGATATTGATTTGATATTTTTGTATGATATGATTATGGTACATAACACTCACGTGTAAATTATCTTACTAATAAATTAGTAAATTATCTTACTAATTTACTGCCATGTAGCCGTGGCTTGTGTCTACACTCATTTCCCACTCAAGGACATGTATGTAACCGTTTATCTCCTAGTCTGGGGAGGGGGTAGAATGAACAATTGTAAATTATCCTACCTACCATTGTAAATCCATTCTAATGAACAGTTATATTCATATTATAAATATCACGGGTGAAAAACAGGGGAATATAAAAGTATCGAAACCGACTAAATCACCTTGTTTATATATATATACAGAGAGTTTGTTACAACACTCATAGTGATGATGATGATGATGGCAGTGATGATGATGGTGGTGATGGTAATGATGATGATGATGGTGATGGTGATGGTGATGGTGATCTGATGGTGAAGATGATGATGATGGTGATGGTGAAGATGATGAAGATGGTGATGATGGTGATAATGATGATGATGGTGATGATGATAATTACGGTGATGATAATTATGGTGTTGGTGATGATGGTGATGATGTTGATAATGGTGATGAAAATGATGATGGTATGGAAAAATGTACATGCCCTATAAGGGGTATTTCCATGAAGTTAAGTGAAACATTAATAGCTTGGTCGATAATGATATATTACTCCGCTTGTGGTGGATGGTGAGAATGATGACGACGTTGATGACAGTGGTGAAGATTTTAATGGTTATGAAGATGGTGATGATGGTGCTGATGATGTGATGACGATGAAGAATAATTATGAAAATTAATATAGTGACGATGGTGATGATGACGATGATGACGATGATGACGATGGTGGTGGTGAATATGATGATGATAATGAAGGTATGGAAAAATATACTTCTGATTGCATGAAGATGATTGATGATTACACAAAATAAATATGTTGCATGTTAATCACGATGCTGAATATCAAAGTAATGATATATTTCGGCGACGATGGTGATCAAGATGTATATGACTGGTTTTCATGAAATGTCTGTATGATGAATAAATCGATCACTGGTCTATTTTTTTTTATCTTTCTCACTTTACTGTTCTCTCGTATACTTCAGTACTGAATTTATGTACATGCGCTACTAATACGACGACGACGACTACTACTACTACTACTACTACTACTACTACTACTACTACTACTACTACTACTACTACTGCTACTACTACTACTACTGCTACTTATATTACTGTTGCTGCATGCTGCTACTACTACTACATGAACTTCTTTTACCAATACTGCGACTTCTACTAGTACTACTACTACTTCTACTACCACTAGGCCTATTAACATTACGATTCTTTCTCTTTCCCTCTCTCTCTCTCTACCTCATAGTGTCTGTTGAGAGCCAGAAGAGCAATGTTTTAAAAGTACAGAAATTGTTCCATTCTAGCTCCAAACAGACCATATACAAATTGTACAAAAGCCCTTTCACTCCCTTGAACCCTTGAACTTGAACCCGAGAATGGAAAACACGTAAATGGAGGCCAAGCTGTGAAACCTCTCACTCACTTTCAGACTACTAATACTAATAATAAAGATTGATTTATTAAAGGGCAAGTCCACTCCAAAAATAACTTACTTTCAATAGAAGCAGAAAAATCAGACAAACTAATCAAACAAATTTGAGCAAAATTGGATAACTAACAAGAAAGTTATGAATTTTTAATGACATGAAAACTTTGAAAATCACTAGACAAATTGGCAACTCACTCATGAGTCTGTGACGTCATGTCCTCACTATCCACTAATTATTTTCTTTATATTGATAACGTAAATTTCTTATTTTCCCCCTAAGAATCTTATTTCTTCACACCAGCATCCAAGTTAGATTGATAGTAATATGTTTTTGTGCGGATGCACTAATATAGAGTATTTTTCCCAGTTAAATCATGAAAAATGTGAATTTTGATAAACTATTTATATAAAAATCAATAATTATGAATATAAAATATTCAGAAAATAGTACCATTCTTTAAAGTTCATAAAAGATTTTGTGAAATGTCATGCACGCAATGTGATACAAATCATATAACCTGGGCAAAGGCATGGGGAAATCAAGTTTTGAGGGATAAAAAGGGAAATTAATGGGATTAAACTATATAAAGCAATTGATAAATAGTGAGGACATGACGTCACAAACTGATAACCAAATTGGCAATTTGTGTAGTGATTTCCATTGTTCCATAGTTTTACATACTTTTTCAAAAATTCATAACTTTCTTATTAGTTATCCGATTTTGCTTAAACTTTTTTTGATTGGTTTTTCTGATTTTTCTGCTTCTATTGAAAGTAAGTTATTTTTGGAGTGGACTTGCACTTTAAGCGCCTATTAAACGGAAGTTTCTTTATGCGCTTTACAAAGTAAAACATAAGTATGCACAAATATATTTAACTAGTTACAAAAACGAAATACAAAAACCTTAAACTAAAGACATGTAGCTAAAAGAATTAATTCATTAAGAGCAAAGTCAATTCAGAGAGCAAATATTCATGAAGGATAAATTAGAGTAAAATATTTAATTATAATACATTAATTAATTCCAATGTCAACAATTACAAACGAAACAGGTAAGTTTTGAGAAGGGTTTTAAAAGTCTGTCGTGTGGGATTTGTTGTTGGATCCCTGTACAGGAGTTGTATAGCTTTACGATAAGTGAGTCCCTGTTTCCTAGTCTGAATTAACATCGTACAACGAAACGTCATACTGCAAAACGCATGCATATATGAGCATCATTTCGAACGAACTCTTGATAAAGATTCAGGGCTCTGTTCTATTCAGAATGTATGGTACGCAAATCATATTTATATATTTATTTATTTATTTCTGATATTTAGACAGGGTGACTCATTACCACCAATAATATAATTGGGTGTGGCTTATTGTGAGCGTGCTCTGATGATTGGCCAGCTGTCATGTGTAGTGACTTCTTCAAAATTACTTTCTTAAAGCCCAACTGCACTACTTATAGCTACTTGCGCCCTCTTTATAGCAAAAAATACCTAAGCGGTGACCGTTGGTCCCCCATGGTCCCCCTTTTCTTATGTTAATTGAGAGCTGATTTGATGAGATAACCACCTGTCAGTGACCATGCAGGGATGTATAATCCCTCCTGGCCAAACTAGTGCAGATATGCTTTAATACAAAGTTATCCAGTGGGTACACCCTTTCGTGATACAATTAATTCTTCTTTCTACGACGTTTCGTTCTACGAGTTTCATGTTAACACTCTCTATAGTCTGAAAGGGCTACAAGTATATCTGTATTGGGTTTTTCCTACATATTAAACCCTTCGGGTGCTGTTTCGGCCTTTATCTATATGGTGTACCGTATGTACACTCGGCAAAATATGAAAGTAGACACTATTTCCAGTTAAGATTTTCAAATAACTATTGAACCCATTGCCTACTAGTACCGGGTTGTTCCTGTATTAAACTTATGAACAATGCGAGAAATTAGTAGTCAACGGGTTAATATAAACTAATCTTTCATATATCAAAATAAACTTAAATTACTCCTCTTTACGATGATATGCAATTGCAATCATACCATTCACACATGAGAGATCATAGCCATTTAACAATCAATGCACACATGATGCATCTGGCCATTCAAATGTTGATGAGCATGTCCATCTTGTAGAGTCAAATTTAATAATTAAACTAATGAAAAAAACAATCATGAGAAACACAAAAGAAGAGGCATCTTGACTGTACTTGTCAAAACCGTGCAGTCTTGAGACTACAGTTGACATCCAGAGCTTAATCCTTAATTGTTTCTCATTCTTTGCTTTCATTGTTGAACCAAAGTGTCTTACAGATTCAAATATTGAAGTTGAGGCCGAGTTTGATCCTACAACTATAAACCATTCTACTAATGAATATATTAATGGAGCATATACTGAAGAGGAAGTTATAAACATTATCATGAAACTGCGTAACAACAAGGCGTGTGGCGTTGACAACATTATAAATGAATACTTGAAAAACTGCCCTGTTATGTTAGTATCTCTTATTGTTAAAGTGTTTAATATTGTTTTGTCATCTGGTTTAGTGCCCTCCGGTGGTGTATGGGTACGATTAAACCATTGTATAAAAAGAAATGCTCGCTGGACGATCCTGATAATTATAGGGGTATCACACTTCTAAGTTGTGTAGGAAAATTATTTACTACCTGTATAAATGCAAGGCTCACTGGATATTTGGATTGTGTTAGAATAATTGGTTAGGAACAAGCTGGATTTAGAGGAAGTTATAGCACAATGGATCATATCTTTACTTTACATGATTTATATTAGCATCATGGTAAGAGAATTTATTGTGCTTTTATAGATAACAGAGAAGCATTTGACCTAATTGACAGGTCTTGCCTTGGGTCTAGATTAATTTCTAATGGCATAAATGGTAATGTCATCCGTGTTGTTTACAACATGTTTAAAATTGCCAAGTCCTGTATTAAGCTTGGTCGTATTTTATATAATTCTTTTGCATGTAATATTGGAGTTAGATAAGGGGAAAATGTATCGACTTTATTGTTTGCTATGTATATTTAAATGACTTTTAATATTTTGTGAGCAGGAGTTATAGGGGTCTTGATATGTGTGCTTCCGAGATTAGAAAAAAAATCTCTGTAATGATGATATTGAAGTTTTTCTACGACTTTATGTGTTCCTTTATGCTGACGACACCATATTTATGGCTGAGTCGGCTGATGAGCTGCAAGCTGCCTTATCAGCCGTCCATTAGTATTGTGAGCTCTTCGATTGGCCTTTGACAGCTCTTCGAAAAGCCTTCGATTGTATATCTCACAAGTTTCTATTCTGAAAAAATGGATTAATCTATTTTATGAAAATGCATCTTCTTGTGTCACAGTAAATGGTTTTTGCACAGAGAGATTAACGATAGGACGAGGGTGTGTTACACCCACAAATGTAATAACTCCCACAAATGTAATAACGCCCACAAATGTAATAACACTTTACCCACAAATGTAATAACACCCACAAATGTAATAACACTTTACCCACAAATGTAATAAATTTCACCCACAAATGTAATAACCACTTTACCCACAAATGTAATAATTTTGAATCACCCACAAATGTAATAATGACTTTACCCACAAATGTAATAAATTTGAAGGGATATTTTGTCGAATTTGTTCAAAACTAAAACCCTGTAAAGCATGGGTATAGCGCGCAGTCTTTACTCCAGACCCGGTTATTTCAAAAATTTAAAAAATTTTCAAAACTAAGACCCCATAATCCTTTTCCTGTGGAATAACATGAGAATCGAGCGTAGTCTTTCCTCCAGACCCGGTCATTTCAAAAATAAAAACAATAAAAAACAAAACAAAAAATTCAAATCTAAGACCCAACAATCCTCCAAACTAAGACCCTGTAATAAAGCATGGGTTTAGAGCGTTGTCTTTACTCCACACCCGGTTATTTCAAAAATAAAATAAAACAAAACAAAACAAAACATTAACTTTAAAACTAAGGCTCCACCATCTTCCAAACTATAAGACCCTGTGATAAAGCATGGGTTTAGAGCGTAGTCTTTACTCCAGACCCGTTTAATTTTTTTAAAAATCTTCAAAACTAAGACCCCATCATCTTATTCATGTGGAATAACATGAGTATTGAACGTAGTCTTTCCTCTAGACTCGGTTATTTCAAAAACAAAACAAAACAAAAACAAAAACAAAAACTTTAAAATTAAGACACACCATCTTCCAAACTAAGATCCTGTAATAAAGCATGGGTTTAGAGCGTAGTTGTTCTTCCAGACCCGGTTATTTCAAAAATACAAAACAAAACAGAAAATTCAAATCTAAGACCCAACAATCCTCCAAACTAAGACCCTGTAATAAAGCATGGGTTTAGAGTGTTGTCTTTACTCCACACCCGGTTATTTCAAAAATAAAACAAAACAAAAACAAAACATTAACTTTAAAACTAAGGCCCCACCATCTTCCAAACTATAAGACCCTGTGATAAAGCATGGGTTTAGAGGGAAGTCTTTACTCCAGTCCCGTTTAATTTAAAAAAAATAAAACTCTTCAAACTAAGATCCCATCATCTTATTCCTGTGGAATAACATGAGTATTGAGCGTAGTCTTTCCTCCAGACCCGGTTATTCAAAAGTTTAAAAAAAAAAAACTTTTAAACTAAGACCCCACCATCTTCCAAACTAAGACCCGGTAATAAAGCATGGGTTTAGAGCGTAGTTTTCTTCCAGACCCGGTTATTTCAAAACTGTTTAAAAATCTTCAAAATTAAGACCCCATCATCTTATTCCTGTGGAAGAACGTTGTTGTTGTTGTTGTTTTTGTTTTATTGGCGTGTTTCATTCAATTATGAATATTTACGCCGAATTCAAATCACATTAATTAAATTTAAGAGGAGCAGGAGAAAGAAAGAAAAAAATCTACGCTGCTCAATTTTTCGCAATTTTGGAGATCCCAGACAGGCTGTCAGCATAAATCGTTGACTATTATGTTTGTATCTTCTGGCCAGCCCGGTTCGGTACATTGAACAGGCTTCTCGGCTTGCATGTATGCGTATGCGCAGCCTAGGCCCCTCAATACCAACCATGACTATGCGATGCCTGTCGGTGGGATTGTCTCCTTTCGGGAAATAAGACAAAACAAAAAGAAAAAGAAGAAGAAATGGATTGCATTATATGATTTAAACTGAAAATCAAGTTTCAAAATCTCAAATTATGCAGACATTCTGGGCTTTGTGCAAGGTGCAGTTAGTAAAGTGACATACCTTTCCTTAATTGAGTATTGAGCGTAGTCTTTCCTCCAGACCCGGTTATTCAAAAGTAAAAAAAAACAAAAAACAAAACAAAACAAAACAAAACAAAAACCTTTTAAACTAAAACCCCTCCATCTTCCAAATTAAGACCCGGTAATAAAGCATGGGATTAGAGCGAAGTCTTTACTTCAGACTCGGTTATTTAGAAAAAAATGAAAAATCTTCAAACTAAGACCTCACCATCTCATTCCTGTGGAATAACATGGGTATAGGGCGTAGTCTTTCCTCCAGACCCGGTTATTTCAAAAGAAATAGAAATTTAAACAAATCTTCGAAACTAAGACCCACCATCTTATTCCTCTTTTTTTTCATTTAAAAATAAATTACATTATTACATATGTGGATACAACACGTCACAAATAAATGATTGGTCGGCGGTCACACGAACTGACGAATCAGTCAAAATGGTCCATATATATAACACACAGAGGAGGGACCGATTCGATGGTTCGTTGACCGTCGACGATTTTTAATCATGTAAATATTCTAACGCCCACAAATATCCTGGAATTCAATGTTCGTAGAAAAAAAAAGTAATCGAATAAGTGACCTTAAATGTATTTAAATATTGACGCTGATTGTTTTATGCATGTGATTATGAAATATGTTCACGATATGTAACATATATATATATATATACGCTATTAGTGACATTGAAACGTTGGATTGCGATGTTATATTTTCATGAGTGCGTGAATGAATTACCTTTCTTCATGTGATGAACGTATCAATTACTTATACTGAAGACTACCAATTGGTACGCGGTACACGGTGTGAATTCATGAGAACGAAATTTATTCAAAGGCAAATACAAACAAAACACATTTATATTACAGTTTTCCCTACTTCTGAAACACTCAAGCAGCTATATAAACAAGAACAAGTCTGAAATGATAATCGGTTAACAAGCAAATAACAACGCATACTTTCATATAACAAATCATAAATAGCTGTATAACGAGATCACGCGAAACATATTTGCATGTTTTGAATGAACGATTGCAGAACCCTTTGACTGATAAAATATCTATATACTCTCTCAATCAATGTGAGTAAATTGCAGAGGTTATGGTTTTATAGTGATGCAATGATGGATACATAGATTTTGTAAGATAGAAAGTATTTTATTCCAAACGAATGAAGAGGTTGTTTCATTAATATACAGACGGTAACAGAACCAAAATAATTATTACGTATAAAAGGTGGAGTAACTCACATGTCTTTTACAAGCAAACAAGGTTATAATTTGGGCAATATTGAACCTGATAACATCAACTGAACTTGATATAAAACGCAAACAACCTAACACGTGACAATTCTTCTAAGCTAGGAAAAACAAGAGAACAAGATGCCGAAATACTAAATGTACCTGGCTTTCTGTAACTTAGTATTCGTCCATATAAAACTACTTAACACGTACAACTCCAAAAGTTTTCAGTAATACTTTTCAGATGCTTCAAGAGTAGACGGAGTTGAAATGAAGTATGACTGATCAAATTAAACGGGTCTGGAGTAAAGACTACGCTCTAAACCCATGCTTTATCACAGGGTCTTATAGTTTGGAAGATGGTGGGCCTTAGTTTTAAAGTTAATGTTTTGTTTTGTTTTGTTTTGTTTTGTTTTATTTTTGAAATAACCGGGTGTGGAGTAAAGACAACGCTCTAAACCCATGCTTTATTACAGGGTCTTAGTTTGGAGGATTGTTGGGTCTTAGATTTGAATTTTTTTGTTTTGTTTTTTATTTTTGAAATAACCGGGTCTGGAAGAAAACTACGCTCTAAACCCATGCTTTATTACAGGGTCTTAGTTTGGAAGATGGTGGGTCTTAGTTTAAAAGTTTTTGTTTGTTTTTTTACTTTTGAATAACCGGGTCTGGAGGAAAGACTTCGCTCAATACTCGTGTTATTCCACAGGAATAAGATGATGGGGTCTTAGTTTTGAAGATTTTTTTAATTAAACGGGTCTGGAGTAAAGACTACGCTCTAAACCCATGCTTTATCACAGGGTCTTATAGTTTGGAAGATGGTGGAGCCTTAGTTTTAAAGTTAATGTTTTGTTTTGTTTTGTTTTATTTTATTTTAAATAACCGGGTGTGGAGTAAAGACAACGCTCTAAACCCATGCTTTATTACAGGGTCTTAGTTTGGAGGATTGTTGGGTCTTAGATTTGAATTTTTTTGTTTTGTTTTTTATTGTTTTTTATTTTTGAAATGACCGGGTCTGGAGGAAAGACTACGCTCGATTCTCATGTTATTCCACAGGAAAAGGATTATGGGGTCTTAGTTTTGAAGATTTTTTAAATTTTTGAAATAACCGGGTCTGGAGTAAAGACTGCGCGCTATACCCATGCTTTATTACAGGGTTTTAGTTTTGAACAAATTCGACAAAATATCCCTTCAAATTTATTACATTTGTGGGTAAAGTCATTATTACATTTGTGGGTGATTCAAAATTATTACATTTGTGGGTAAAGTGATTATTACATTTGTGGGTGAAATTTATTACATTTGTGGGTAAAGTGTTATTACATTTGTGGGCGTTATTACATTTGTGGGCGTTATTACATTTGTGGGTGTAACAGGGTGTCGTCAAGGAGACCCATTAAGCCTATAAAAAAAAGATGTTGTATTGCCCTTTGCGACCGACCCAAAAATCTGAAAATCTACGGTCGGCTTTAAAAAAAAATAAATAAAAAAAATTCTCACCGTTTTTTTGATTTTTTTTTAAATGAAAAAAAAGTATGTATTTTGTTTGTTTAAATGGGATATAAATGCTTAAAATCATCAAATTATTCCCAAATTCTCACTCTTCTTCTGCCCTAGTGTACGTGTATATACCATACACTGCACCAGCTAGAAACCAGGGAGATTTGGGTGACGCTCCCGGTTTTGAATTTTTTGGGCGACGGTCGCTGTTTAGAGTTTTCTACGCAAAGGCTCACAACACTTTATTCATGACACATTTTGAAGGCACTATAAACTCCTGCTAGCGTAAACATGCAAGTAGACCCCGGCCTCGTGTACGTGTATATACCATGCACTGCACCAGCTAGAAACCAGGGAGATTTGGGTGACGTTCCCGGTTTTGAATTTTTTGGGCGACGGTCGCTGTTTAGAGTTTTCTACGGAAAGGCTCACAACACTTTATTCATGACACATTTTGAAGGCACTATAAAAAAAAATGTAAAAAAAAAAGATTCCCTACCGACCGACCGACCCATGTTTTGGCACCTATAGGGCAATACAACATCTTGTTGTTTTTGCCTTATCGCCATACCCTTTTTTACATGTTTAATAGCGAAATATTAGGAATTTTGATTAGACATTCCAGTGACTTAATTGGCTTGCATCTACAGGCAAAAAATAGTAAACTACTACAATACGCAGATGACACCATTTTGACACTTAATGGTACAAAAGAAGATTTACAGAGCGCACTGAAAATATTGGGTGATTTTGAAGAAATGTCAAACCTAAAGATCAATATTACAAAAACTCATGTGATATGGAGTGGGAAAAATAGAGCCTGCAAAAAACAGCTACTCCCAGACCACAAACTGAATTGGGAGATACTTAGGAATAGATTTTTTGGTTAACTTAGTAGAGATGGTCAATCATAATTATACTGAAAAAAATTAAGATAAAAAACGCCAAATTATTTCATGGTCTAAAAGAACCTTAACTGTCTTCGGTCGAATTACTTTAGACAAATCTTTGTTGGTGCTAAAATCAAACTATTTATTGCTTTCAATTCTAGAACCGAATTCGCTAATTATGAAAGACATAAATGGTTATTTTTATACATTTATATGGGGTAACAAACCTGATAAAATTAGTAGAGAACATATGTGTCAACTATATAATAAAGGTGGGGTTAAGATGATTGATATTTACATTCATGCTAAATCCCTGAAGATATCATGAATTAGAAGATTTTTGACGGATTCTCACATAGAAAGTTTCACTTTTCACATGTTCAATTCATTCTTGCCCCAAACCTATTTTTTCACCTGTATATGGGCTCATATTATTTTAGAAAATTGGCAGACTTGACTCCGAATCCATTTTGGAAAGAGGTCCTTTTCGCTTGGTCAGACTTCGTCGAGCTTCCTATTAGGGGCTTTTCGTTTGTGTGGACGAGGACGCCGTTCCCGTCCTCTAACAATGCGAATTGGCTGCAGTCAACCCGTCCTATTAGGGGCTTTTCGTTTGTGTGGTCGAGGACGGGGCTTTTCGTTTGTGTGGACGAGGACGCCGCTCCCGTCCTCTAACGATACGAATTGGCTGCAGTCAACCCGTCCTATTATCGACATTGCATGTCAACCTCTCTGGAATAACCCCCAAATTAAAATGAATGACAAAGTGGTATGTTTTGGGCCTTGGAATTTACGAGGAATACGTTTTGTGAACGACATCCTATTTTGAGTTTCAACGTAGGTTTGACATACAAACAAACTTCCTCCAGTAATATGGTCTTTGAATGCAATTCGTTCAGGTTTTAAAGTAGTACACATGTAGTTCCTAGGGTGTTTGGAAAACGGAGAACGAAGACCGAAGACCGGGGATCGTTTGGGCGCACGTACGTGCGCCAGGGCGATGATCCCCGGTCTTCGTTCTTCGTTTTCCAAAATACCCCGGGGAAGCCAGTTAGCCTTAAAAGCATATGAGTTGAGGAAGCAATGATTTCTAACAAGAATCAGAGTAGTTGGCACCAGGGGCGGATCCAGCCGGCGGCAAGGGAGGGGGCCGAAAAAGGGGCCCACTTCGTGCGAAAATTTGAAAACCGTGCTGGCCGATTTTCCGCTCAGTGGGGGGGGGGTAGTGAGCACAATTTTTATTTTTCGCTCAGTGGGGGGTAGTGATTACATTTTTTTTTAACCACCCCTTGAGCGCCAGGGGAGGAGGCCCATCTTTTTTTTTTAACAAAAAAGGCTGTTTTTACCTGTTTTTTCTAGGGAGGGGTCCGGGCCCCGCCCCTGGATCCGCCACTGGTTGGCACTGATGTTATTCTTCAAACAAAGAAAGCGAGTGGTGGAGATGACTGGAAAAGAGACAAGGAGCAATAGTTATGTAACAAAACAGTCATGACCTACACAGGCTGATAGCAAAGGAAGACATTAAAGAAACTTTATTTTTAAAGGAAATAAACACTTAACTTTTATAATTATTAGGCTCTCATACTTATAGAAAAGTGATCCACCATGGGAGGAGGACCATAATGCAACTTGACCTGGAATTGAAATTGTATTGTTTGTTTTGTATAGTTTTGTGTGTGTTGTGTTTATGTTGTTTGTTTTGTGTAGTATTGTGTATGTCATGTTTTAAAAATCAAAACCCCTCCAAAATATTTTTGTATTTCATTTCTCTCTACAATGTTATCATCTTTGGAAGTATGAATAATTTTGTAATGAACAATGTTTTCATTTGCTATGAATAGTAAGATATTAAAATGTTATCATTAAACTGCCGTGGACTTGGAGAACGTTGTAAAAGAAAGGATCTATTTAACTTTTTGAAAAAAGAAAAATGCAAATATATATTGTCTACAAGACACTCATTTTGTTTTTGAACGGGAAGAAGAAATATTAAAAGAGTGGGTTGGAAGAGGCTTCTTTTCATATAAATCATATAATGCAAGAGGAGTTGCACTATTATTTGACAAAAAAAACACATTTTGTTATAAAAAGAGTAAAGAGTGATACTGATGGAAACTATGTAGCGTTTAGTATCCAGTTTGGATTTCTAGAATTTTCACTCATTGCAATATATGGGCCAAATAGTGACTTCCCAGAATTGTTTAGTCGTATAGAAAACATCTTACTAGAGTATGATGATCCTCACAAAATTATTTATGGTGATTGGGACCTGGTACATAGCATGGAGTTAGATACTTTTAATTACCTTTGACTTAGTAACAGAAAAGCAAGGGAAAAGGTACTTGAGATAAAGAAATAAATATTAAAAAATGACTTTAATTTGGTTGATCCATGGCGTCAACTTCATCCTGATACAAAATCCTTTACCTGGCGACAGCCTACACCATTTAAGCAAAGTAGGTTGGATTACTTTTTAATGTCTTAAGATATATTTTCCTTGGTTAAAAAATGTGAAATTTATTTTGGCTATCGCACTGATCATTCAATGATGAGTTTAGACATTGTGTTAGATAAATGCCATAAGAGATTTAACCATTGGAAGTTTAATAACTCATTTTTGGAGAAGAAAAAAAATCTGAATTTGTTCATCTTATTAAAGCCCAAGTCCATTACAAAAATAACTTACTTTCAATACAAGCAGAAAAATCAGACAAACCAATCAAAAAAAGTTTGAGCAAAATCGAATAACTAATAAGAAAGTTATGAATTTTTGAAAAAGTATGTAAAACTATGGAACAATGAGAATCACAACACAAATTGCCAAGATGGTTATCAGTTTGTGACGTCATGTCCTCAAACTTATCAATTGCTTTATAATCCCATTAATTTCCTTTTATCCCCAAAACTTGATTTCCCATGCCTTTGCCCAGGTTATATGATTTGTATCATATTGCGTGCATGACATTTCCCAAAAACTTTTATGAATTTTGAAGAATTGATACTATTTTCTGAATATTGTATTTCATAATTATTGATTTTTATATAAATAGTTTATCAAAATTCACATTTTTCATGATTTAACTGGACAAAAATTACTCTTTATTTGTGCATCCAAACAAAAACATACTACTAACAATCTAACTTGGATGCTGGTGTGAAGAAATAAGATTCTTAGGGTGAAAATAGGAAATTTATATTATCAATATAAAAAAATAATTAGTGGATAGTGAGGACCATACGTCACAGACTTATGAGTGAGTTGCCAATTTGTGTAGTGATTTTCAAAGTTTTTCATGTCATTAAAAATTCATAACTTTCTTATTAGTTATCCGATTTTGCTCAAACTTTTTTTGATTGGTTTGTCTGATTTTTCTAGTTCTATTGAAAGTAAGTTATTTTTGGAGTGGACTTTGGCTTTAAGGAGAAGGTAAATGAAGTTTCCTTACAGTACTTTAATTTTGACTGTCTTGATGGTAAACAATTTGAACATGTAGGTAAAGAAGATCTGACATTTACAATTAATGACCAGTTGGTTTTTTACACTTTGTTGATGGAGGTGACAAGTATGCCCGGGGAGTCTCAGTCATGTTTGGTTTTCCAGACACCCCTTAAACGAGGATTTCTTCTAAGGCCAAAATGATGGTTTCGCGTGGTTTTCCCCCGAATTCACACCCTAAACGGGTATTTCAAAAGAGTGTAGGCCTACTCCTAAACAAGTACTGTAAAATTGTAACCCCTTGAGTATTTTGAAGTGCGATAGGGATTACCATTTAAGGTGTTATCAATGTAAAATAAATCAAATTGTGCTTTTGATGTAAAATTCACAATGTAACAATGTATTTCAATAGAGAAGCAATAACATCAACCTGTAGACTTCCAAATGGGTTTAATGCACAGCCATCATAAGTCCTTTCCTTGAAGTCCTATGTTTGGCGGGCGCAGGCGACGGTCGGTATTTTCACCAATGGGCAATTATTACCCTTTTTTCTTCTTCCCCGGTTTGGCCCTGAAAAATACCCATAAACGAGTTTACCATCGTGTACAGCAGGATTTTGAACCATTTAAAAATAGTACCCTTTTTCTTACAAATGGCGGAACGCGTCCAATCGAGAAAAAAACACCCCTTTATACGCGTTTTCTTGGTCACGCATGCTTACAGCTTACATTTGACTGAGACCCCGGGCAATTATGTATGCAATTCGACAGAAAAAGAAGGAAGAAAGTGTAGAAAGGACCTTGAGACTGAGATAGTCAATTTAGAAAGACTGTTAGAACATAATACAAATACCAGGGAAAGTTTAGAAAAAATTAAACTATTGAGAGATGAATTGGAGCAATTCAGACACCAGAATCTTGACATGGCACAATGCAATATGGGGAAAAACCATCAAAATATTTTTTGAACCTAGAAAAACAAAGGATAGCGGAAAAAAACGTTTGTAAAATTGATTTACGACAATGGTACAGTGTTGCAACAACAAGAGGATATCTTGAAAGAGGTTGGGTTATATTACGAACGTTTGTATAAATATCACCAAATTTAATTGTGATGCAGAAGATCTTTTTTCTCACATAAGTGAAGAACATTTTCAAAGTCTCACAGAAGAAGAGTGTATTTCGTTAGAGGGAGAAATTTCTTACAGTGAAATTGAATATGCATTAAAGAATAGGAAAAATAATAAAGCTCCAGGCCAGGATGGATTTACTGTGGAATTTTTTAGTTTTCTTTGAAGAATTAGGCATTTATATGATGCGTAGTATGAGTTGTGCTTACACTTCTGGAAAATTATTTAACTCGCAAAATATTGGATTGATAACATTATTTCCTAAAGGTGACAAAGTGAGACACTTTATCAAAAATTGGAGACCAATTTCTTTGTTGAATGTTGTTTATAAATACTATCAAGCTGTATTTCTATAAAAGACCCAAAAGAGTATTACCTCGCATTATGCATGCTAATCAAACAGGTTTTTAGTCTGGACGATTTATTGGTGACAATATTAGAATTTTATATGACATAATTGATTATACTGAAAAAGAAAATGTTCCTGAAATGGGTTTCTTAATTGATTTCGAAAAAGCATTCGACACTATTTCTCACCACTTTTGTAGAAAAAATTCCTTTCTTAAGTTTCGTAGTTCGTTTATAAGTGGATAAAGATATTGCATAGTGATGCATACTCTAGTGTTATAGTTAATGCGCAAATAACATCGAGATTTCGTGTAGAAAGGGGATATAGGCAAGGAGATCCACTTTCGCCATACTTGTTTTTTTTTTATGCGCCAAAATTCTTGGGATGTTAATTCGAAATTCACACTCAGTGAAAGGAATTTCTGTCGGTTCAAAAAAAGTTAAGATCCTTCAGTATGATGACACAATATTGTTTCTTGATGGCACAGCTGCTAGTTTCTGTAATGCACTAAATATTTTGGATTCATTTGGAAACTGTAGTGGGCTGAAGATCAATATCCGAAAAACAAATGCAATCTGGATTGGGGCCTCAACAGTTCTTTAACTTTATATGGAAGAATAAGCCAGATAAAATTAGTAGGAAACAGGTTTTTGGCACATATGAAGAAGGGGGACTTAAAATGCCAGATATCGAGTTTTTTAACATGTCACTAAAGTCACCGTGGTTTCGAAGAATGGTTTTAGGAATATGTAATGATGTTAATCATTTAATGCAATCATTTTTAACAAAACCATTTGTAGTAGGGTTTGGTGATGAATATTTTTCGACATTGTCTCATGAAGTTGCTAATCCTTTTTGGAGACATGTATTTCACGCTATGTCTATGTTGAGTCGTGCAGAGGGAGATGATTGGTTGACTTTTCCGTTGTAGAGAAATAGCTCAATACAAATTGGACAAAAAATCTGTATTTTAAAAATCTTGGTATGAAAAAGGCATCAAATGTATAAATGACTTGATTGATGATAAGGGAAAACTTCTGACTCGTGAGCAATACGAACAAAAATTCTGCTTGAAACTACATTATTTGTCTTATTATTCTGTAACTCAAGCTATAAAGTGTTGATATCGAATGCATATTGAAAAATGTGAAAAAATGTAGTAAATCCTCTAATGCCGTCACATATCAAAATACTAGTGCATGACATAAAAGGTTGTCAATATATTTACAAAACTTTTCTTGAAAAACAAATTATGTGCCTTCAATACGTCTGAAATGGGAACGACATATAGATTATACCCCTGAATGTCCAAGACTGCATAAATATTATAGGATGATATTTCGTTTTACTCCAGATATTGGTTTAAAGATACTATGTCCCTTTTGCAGCCAACATCAAATTCTGTAGAACTTTGCAGGAATTATGAATATGTCATGTATGTCCTATCTGTGAAATTTAAACGTTAGCAGTGTCCTAATATTCAAATTATGCAAGGAAACCCGTTTACTTGCTAGACTTCACTGTCAGACACTATTGAGTGACTGACTGGCTTTTTCATCTTTGGTAATAACATACATAAAATGAGCTGTAAAGGGTACATGAGCATTTGTCTACATCAATAACCCACTTCTTGTAATGGCCAAAATTAAACTGATTGAATCTTTGCGCAGCATAAAACGTACGACCATTCGGTACAATGGTCTGAAAATCAGACTATTACTTACTGGCTCTATAGCTCCAAGTCGATTCGACAACTAATAGTCGTTATTTTCCCACTTAAAGACATTTTCAAGCCCCTTTTTTTAGGGAAGTTCGAAATTAGTATTGTCTTTCAAATGCCGTTGGAATTTAACCTTTTTATTTTCTTGGCCTGCAAATGGGACATAGTACCTTTAAGATATTTTCAGTATAAGATAGTAAATAGGTTTCTGTATTTCAACAAGCAACTGTATAAGATGAAAATAGTAAGTAATGATAAATGTTCGTTTTGTAAAAAAAAGAGCTGGAAGATATTGTACATTTCTTTTATAATTGTGAAATCAGTAAATCAATCTGGAATGAAACGGTGAAATGGAAAATGAAGGTTCTCGAGTACAAATAGAGTTTAATTTAGAGAAACGATGCTTTAAAGGCGCACAATCCCGCCAGTGTAGTTATCACTGCTCTAGTCATCGCCATCTTGGTTCCGAAGATGGACTTCTAATTTACATACAGCTGTCAATCAAAGTTTAGGAGGGGGGGGGGGCATTACAATAACTCAACGACTGGCGCGCGTATGCCATGTAGACACTACGCGCTTATTGGTTTGTTTTTTTTTAGCAGATGTTTCTGCATTTATTGATAAATCAAATATAAAACATTCAAATAACAATAATAGTATATAATATAATTGATTTAGATAAAGAGTGACAACTTAAATATACACACATAAAAATGCATATATATATATAATTGAAAGCATGAAAGTATGGAGGTAAGTAAAAATAATCAAGATAAATGCAGAGGCCAACTATCATAAGCAAGAATGCTTGAGTCGATAGCAGCCGGGAAGGGGGGTGGGGTACATGGCGCTGTTATAGGAGTATGTCGGAGAATAGAGTGTCACGCATAAAGATTTTGTTCAGAAAGTATCTAAATAAAAAGTGGAAAGAAATTAAAGAAAGAAGAAACAAATTGCAAGTGTGTGCAAGTGGGTGTGTGCAGGTGAAGTAAGTGTTCGATTCGTATTTTTAATGAACTGGTCATCTAAAATTAATTTATATAAACAAACAATCAAGACCTCTGAGACCCTTATAATTTTTGTGAATATTTGGATATTAAATATTTTTTCATCGATGCTTTGAATGAATAAAGAGATGCAGAGTGTTTAATATTGTCAGGTAAAGCATTCCAAATATCTGGACCATGGTGTCTTATCGATTTATAGGCCATAATAATTTTTGGGTTGGTTAAGTGGAAATCGGATGAGTGTCGTGTAGGATAAGAATGTATATCATTATTGTAAACAAAAATATTTCGAAATGCCAGAGGTATAGTATTTATCCAAAATTTATACATAAAGATTGCAGTTTGAAAACTGTGAATGTCAGCGATTTTTAATGTTTTTAGTTTACAAAATATTGGATCAGTATGGGCTAAATAATGTGAATGTGTACAAAGCCGAAGTGCTTTCTTTGGAGACGATATATCAACATAATTTTCATCTTACTACTATTACCCCACACTATGTTACAATAAGATATGTATGACAAAATGAAGGAATTGTAAAGCATAAATAGTGACTTTTGTGATAGATAATATTTTAATTTATATAAAATGCCTATGCTTCTCGAGACTAGCATGCAAATGTTGTTAATATGACTATTCCAAGTTAGATTTGAATCAATCATTACACCTAAGAATTTTGTAACTTCTTTTTCAATTATGGGCATGTCATCTATAAAAATATCATAATGAAGTACATGTTTAGAGTGTATGTTTTTGAAATAAATACAATTAGTCTTATTAATATTTAAAGAGAGTTTATTGGATTTGAACCAAGATGATAATTTATTTAATTCTAAATTGAGGGTTGTAATAAGAATGCTTAAGTCTTTATGCGAATAAAACACGTTGGTATCGTCTGCGAACAGAACATATGTTAGGAGTGGTGATGCATTAATAATATCATTCATATATACTAAAAACAGTAGGGGACCTAATATGGAGCCTTGTGGTACTCCGCATTCTACGGTGGAAATATTAGATGTTGTAGATTTAAAAATAACATATTGATGTCTATTACGCAAATAGTCTTCGAACCAAGAAAGTACAATCCCTCTAACTCCGTATGCTTTTAATTTACGTATTAATATACGATGGTCCATTGTATCGAATGCCTTCGATAAGTCCATAAAAACACCTACAGTGTGTTCTTTTTAGAAAGGGAATCAGTTATTTTGTCACATAATTGTAGAATAGCATAATCAGTAGAGTGGTTCTTTCTAAATCCATATTGATTAGGAATTAATAAGTTATTGATATCTAAGAAAGAATATAATCGTTTATATACTATTTTCTCTAATATCTTTGAAATGCTTGGTAGTAAAGAAATTGGTCGGTAGTTTGAAATTTTAGAGTGATCATCCTTTTTATATATCGGAATTATTTTTGCAACTTTTAGTGGATCGGGAAAAATCCCTTGGGAAAGAGATAAATTAAAGATATGTGATAACGGGAAGCTATGAAGTGAATTATTTGTTTTAATAAAAATACACTTAGTTCATCGTAGCCACTAGATTTACTGCATTTTAATGAACGAACAATTTCTAAAATCTCCTGAATATTTGTTGGATTAAAAATAAGGATTGATTAACGTTTTTGTTTAAGTATTTCAAAAATCATTCTTTTCATTGATTATTTTCGATGCTAAATCCGGTTCAATATTAGTAAAGTATTTATTGAATGCCTCAGCAACATCATTTGGATCTATGTGATGCCCATTATCTTTAAATTCAATATTATTTGGAGTATCCTTTTCTTCCCCAAAATGTCATTAACTGTTTGCCATAATGATTGATTATTATCTTTATTATTTTCAATTTTATTGCCATAGTATAATTTGCGTGATAAACGAATAATTGAAGTCAATTTATTACGGTACTTTTTATATTTATTTTGATTTTCATTTGTAGGTGATCGAAGTGAGATTTTATATAAACGAATTCGGGTAGATATTGATTTAAGTATACCTTGAGTAATCCATGGTCGTTTATTTTTCTTTTTATTTGATTTAATTCTTGAGAGGGGCACATTTTTATTATAATGACAAAGAAGTTTGTTTATAAATTTGTCATATGAACTGTTCACATCTCTTTCAAAATAAATATCATACCAATCTTCTTGACTCAAGTCTATCTTTAAGGATTCAATATTACGCTTTGTTTCTTTACGTCGTGTTGTATGTTCTTTATTGGGAATTTGTAGTAGGTGTTTATCATTCGGACCTATCGTAAATATTGGTAAATGGTCTGAAATATCATAGTATATTATTCCATTCTGTTTATTATCTAATACGTTTGAGAAAATATTATCAATTATAGTATGTGTAAATTTTGTAATCCTAGTTGGTTTATTAATAAGAGGTTTAAAAAAAAATGAAGATAATAAATTAGTGAAGTGTTGGCCAAGAACGGTAAAAGGTAAGGTTTAATCTTGTTTACCTTGCGCGTATGCGAATTAGGTCAACTCATGATAGTTATATGAATATTCATTACCATTACCATCAATGGGCTCTAATTGGCTGTATGTAAATGAATAAAATCACGTCATACCTCATTAGGTTTTGTCCCCTGACGCGTATTAACTTGTTGTAATAGGGGGAGCGCACGCAGGGGACTTACGTGAATGTAGTACGGCCTGCCTTCGCCAAGCCAGCTGATCGCTGCCGATCGTGACGTCACGAAAGTGGGCGGAAACAGCAGCCGAATCTTAGAGCCGAACTGCGATTGGTATTACTTCGGCACATGTATGCGATAATCGGCATTGTTCGGGCATTCGGAACATGCCATCTGCGTAAGAGCCGTATTCTGTTGGTGTCAATAGGCAGCTAGCACCGTCCGCCAGCGCGTACGTATTTTGAACGCCCTCTGGAATACGGGGATCGTGCGTCTTTAAATTGCATGGTGACTTTGATTAAGCATCAACTATTTGCACAAAAGCTTAACAACAAAATTCCAAATGTTAGTTCTTTGACGAAGAAAATTATTCAATATTATGAAGACGAGAGATATCTTCATACTATATCTGGTATGTATAACAATTTTTTTTTACCAAATGGCAGTCACTTCAACATTTGTTTGTATGAACAGCAAGGAGAAAAATGTGAAAGTATTCTGTTTTATATGAGTTAAAGAAAGACTTCATTTCAATGAGTTGTAAAATGTTTTGTTTCACTCAATAAAATAGC
Organism: Mesocentrotus franciscanus; assembly: GCA_037976565.1. NCBI lineage: Eukaryota > Metazoa > Echinodermata > Echinoidea > Camarodonta > Strongylocentrotidae > Mesocentrotus > Mesocentrotus franciscanus. The sequence continues at coordinate 23,126,461 of CP137682.1, forward strand.
ATATGGAGGGCTAAAACGTTAACAAAAAAGAACGAAGACCGGTGATCGTCTCTTCCTCTCTCTCCTCCCGCGAGTGCACTAAACGTACAAGCGCATGCACGCCGATATTCATGATAGTACATGGATCCCCGGTCTTCGTTCTTCGTTTTCCAAAATACCGGAGTATTTTAGAAAACATGCGATTATCAATGTGATGAAAATATGTCCAGTCTAACCTGTCTTAGCGGCATATCTCTTTAGTAGACACCTTCCCATAGTGGCCTCTAAAAATTGGTTAATTCCCATGGATACAAATTATGTGTTTAAGAACCTGTCTGCAGCAGCCACTTGTCTATAAAGGCCTCCCCCCTCCCCCCTTGGTAGCCATTTATTGAGTTTTTCACTGTAGTTGTTTTTTATTTGCATAAGTTGTTTTTAGTGCTTATTATTAATGTTATTATTGTTATCATTATCACTATTACCATTTTTAGCGTTATTATCATCTTCTTTTATCATTATTATTATCATAGTTATCATAACCATAAATATTATTATTGTTATTATTATAATTATTACTATTATTATCATTATTATTATCATTGTTGTTTTTGTTGTTTTTGTCATCATCGTTTTTATCATTCTGACATCGTTTCAGTATCATTGTAATTATTATAAACGCCGATCACACATAAAGTACATGGGTCCCCGGTCTTCGTTCTTCGCTTTCCAAACACCCGTAGTTCCTATAGGCCTTAGAACCTTTCATTCCCGAAGCCGTGCATCTTGTGGTGAAAACAAAAGTTGGTTGTTCACATATTTATCAATATTTTTTAAAAAACAAAGTAAAACAATTTAAAGCTCTTACAAGGTGGGAAACTTTTTTTTTAGATTTTCAAGATGTACTTTGGGGTTCGTACTGTCTAATTCCATTTCAGTCAACAATAGATATCAAGATTTTAAATAGAATATTATATATGAAAGATACTTCGTCAAGATTTGGTGTAGTGGCTGACAAGAAGTGTACTATCGAAAATAATATCGCTAGTGATATTCGTTTGTCTCGCAATGTGGTCAAAAAGGAATCAAAAGATCTCGACGTTTCGTGCGCCGCTGCAACACTTCGTCAGGTGATAAAAACTAATGTAAGCAAGGGTGCTTTATACTCTACGGGAGGACCGGCGCGACGGTCTATAATTCGATCGATAATCGGAAACAATAATGCACAAGGCCTATTGGCCTATCGGCTGATTATGCAAATAGCCTAATGGTCGACGCACACGGTGCTCAACCAATCAGTAGGCCGCTGGTTCGGCTAATTATGCAAATAGCCTAATGGTCGACGCACACGGTGCTCGACCAATCAGCAGGCCGGTCGAAATTTGAGTTCTGGATATTTCGTAATACGGGGGAAAAGATCATACTTACAAATCAAAATAAATTGTTTAGATTTTGCGGTAGCAATAATAATGTACTCAATTGTGTTCTGATGGTTGTAAGACAAGAAATGTTGTCAGCCAAATTACGAAATCAACTACCTTCATTTGATATCATTTTATCAGCTGTAAAACGTTATTATGAACAAATATATATACCAAACGGATCTCAGAGAGAATAAATTGAAAAACAAATGGTTTCACTTTAGAAAATATTTTGAGGGTGTCGGAAATGTGCCAACACGATCATGATCATGTATTTTATCTTTGGTATTTTCTTATATATTTAAAAAACTAATTTTTTCATAAATGTTTGTTTTTATCTGCCACAAAGGTTTCGGTCGTGATGATTATCATCTGTGCATGATCATGTATTTTATCTTTGGTATTTTCTTATGTATTTAAAAAACTTATTTTGTCATAAATGTTTGTTTTTATCTGCCACAAAGTTTTCGGTCGTGATGATTATTATCTGTGTTTAGCCATTATGTATGGAAATTATTTCTTTAGTTATTTGTATATAATGTATGGATAAACTGTAAATGATGGAATTTGTTTTGAAAATAAAGAACCCTGTGGAAGGAGGGAGTATTGTGAGCTCTGGAAATTGTCTGTTAATACTAGCAAAACTAAAATAATGATTTTTTTTTTTTCTAGAGGGAAGTTCGTAAATACCCTGATTTTATTTTTGGTGCTAGTAAAATCGATGTTATTGAAGATTATAATTATCTTGGAACCACTTTCAATTATAATGGTTCTTTTAATAAGGCTATAAACAAACAGGTTAATCAAGCCAGGCGAGCCATGTTCAATTTAACTTGCAAGGCAAAGAAGTTGTGCTTACCTCTTGATATTCAATGTGAACTTTTTGATCAGTTAGTTGTCCCGATTATATTATAAGGTAGTGAAGTATGGGGTTTTCAGAAGTTAGACTGTATTGAAATATTTCATAGAAAATTTCTTAAAAGCTTGCTTAAACTTAACCGTGGCACTGCCAACTGTATGGTTTATGGCGAAGTTGGTAGATTTGCTTTAGCTAGTAAAGTAGAGAAAAGTATGATCAATTTTGGGGCGAGGGTTAGGGTAAAAATTAAAGCTTTCATACATTATTTATAGTCTGTTATTCAAGCTATATGAAAGTTGTGATTTCGAATCAAGGTGGATTGTGAAAGTTAAAAGTATCCTAGACAAGAGTGGAATGTCAAACTTGTGGGTTGAGAATACCCCCTTGAACCTAGGTTGAGTTTAGTCATCTTTGGACCTTAGATTAAATGATATTTATTTGCAAAATTGGAATAATGAAGTTCATAGAAATCGTTTATGCTTTAATTATAGGCTCTTTAAACAGGAAGGTGGTTTGGAGAGATATTTGTTGAAATTGGACGTAGATGATAGAATATTTCTTTGTAAGTTTCGTTGTGGTAATAATAAGCTGCCAGTTACCAAATCTCGTTATTTATCTGATCCACCTTTTGAGTTATGTTCCCTATGTAATCTTAAGGTACAGGGTGATGAATTTCATTATGTTCTGGTACGCCCAGCATTTAATGATTTTCGTAAGCAGTATGTTAAGAAATATTATTACAGTAGACCTTAAGTTATCAAATTTCATCAGTTATTCAATGCAAATTCTGTTAAGCAGTTAAAGAACCTTGCCAAATTGTGTAAGATCATTATGTCTCAGTTTGGATAATTTGTTTTGTCCTTTTTAATACGTTAGACTTTTGTTTTGATGTGTTTTTAGTATCATAGTGTACATACATGTATATAGTATTGTTAGTACTGCCAGTTGAGATATAGGGTATTATGTATTTTTTAAAGTATATATTAAAGCTTGCCTTCATTTGTTTGTTGTTCGCTGCAAAAGATTTTCTTGTCTTTAAAGATTTTCTGAGTTTTTTGTTTATATCATTGTTGAACATTATATGTGTACTATTCAACTGTATTTCTTCCATGCACCAGAAGGGGCCGTTAACGAAATAAAAATCATTGTCATTGTCATTGTCAGATGCACGTTTATTAACATTTTAATGGGTACTTGCTCTACTTTTGCAATTATCTTAATCAGACCTTCTAACGGTTAAATGACTGTGCCCATGCAAGCGTGAAAGTTCAAAACTTGATCTTAATTGATGTTAGTAGAGTATTAATTTTCCTTTAATTTGATATATATTTTATGATAGTTTATGTTGACGGTTTATATGAAAATTTTGGAACAATAAAGAGTATCCACTATTTTCGCTGAGTGTGAATTACTGGATACTGCTTTATTCTGTAGCGCCTCATACATTCGCACTACTTTTATTGTACATTCATGTTCACAGTAATTTTCCATCACGCTTCTTATTTATATTCATTTATTCGGACCACGCGCGTTCATTCCTCCAATCGCGCATCGTGGTTCCGCGCAACGTTCACTCCGTGTATTTTCAACGCCACGAGGATTTCTTCACTCCTGCTTAAATCCTCAGTTGAGTCAAGATGTCTCCATGATTTTCTCTCCGGGCTGAATATTCTTCCGTGCCTTTCACCTTTTGCATGGTACATCAACTCTTTCTCTGCCGTCTTCAGTGGGATGGCAGTCTCCCAGTGGAACGATATAATCGGGACCGACATGGCGCTTGATTCTCCACTGCATGGGAGCTGCCAGTCACTTTGCTCCGGTAGCTTCTTCACTCACACGAGCTCAACTCACCGCAGCTCATCTAAACATTCACTATCAAAGTTCGGCTCATCCATTGAGCGACTCACTGCTCTGATCTGCATCACCACCGGCTTTGATGTCTACATTTTTACCTTGGCCTCCGACATCGAACGACTCACTGTTTCGTCGTCGAGCGCCCCATTTCTTCTCTTCTCGCCTGAGAGCTTTTTCATCATCATCATCATCATCATCATCATCACGAGCGTCAGCGTTGAGATTCTTCACGGCTCTTCAGCCACGACAACGAAGCTACATCTCCGCCTTCAAGCCTCCGCAGCATCATCGCGAGAGCCCCTTCCTTCGTTTCTTCTCATCATCTTCATTGGACTTTCGACTTCATTTCTACCATTGTCGTAAGCTCTATTGCATTTATTCATCATGTCCATGCATTTCATTTACTATATTGGCCAATGTAACTCCGTGCAATATTTCTCATTCTCATTCCGAGTCATTTATATTTGCTTGCATGACTTACACTTTGCAATTGTTTAGTCTGCATTATTCAGTACCCAATAAACTAACGAAAAGGGAATACAGTTTATCATGTATTTTATTGTCAGTGCAACCTTGCTTCCTCGTAGCTAAATAAAAATAGAGTTATATATGTTGTGTGATTAGTGAACACGCTTTCCAATATCCATTCACAATACCTCGCACTCATATATCTCTACAATTCCATAGGTTATCTGAACTTGTCCTACAGCAAATACCCAATAGGCCATTTTCGTAATGTAATCAAATTTAATGTAAAAATCTTGGTGAAGTGCCTCGTCACAAATTATTTAACTCACCTGTTACGAATAATTGTCTTTCAATAGTCGGAATGCGAATTGCGTACATTACATGTGGTGAGGTAGGACAAGCCATAATGTTTGTCCTACCTAGCAACAATTAACGTATGCAATTTGAAATAAATTTGAAATACAATTATTCATAAGAGCTGAATGAAATAATTGGTAACGAAGCACTTTAAAAAGATTGTGCATTCAATTTGATTACATTTCGAAAATAGCCTATTGAATATAATTTCTTTTCTTTTTCTCTTCAAATCACATTCCTTGATCTTGAAAACCAATATGAAATGACGATAAAAAGATGCAACAAACATTTGTGTTAATGCTTTCAGACTAAATGAGATTTATTGCGCATTTCAGTGATCAAACAATGTCTTGCATTGGGAAATTGAAAAAGGGAAAAAACAACAAGAAATTGAGCATACTTCTGCACAATTATGTATCGGATACATGCATGTTTCTAAGTATACAGGGCACTGTGTAAAGCTTAACATATTTTAAATAAGACATTCTACAAGAAAACAATTACATATCACTTAATAACTATTAATAACAAATTGAATACAATGTTCGATTTTCTTTTACAGGTGAAACAAAAAAGCTGACATGGTTAACACATCACGTATCCCAATAGTAATACCAAACGTCCACATGAAAGGAAGATGGTTTTAACATTCCCCCACATCCCTCAACACACCCAACCCTCTAAATAACTCTTGAGCTCCTTTTGTTTAACACAACAAAAAAGTACCCTTTCTCTTTATTGTGTCCTAGTAATATTCATGACCATTTTGAGGCAAATATCCCAATTTTTAAATAGCTACATGTTGTATATATCTCTCCCCATTAAAATACTACGTATACCCGTGTATTTTGTTCTATGGCAGAATGATGGGGGAGATGTGTAAATGTTTATATAGGTATAGGCAATCGGGATGGAACATAAGGAAAAAGTTTTTTGAGGTGTTGTTTGAAGTTTTCCTGTTATTCAAAACATCACACCTTATTTCTCACTCCTCCTCATTGTTGAATGTTTGACGACAATTCAAAACTAGATCTGAATTCCTTAAATTGACTTAAATAGTTTAAAGACAAAACAAACCCTCTGCCACCCCATAACATAAATTGTAAACTGTATTATTAAAAAAATAAAATGATAGATGTTAAATAGATAAAAGTTAATGATGGAAGGATAGTGATAAAGATTCTGCGCTCTCTTTCCTACTTTTTTCTAAATCGACGTAACATATAATGTTACGAAGGCAAAGCCATATAGTCGGGTCAATAGTTTCATGAGCAAGCATAAGACGGAATTCGTTGATGATTTAGAAGATGATTTTTTTTTAGTATAAAATTGTTAACAGCAGGAAACAAGATTTCACAACTATGCTAAAACTTCAATCAGAGTACCGGCTATTTGAAATATTTATGAATTCCAGTTTAAATGACAGTATGATGTTTGATGTACCTATTCACTAGCATTTAAAGGCATTTTGGAATATCCAGAGCAAGAAATTGCTACCTAGAAAATAGTGTAGTTTCTACCAATGAGTATGACATCCCCCCAGACATTTTGGTCTAGTAGTATGTACAGGCATGTCAAATAGATATATTTGTCTATTGTTTGTGCGGTGCCATGTAAAGTTAGCCAGTGCTATATGTGCTGATTTAAAGTACAAGTCCACTCCACTGAAAAGTTGAGCTGATTAGATAGACAAAAATCTAAAAAGCCCAAATATAACTTGGTTTTGGAAAATGGTGCTCAGATTTATTTTTAATAATTTTTTTTAATGAGCAAAAAACAAGTTAATGATCGAGTCGGTTGTGACGTAGGGTCCTCACAACACGGATTCGTAATGTAACCAAATTTAATGCATACGTCTTTGTAAAGTGCCTCGATACAAACTATTTCATTCACCTGATAAGAATAATGAAACACTATTATTCTTATCAGGTGAATGAAATAGTTTGTATAGAGGCACTTCACAAAGACGTATGCATTAAATTTGGTTACATTACGAAAATAGCCTATTGTCAGAATGTATACCGCTGGCACTTTCGTTGTGAGGAGCATACGTCACATCCGTACAGCAATATAAATGTTTTGCTCGAAATACCCGAAACAAAAATCGCTCTTAAAAATCACCTGATTGATGTACGCCCGTGATATTTGGCAGTTTTAACCTTTGATTTATTTACAACATGTTATAATTTTTGAAAATCGGAGTGGACTTGGGCTTTAACTCATGCAGGCACAATTCAGTTGCGGGTTGATCACAAAGATGGCTTTTGAATTTGCTTATGCCTACTGTATGAAAATTCAATTTTTTAGGGAGAGTACGTTATACCAAGGGGATTTTACCGTCATGTTCACAAATGCCATAGTAGTTATTATCGCAGGGATTATCGTTCCATCCCATAGTCGATGTGATGGCGCAGTCTTGGTCTGCTGGCACTTGCTCTGGATCCTCAGGGGCTTCAGGGCACCAGATTGTGAGCGGTACCGGCTCTCCATTGGAGTCAATGAACACACCCTCCTCCGCCTGGTCATTGGTGGAAATCCAGGCCGCCGATTGGTCTCTCTGGATTGAGTGCAGAAACTGCATCAAGGCAGAGTGTTCAATGAAAGAGCCCATATCGGCCAGATGTCCACCGTCAGATTCGCAGTTCGCCTTCATCTCTAGCCAGGTGCCCTTTGTGTCCACAAATCGATAGCAAAAGCCATCTCTATCATCCACATCCATCACAGCTGTGTATGACCCTTCGCAACTAAAGGGATCAACAAATTCAGCATCAACTGCAAACAGAAATAAGAAAGAGAAAAAAAAGCACACCAAAACAAGTATTAGGATAAGGAATGAGAAATCACAATCTTTTGATTAGTGAATTATACACTTATCATTTTATTGTAGGAATTTTCAAGAAAAATGCGGGATAATAACATAAGTGTTATTATCATGCTTAATCTGAATGGTCAAACATGAAATGAGGAAAAAAAAGTTAGTGTTACTGTCGACATCTAATTTTAATTTTTTTTAAACATAGTTTCAATTGCTGGTAAGTCCTTGTAGTCGTAGGTCTATTTCAATTGCTAATTAAACCTTTAATTAGTCGGTTTTTCATTTCATGTGCAACAAATTCCCATTCGAACTCTACCCTAGGGATTAAAAGTTGGTGTCACTATTATACCTATGTGATATTTTGGTGATCTGCAGGGACCTGTTTCACAAAGCCTTTTTTCAATGACAAAGGACAAAAAAAATCAGTGACAAATCTGCTGATAATCAATCAGAAGCAAGGATTTCACTAGCTTTATAACAAAAACTGTCATTTGTCACTGATGACAAGTTTTGTGAAATGGGGTCCTGTTGTGAAAAATAGAGTCAGTATGAATCATTTAAAATGTAATTCCACATAATGTATCATAAAGTACATGTATGTTAAAGGGGGTGTAAACTGACGAGACTACGCGTCTTTCTCGTGGCCTGACTCGGGACCGCATCAATCACGTGCGTGCAACATACGCGAAACCGAAGCGTGAGGAGAACTACGGTCTGTTTCGCGAACGCTGACCATGTAGAGATTAAGTCGCTGACTACCGTTAATCAAGTCCGTTCGTTTACGTGCAGTTGTCCAAAAGGAGACGAAGATGGCGTTTCCCTGTATTCGTCAGTTTACATCCCCTTTAACATAGGCCTAAATTGAAAGGCCAACATTTGGTCAAGATCTTACAAATCTTCTTTTTCTTTTTCAAGGAGGCACAAGGAACGAACAGAAAATCCTGCTATCCTATTTGCATTTTCAAAATTTGAAAAATATGATGGTAGATGCTTTGTAGTTAGAGACCCAGCGATTGAACATTCCTCTAAAGTAATATTCACAAAATATTCCACAACTTATCCAAGCCGATGTATAGCAGTGAGCTACCGCAACACTTTTTTCTACATGTAGTTCTTAAAAGTTGACCAGGGCTCACTTTAGGACTTTAGAAGGGAACATTATTAGACATTATAATTATCATGCATGATTAGAAGGCAGATTAGAAATAAAGGCAGTATATATTTGTTTTATATACTTCATTCATATATTCATTCATAGGATGTCAACAGAATGTCGTTTTCTCATACTCAACGTCGGTTCAATTTACCTTAATACTTCACGCACTGCGACATGAGTAGTGTGTTCATTTTTGCCAGCCTAAATAGTACTTTTAGTTGAGGTACTATTTACGGCTAGGGAGCCGTAAATAGTGCTTTTTGCAAAATAGTGTGTTTATTTTTTGTCATGTGACACACTTTTAACCAATCAAAGAACAAGAAAATATGAATGACGTATATAACATACACATTTCACTTGTGGGTCAATAACCCTCGTTCCCAGAACATATTTTTATTATTTTCTATGTTTATATCGGGAAGCTGTGACATGTTGTCCCATATCCCTTATAACAACACAGAATCAAATTGCCCTGAAAAAATGTTCTTACCACATGTGCCCAGATCTTTGTCCCATTGCGTTTTTCCATCCACCTCCACACATACAATTTCCTGATTTCCCTGGATCTCAAAGTCTCCGCTACATGACAAGACCACATGAAGATCTTTTGTAAATTTCCCATTAAGTGCTGCCAACTTGTCTTTGTACCAAGCATGTTCCAGGCTTCCGCTGATTGGGTTAGTACACTCTGGTTCAACATAGGCTATTGGGATAGAAAGAAAAGAACAATTTTTCAGATTATTCATTCATATTGTACTTCAGTTCACTGCAGCTGAGTTATGAAGTGATATTCTGCACAAGGCCTGGTTGGAGCTCAATTTCAACACCAAGGCCATTTGAATACATGTATGATGTAATGTAAAGATTCTCAGCACGACATGGGCTTCGCCATTTTCTTGATAACGTGATATACTTTGTGAAGTCGTGTATCGAGTATTAATATATTCAAATTTATGGATGTAAGCTTCCTTCCCATGTGTGTATGGTGATGAAGTATTTAATTCACCTATTATTATCTTTTGTACTATAACTGTCAGAATGCAAACTACATAAATACGTTGTTGCTCTTCTGGGATGAAGGTTTGACATAAATGAAATAGATTTGTCAACTGCTTTATTTCAGTATTTTGAAATTAATGAGTTACACTTGTTCCCCGGTTATTTCAGCTCACCAAATTGTCACATCGTCAGCTAAGATTTTCCCTCATTGATAAGTAAATGTTTTGTAATTGAATTAAATAGCCTTCCTAACTGGAGCTTGGTGCATAATACATGTACATGTACAAGTTCGCCTGGTACATCACATTATCTAGACAATGGCTGTGCCTAATACATGTAGTATGTGTTATGCTAAAAGAGGGATCATGCTAAGAATATCTTCATTTATACATCTCCTGTACATATTCGTAAGGAATATTGTACATCAAACGGCAGGAATAAATCTTACCTTTCAGCAGCAGGGATTAAGGAATTTCATTGGTTCATTCACTGCAGGTCGAGCAATAGACCTGTTTACTTATGTTTACTTATGCATTTCAAATATGCATATTCCTCTCCAGAGCCCCTGCAGGTTACGAACTATTTAATTCAGCTGCTATACAAAATTATTGCTCAAATGCGGTCACGTGTGATTTTTTTTACTGAGACTCCCCTATGTTTTTTTCACGAAAAAGGTGCCACAGTTTCCAGTATACAAATATATACTGCCATGAGATGCTCTGGTTAAAATAGTGCTATTTTGATGAGGGGCGCAGCCCCGAAGCAAAATGGCACTACTAGTATTCAATTCAATTTAAATGGCATTATATTTTTGATGAATAAAATCCTGTTCAGTGATTGGTCAACATAGCATCATGTGACCAAACATATCATTGCTATGATGTTACCGATAAGAAAAATAGTACTTTACCGTGACGTCATGCACATGGCACTATACCATGGATGACGTCATATATATTTCCTTCCAAGGCACTACTGTGCATGCATTCAACGAGCGTACAGGATTTCAAATGCCTCCAGCGGGCAACTCCCGCGGTGTCACGGCGCTCACGCTGTGTAATTTACGCTGAGCCGCAGTAACTGGACTACACTACTGCAGTACTTGCATAGCACAAGCTTTCGGTCTTGAATTTGTGGATTCCTCGGTGACAGAAATTATTATTATTATTTTTTTTTTTTTTATGAAGGTTGGTTTGAAAAATATAAAACAAATATATCATGCACTATTTCAAGCCACTAGTGAAATTATGGATTCCTCGGTGACAGAAATAGTGCTTTTCCGGCTACCTCGATCCATAATTTCAACTAGAGCCTCTCAGTGCATGGTATATTTGTTTACTATTGCAGTCACCGAGGGACCATATAGTTCTAATTTAATCCAGAGACTCGAATAAAGGCAGTATATATTTGTTTTATATACTTCATTCATATATCCATTGTTCATTGATTGGTTAAAAGATTTTGCTGTAAAAATCAAAGAATTCAAACTTGTTTTGATTTTCGTTCGTGGGAAATGCCCGATATCACCTCTGCACTATCGATCGGTCGTCTGCGTGTAGGGTCAAATCATATGGCCGACATTACCCAGCCGTAAATAGTCTTTTTAGTTGAGGTACTATTTACGGCTTGGGAAAATAGTGTGTTTTGATCATGTGACATACTTTTAACCAATCACTGAACAAGATTATATGAATGACGTATATAATACAAACCAATGATTTTAAAGTACGCGATACACAGCAGTGCGCGAGAGGTTAGTACGCTTATACTGTGTGTGGGCCAATGACAATGACAATGTCAATATATTCTCACGTCACCCACATTGGGGTATTGGAGAAGTTTACAATCAGTTAGAATTTGACAATTTAACACTGTACATTATTCAATTCAAATCGAATTAACGTTTATCAATAAAAAATATTACTATCGACAAATGTGAGAATAATAACAATAATAACAATATTAATAATAATAATAATAATAATTAAAACAAAAACGATAACAAGACTTACAAAGATAATTACCAGGCCTACACTTGCGTAGCACTGCGCGTTAACGCATAAAGAGGTGAGTGCGCTTATCTCTGTATGCACACTTTAAAAGAAAGCCTATTCAACTTGGGATTTATTTGTCGGCGAAGCAATTTTGAAAATAAATTTGTTTTACATCATATGGCAAGGACCTAGGTTTTTTGTATATAAAACAAATGATGAATGTGTTCATTGCTTTATTAAACATTCTATCTGCTCTTGTTGAGGCTGTATGCATCTACCCGAGTGCCGGCAGATCGTATAATGAACTCATCCGCATGCTATCTGTATACTTTGCATACTATACATACTATTGCAAAATTCATCTCAGAAATAATGATGTACATGATAATGATAACAACGATACATCTATGATGTATCATAGCCATTTACATTTTGGAGGGATTCTTCATTTTTTCAGCTCCACGTTTGGCTCTCAATTTTTTCGGTAGTATCAATATCACAAAAAGTCTAGGTAAACTGTTGCCCATAAAGTTTGAATATATTTGCCTTACCTCTGTTCATGAAATGATTGTGATAATCATGATTTATTCATGATAGATAAAGTTTATATCTTCATTAACATATTCTAGCTGAATACAAATTATTTTTCTTAGGTGATTTGCACACCTTAAAAAAATGTTATGTTAGAACATCCCCCAAATGAATACCCCTTTTAACGTGAAATTTCAATGATGCTTACACAAAGTCAATATGAATTATGAGGTGTCACCACTGGGATATAGGCCTATTTCTGTAATATTTTCATCACATTCCATTCAACTACAGCTCAAAGGGTTTAGACTGTGAAAAGACTTCTCGTTTTAATTTAGGTCAATTTGTTTAGAAATGCAAACATATATCGAACTTCATCTCCATAATACAATACTTACGGATGACAGATAGCGTGTATTCATCATCAGACCTTCCCCCACACTTGTCTTCACAATAGCATCCTATGTCACATTCACCGATAACAAAATGTGTATTCTGGAGGTATGGGCAGGTAGCAGCGTAGGCACCATCAATGTTATTATCCGTGCAATCTGCATTCGGGAGGGCATCGTCTGCACCGGGCGTATTGATGAAAAAAGGCTTGCGCGGTATGGTAGATCTGGTTTGATCTGGCAGGTTCTGGGTGACAGGTGCTTCTTTATCTGTAAATACAAAATTGCGGAGAAATTAAAAGCACCATAATTGCGAGTCCATATATCTTTACAAGTACATGTAATAAGCCACTTTTGTAATGTAATCAAATTTAAAGCTTTGTGAAGTGCCTTGATTCAAATTGTTACGAATGTTACTCAATACAGTCAGAATGCGAATTGCATGCATTTGTACTTATAGGTAGGACAAACATTATGGCTTATTATTTCTTTACAGCTCCAGCAAACACACAATTGAATCTAGGTCTACGTCAGCCTAATAACTGCAGATGGTTTACAGAGCTAAGTAAAAGTATATATTGAGTGAGGGAGCAAGAAATTTCCATTTTCGAATCATGAAACTGTACTATTTTAAGCATTCAGTTCAGAGCCTATAGTTTGACATAGCCTTTACTTTGATTTTACTGTACTTTTTAAGTTCAAATTCAAAGTTTCAACCACTAGACCATTGAATTGAGGATAAAATGGCTTATGCTAAACACTCGGGTCGCGGCGGGCTGGAAAACACTCGGGTCACGGCTCGCTTTGTTTAATGGAAACAAGGAAGAATGCAAAGAGTGACAAGAGGAATTGTGAACCATTAAAAACAAGTTATAGAAGAAAAAGGAAAAGAGAGAACAGATACAGAAACATATTATATTATGGGCCTAATAGAAAATTGTGGTAGAATGCACCAGAAGAATTAACGATTGACATAAAGATGGGGAAGATGAATTGCAGAAAATAAAGAATTGCATTGTAGGCCTATAGAAGAAAAAAGGAGAAAGAATTAAAGATGTAGAAGAACGATTAAAAACATGGCATAAGAAACAGGGGCGGATCTAGCTTTTTGCTAAGGGGGGTTGACCCAATGACGATGCAGAGCATCGTCCACGAGCCGCGTAGCGGCGATTTTCTGTTGTTGCTATTTTGAACCCCCGTATTAAAGTGATGTTTTCCTGGCATCTACTAACACAATGGAGACCATAAAAAGCAGTGCATGATAACGTCTTTTTAAATCAAGTAACAGTTTAATACACAGTTATGGCGTTTTTCTATGCACATCACATTTTCACTTGGCAGCCCAAGGGGTAAACCCCTAAACCAACCCCCGTAGATCCGCCCCTGAGTAGTTTTAAAAGGAAGTTTATGAAGTGTGCCAACCATCACAGAAAACTTATGGCCATTGTGTGTTGTGAATGGGTGTTGCAATGCACATTATGAATGGTGTCTGATCAGAAATGTGTGTAGGCAATGGGGGACACCAGGTCTAAGATGGGGGTAGTTTGTTGTGGATAAAGGGAAAACAGCAAAATTTGCATAAAATTGATGAATAAATAATTACTACAGAAATTGGAAATACACTCTGCCTAGACGTCAAATCTACTGGGACTGAAGAAAGTTGTTTGAAGTTTTTGACGTCTTAAAGTTGTTTTAATAATGTGACCAATATGAAAGTCACGTTGCCAGTTTAGTATTCGGAAAGCATTTTTTTTAATTCCATCATGGTGTCATTCTCATTTCAATGCATTTCATATTAAGATAACTAGTTTTAATGTTTAATGATGTTAGTGTTATCAATGTAAAAGTCACATTGTTAGAAAAAAAGAAGATTGACCATGCCAAGGCCAAAAAACATTGGCACTTTTAGTTGCATGAAAGTACAACAAATAAAAACATCACTATACAGAATGGGAAACCGATATGGGCCTACTTTCCCCCAGTTGTTCATTTCATGTTGAAAGGCACTATCATGAAACATATTTGGTTGTTTGTGTCACCATTCTAATTTTAATGCATTTCATTTTAAGAAGTTGTTTCTATGCTAGTAGTACAGTAGTAGTAGTAGTTGTAGTAGTAGTAGTAGTAGAAGTAGTAGTATGCTCGTACTAGGATTAGTAGTAGTAGCAGTAGTAGTAGTAGTAGTAGTAGCAGCAGTAATAGTAGTAATAGTAGTAGTAGTAGTAGTAGTAGTAGTAGTAGTCTTTGTAGTAGTAGTAGAAGTAGAAGTAGTAGTAGTTGAAGAAGTAGTAGTAGTAGTAGTAGAAGTAGAAGTAGTAGTAGTAGTAGTGGTGGTAGTAGTAGTAGTACTAGTAGTAGTAGTAGTAGTAGTAGTAGTAGTAGTAGTAGTAGTAGTAGTAGTAGTAGTAGTAGTGGTAGTAGCAGTAGTAGTAGTAGAAGAAAAAGTAGTATGATGGGGGATTGTGTGCCCAGACACTTAACAAAAATATAGCTGTCACTTTTGCCTTTGGATTTACGACAAGTACCGTATGCATCAAACTTCTGATGTGACTGAGCAACAATAATCTCATTGAGGTTTGCCAAAAAGAACAGCTAATTTTTTATATTTTTAATTTTTCTTCAAATTATCAGAGATGGAGGTCGGGTTGGAAGTCCCATTAGTCAGCTTAAAAATCAAGATTTGCATTTGTTTAATAATTGTGCGTAGGCTAGCTTAAAGGTAGTGTATCCCTGTTGCAGCCAACATCAAATTTTGTAGAACTTTGCAGGAATTATGAACATGTCACGTATGTGTTATCTGTGAAACGTAAACGTTAGCAGTGTCCTAGTATTCAAATTATGCAAGGAAACCCGTTTACTTTTTAGACTTCACTGTCAGACACTATTGAGTGACCGACGAACTTACGGTCGTTATCTTTCAAATACCATTGGAATTGTATAACCTTTTCATTTTTTGGCCTACAAATGGGACATACTACCTTTAAGGACCTTCATTTTGTCCACCAAAATTTGACACGGGCATCGGTATCGACTTGAAAATGTGTGTTATCGTCAATTGCTTGTTGTAAATTTCTCAAGGATTTAACTTCAGAATATGTTAAACCAAGACAGGTAGAAGAAATTTGCCTAACGTTAGATCTAGACCACTGAATTAAATGACTTTATAGATTAAATCCAGAAAAAATTGCAAAGCTTTAAAAGGGAATCCTACCTTGATAGCAAACTAGAAGAAAGCAGAAATATCAGAGAAACATACTGGTGAAAGTTTGAATGAAAGCGGACAAAAAAAACTAGAAATTTATGAATTTTTGAAATTTGCAATCGCTATGTGTTTGGGCTCTTCGAATAGGTGAAATTTTACGTAATGTATCTGTGATGTAGTGGTGGACAGCTTTCCCATTTGTTCCAACACACAATTTCAATATTTGGGGAAATGTTTGGGGAAATGTTTGGGAAATACTTATTGTACACACTTACACAAATTAATTATATTACAGAAAAAAAGCAATACGTATATGTACTAATTCAAGTTATATGACACCCTCATCCCCACTATTTAAGAAATTATGTACACTAAAGTTATTAGATATAAACAAACTACAAATATGTTCCCTTATGCAAAGATTCAATACCCACACTCATAGGTATCCCACAAGAAATGCAAACAAATTTCATCGGTGGACATATAATAATGATTATTCAAGATACTCTCTGAGACATTCGGGTCCAGTTCTTCGGAATAATGTAAAATGTAACCAATTTAATATTTCATTTAATAATACATTCAGGAGGCAATATGAGAAACATTTAATTTGTTCATACTGATTACTTTTAATTTGTTAAATATCTTTTCTTAAATTATCCTGTAGAACCATACCATACTGTTCGATGCTCTTATATGTTTTTGTTTATGTTTGTCATGTTTATGTTCTCATGTTCTCATGTTCTATGTTTTATGTATTGTTTCACCAATCTCTTAATTGTATGATAATAATGTAAAAACAAACAAATACATAAACTAGGTGTACACACCCTAACAAGCCAAAGACCTGGCTTTCATTGTGTTCACCATTTTCCAATTACCCACTTATGTTTTTTTTATGTAGTCTGTGAATACTGATTAATGTATTATACGGTCTACTTTTCCCCTTTTTTCACCTTGTTTCTCATTGAATGCTGTACTTGTTTGTTTTTTATCTTCTTAATCATTTGATTGAAATGTCATAGTTTTGTAGTATTTTTATTGTCCATTGACTGTTTTTTACACATTGTTTTAATTGATGTTGGGATTTGAAAATAAATGATTTGAATTGAATTGAAAAATGTATAACTCGAATGTATAACTCGGGATAGTCTTTTTCTTTTTATATAGAGGACTACTCTCCATAATATGTTTTGAGTAGTGTCCCAAGGGTGAAGGCACTTGGGAGAGAAACAGAAATTAGGAGATTTATGATATAATTTATATTTTTGTACACAACAAAAGGAAGAGTTACCCGTCACTACGTCACAATCCACTGACAAATTTGCCAATTTGAGGTTCGCATAGCTGTAGTGATATACGTTTTCAAACATTCATAACTCTCTTATTATTGGTCCGAATTATTTCAAACTTTCGTCATTCTGCTTCTCTGATTGTTCTGCTTTCATTCAAAATTTCTTATTACAAGGGTTGGATTGCCCTTTGACTTTGTTAGGTCCTCCCATCACATAGATCTACTCACCGGAAACTTGAACAGAAATGTCGAGTTCACAGGCATTCCCAGCGGAATCGGCAGCAACACAATGGATAGTGGCGTTCACAATGCATGAACCATCAAGTTCAACAGTGGCTGGCAGTTCCCCACCCTGGATAGAGCAGGTTGGCGTTAGTGTTTCCCGTGAGTTGTCTGTGACTGTTGGCAAGACAAAGTTGTCACCAACACTTACAGTAGCAAAGCTTTTTCCGCTATCAGTTCCAAGCGAGAGGGCGCCTGCGGGCTTGAATTCACACTCTTCACAGTCTGTCAAAAAACGAAACAAAAACAAAAACAAAGATACATGTTAATCTTCTAATGAGAAGCCAGTTAACAATTTTAAAAAAGCTCAAGCATCAAAATAAATAAATTATGATAATAATATTAAATCATAATAGACCAGCTATCATAGTTATCTTTGGTACAAATGACCCCCAAATATCTACAGATCTTTTACACTTGGAGACGTCACATTTCGTGCATTTAAAATTAATCACTGCCAAAGTGATGGAGGTGCTTCATGAATACCTTTTACTTGCGCTCTAGAGAAGGATACTTCCACTTCCAGAGAATGTGACATTGGTGAATAAATGAATAATGATTACGTAACTTTCATGAGCATGATTCAGTTTTCGTCTCAATGGGTTTCACAATTTTGGTACAAATGTACATCTACCAACTGGCTTATTCAGGCCCATGTGCAAGTATGCAATATGCATATCATTCAGATTTGAGAGTATGTTTATCCCAGCTACACAATCTTGGGATTGTCCAAAGCCCGCTGGATAGAGCTAGGCGAAATGTTCCGACAACTGCTAAAGTGAAATATTCCTGGACATCGTAATTCAATATGTCTCCCGGGACTGCAACTTGAAATAGCTGTTTCCTCCCTATACCCAGGCGGTGTGTGTCTGAACAGTTGATTTAAAATAGTACTTCGTAGAAGTTTACATTCAATATTTCACAAATCTTTTAAAAGCTGGGTTAGACAATATTGTAAAGGACACATTTTTTATATGATGGTTAGTGCTATTTGATGCATATTTTTCGTAAAATTCAAAGGCAAAAAAGAAAGCTTCATTTTTGTTAAGCGTACGGACACACAACCCCCATTATACATGTACATGTTTCTTAAAAGTAGAAATGGGAGGGGGCTATAGTTTTCCAGAACAATATCCGGAATCCCGTAAGCCCCCCTTAGCTCTATCTTGTGGGTGATGGGGGCAGGGCCGTGGGAGAGGAGGTTCTTGGAGAAACATTAACCATGTACACAAAAACGCATATTTTTTTCATCACCCAAATGGGAAGAAACGCGCGTATCGCATTTTAAGGTATCAAAAACAACACAAATCTGAAAAAGGGTATCAAATTCACTGGTAATAACAAGATACGTAAAGGAAAGGGTAGGAAATTCGACATCCCTGTCGGGAGCAGAGGGAAATGGAAATACAGGATATAAAGAAAGATATAAAGGTTGTAAAATACCATGCAAGATAAAGTCCCTGTTATGGGTCTACAAAATAATCAGAGATGTTAGACGGGTTTCACTAGCTTTATAGGGTATGAAAACTACTCTAGACTTTTGATTCTTGTTCAGGGTGCTTTTCAGAGAGTGATTTACGCGGATAATGTACAGTGCTCGACGTGACATTACTCCCCGGGGAAAGACCCTCTGTAGCTAAGGTGCCGAGGCAGTGAGTTATAGCTAGAAACTGATTTTCCTCATATTAAAAAAAAAAAGTTCCCTGATTTTTTTTCCTGCTCTCATTGAAATATCTTTTTGGGGTCAAAGTTGGCCTTAAACATGAACATATTTGCTGAATTGCTGATTGATCTTGAGAAGGAAAGGAGGGGGGACGAAGACTTTACACTTCAAAGAAAACACAGATGATAAAAATGTTTTGCTGGGCAACAACCCTGCCCCCTTCGCAAATCGCTGATCAGTCTTTACTCTTGCAGCGCCTACTCAATGCTATGCACCTCATGGTTGTTTCTCAATCAAACCTGAGTTTCAATTCAATCCAATGTAACATCTAGTTTCTTCTATTTTTCTCTTCGTATTAATAAATACTCATAAAGGATGGACAAAATATTTTGCAATAAGGATGAAGGCATAAATTCTGTTAAGCAGACTTATGCCGGGTACATCTGAATTAGTACAGGGAGGGGGGGCAAAACGATTAATCGGAATGATATACTGAACAGAATAAACAGATGATAAAAATATTTTGCTGAGAGACAGCCCCGCCCCTCCAAAAAAATGAAAACCATGAGGAATATTGGCCTAGGGCCTATATGTACTTACCTTTAATTCGGACAGTGTACGTTATATTGCATGAGTTTCCAGCTTCATCTACACAAGTTGCTTCGATGTCACAGTCCCCAATACCAAATGAGCCCCTATCATAAGGTGCCAGGGATATTTCCGAAATCACTCCATCAACATTGTCGCTACAGGTTGGGCGAGGTATAGGCCTATCCTGTACATCGAAGTTCCTGTAATATGTACCAGAATCGGTGCAGAATTCCAATTCCGCTAGAGTTGGAGGCGTCAGTACCGGCTTCTCATTGTCTGGAATACAATGACAGTAAAATTATTTGAAAAAATCCATATACATGGCAATTTAAATCATAATCGAGGCTTTAGAACAGAAATCTCTTTACTCGTCTTGCTCGACTTTAGCTCGGCTTTTAAGACGTTGGATCATTTCATATCATTAATCCGTCTAGAGTCACATGTTCTGATATGCAGAAAAGCCCTCTAGCAGGGCCAGTGGATGAAGTCATATCTTTCCTGCTGGTCATCTAGGGTAAACATAGCTGCAGCAATGGGTTGTAGATTTCGGGGTACCGCAAGGGTCCGTGCTGGGAACAATTCTCTTTGTTCACACATTACCCCATCTCTGACATCATCCATAAAAGAGTTGCGTAGCTACGGAGTGGAGCACGGGGCATGTGCCCCCCATGGAAATGCCAAAGAAAACAGAGGTCAGGGTGAGAAATGAGATGGAGGAAAAAGAAAAGAATGTGAGATAGTATCAGGAGATAGATTTCTCTCAAATGCTCCCCAAAGATTATACTATTACATGAATATGTAACTTGGGTACAACATGATAAGTCGTTAAATTACACATTTTATTTGATGAGGCAAGAGGCATATGAACAATGAGATTCACAAGTGACAAGGGGACATTATCTTTTATCATCATTATCATCATTGTCATCAATCACTATATTTTCATATTAGTTCATTTTTTATTCATTCTTCAGTTTACAAAACATGCAAAACATTAGAATAAATACAAAGCATTTGAAAGGTAAAATACAATGTACATTAAATAAATTAATATGAAATAAGAAAAATAAAAGGGCCATCATTAAAGGCCTATTGATGCTTGACAGGTTGATGGTTCCAAGAATTATTAACATTAATATTTCAGCAGAGAGTAAAAATAAGGTAAAACAAAGGTTTTGGAGTATTGAATTAGAAAATTGATAACCTATTGATAAGAAGATAACAGGTATAATCTATCATTATTGCTTTAACTATTATTAATTTTGAGAACCCTAATATATATCACTTTGATGAGGGATAACATTTCAGATATAGTAAAGTATCTTTTTCCTCGCCCCCTTTGCTTGCTCGCAAAATCTAGAAACGGGATAATTTCAGGCAGAGAGGTCCATGAATATCCTCATATGATGAAATGATGATTTTATCTAGCGTATATTGATGACTATAACATTTTTTCAATTCGTTTTTGCTTGCTCGCTTCTGCTCGCTCGCAATAGTAAGGATCTGGATAGCATAATGTTCAGACAAGAGGCCCTCACCGCCCTCCGAAGGAAAACAAATCCTCTTTGATGAATTTGGATTGGGGTGATGCAAACATTTTAAATCCTGAAAGGGTGCCATGACTTAAAAAAGGTTGAAAAATCGCTGACCTAGTAGACTAAAACTGGTGCCCCCAATGACTGAGGCTACACTACGCCATTGTCCATAAATATGGTTTATAATACATTAGCTACGCTAATGGCATTCAGTAGAATATATCTGTTGACCCATGCTCTCCGGAAAATTTTCATAAAAGTACTTTACAAATCTCACTATGCATTGCCGAATTACACACTTGGATGTCTTTGAATTAAAATTGAACGGTACTAACACTGGATTCATGGCTCTTTGTTCCTCTGCTTGCTACCTTGAACATATCTCTGGTCTGCAACTTGATGTAAATGATCTTATTCCTATTTCCTCTATAGTAACAGATCTTGGGGTTTGCAGTGATAAAATGTTCACATTGTCTTCTAATGTAAACATTAGCATGATTGTAATCATTATCTCTCGATTATATGGCGGATTCGTATAGATTCATTGATGCTAAGCCTAGTCACCATGCTAATTCTATAAACATTAGATTATTACAATTGTCTTTATACTGTTTTGTCTGCAAAAGATGGAAGGAATGAAAGAAGAAGAACCTGTCCAGAATCGAGCCACTAGATTAATTTTTGACTTTCAATCTCAGACTCATACTAATTCACACTTGACTACAGAACTCCACTGGTTACCTCAACAACAACGCATTCGTTTAATGTCTTCAAAATTCTAAATCATTGGACACCTAAAATAACCAAAATGATAATGGGAGTGAAGTGCATGGGAACAATATTCGTATAGATAACGAGAGTGAGGATCCGGTAAAGGGATAGTGAGAATAATAGGAACGAAGTGACGACAATGATCGTAAATAACGAAAGTGAAAACGAAAGTAAAGTCTAAAATATCTGCATCAATTTTAATTACAAATTATTGATTTCACTGTTTTCTTCCAATTTTCAAGTTTTATTACATGATACAGATAAAAGGGACAGCTAGCAAACAAAAGGTTGATATTCTAACGAGTAAAATATTAATGAAAAGAAGAAGAAAAATTATAAAATGATAAAAATGAAGAGAAATAATATCATCTAGCACAGAAATTGTCGTTAAAAAAAATATTATAATAATAATTATAATACAAAAAATAAAAAATAAAAATTATTTTAAAAAATAATTTTAAAAAAAAAATCCATAGCACATATTTACAACCCCCACCCACCCTCCCTAGAATCCCGTAGATTTTTCCATGGGTCCTGCTAGTTTTCATATAATGATCAATTGATCATAATAGTTTCAAAAAGTTACTTTGAACATCTCAGTTTTATATGATGTATGAACTATGAATAGACTAGATATGAAAGTTTATAGTCATTATTGTATTATTGGGACATAGTTTGACTAGCTGAGACATTCAAGAAAGTTATAATTCATGTATAAAAACTTAGCAAGGTTTTGGTCAAGCAAGGACATGTGATGTAAATCTTTGCACAGACAGTGTTGTACAATGTATAAAGACACAGGGAAGAGTGTATGATCTTGCTGAGTGGGCACATGTTCACTCATGTGTACTGTGTGTGCGTGTGTGTGTGTGTGTGTGTGAGAGAGAGAGAGAGAGTGAGGTGTGTGCAGGTAGATGGGATTGTGTACATTAAACTTGTATTGAGGTTTTGGGCATATACACACCTTGTAAAAAGTATATGGGTCTTCCCAAGGAGTGAGTAGGGACTTTTAAATACGTGCCTTCACGGTTGTTTCAACGCAAAGCATGCCGGGACAGATTTTGAGTACGGCAGTAGATTTTCACCTTCGCCGCGATCAGCTGTTCCATTGCCAACAACGGGATTGTTATCCTGTCGAATCAACATGACATCATAATCTTGTACAGGATCCGTTATTCTGCAGTGATTTTCTTTCATTCCAGTATCATTTGTACGGTAATAAACCAAAGTCTGTGATTATGTATTTTTATGACGATCCTTCGACCTAAAACACGAATGTTTAGCAGCTTAAAAAGGCAAACCACCGACCCAAACTTCACACACACACATTTGAACATATGGGACTACATATTCATACCGAGGAACCCACTCTCATTAGGCCACTTTACTTCGTATTATCAGCTTTATTTTTTGAAGGATCGTCATAACAATACACAATCACAAACTTTGGTTTCTTACTGTACAAATGATACTGGAATGAAAGAAAATCACTGCAGAATAACGCATCCTGTACAAGATTATGATGTTGATTCGACGGGATAAAAATCCCGTTGTTGGCAATGGAACAGCTGATCGCGGCGAAGGTGAAAATCTCCTGCCGTACTCAAAATCTGTCCCGGCATGCTTTGCGTTGAAACAACCGTGAAGGCACGTATTACAATAACTCCTTGGTCTAACTCCCACCTCCCTGGTCTTCCTTATCCGGAGGTTGGTATGACCACCACCTCAGTGGATTACTAGTACGGCAGGAGATTTTCACCTTCGCCGCGATCAGCTGTTCCATTGCCAACAACGGGATTTTTATCCCGTCGAATCAACATCATAATCTTGTACAGGATGCGTTATTCTGCAGTGATTTTCTTTCATTCCAGTATCATTTGTACAGTAAGAAACCAAAGTTTGTGATTGTGTATTGTTATGACGATCCTTCAAAAAATAAAGCTGATAATACGAAGTAAAGTGGCCTAATGAGAGTGGGTTCCTCGGTATGAATATGTAGTCCCATATGTTCAAATGTGTGTGTGTGAAGTTTGGGTCGGTGGTTTGCCTTTTTAAGCTGCTAAACATTCGTGTTTTAGGTCGAAGGATCGTCATAAAAATACATAATCACAGACTTTGGTTTATTACCGTACAAATATTACTGGAATGAAAGAAAATCACTGCAGAATAACGGATCCTGTACAAGATTATGATGTCGTGTTGATTCGACAGGATAACAATCCCGTTGTTGGCAATGGAACAGCTGATCGCGGCGAAGGTGAAAATCTACTGCCGTACTCAAAATCTGTCCCGGCATGCTTTGCGTTGAAACAACCGTGAAGGCACGTATTACAATAACTCCTTGGTCTAACTCCCACCTCCCTGGTCTTCCTTATCCGGAGGTTGGTATGACCACCACCTCAGTGGAGTAACTAGTGTGTTTGGGTTAAAGTTAGTTTTGGTTCTATTTCGTTTGAAGTACAAGATAACCAACTATTTTATGAAAGAGGTTGGTCATGATTCTATAATGAGTATTACAGTGACTTTTCCATTTTCGTTCCTACATTATTATAGTATTAATGACTGCTTTGAGAGAAATAGTTGTTTTTATACGCTCAAGGGAACGTTACAATTGTGCTATTGCCCGAGGCGTGCCGAGGGCAATAGCCCAATTGTAACCTTCCCGAGAGCGTATAAAACAACTATTTCTCGAATATTAAAGCAGTCATTAATACTTTATATGCCGAAAAATAGTCAACTTACCAATCAACTGGTAGAACAGGAAGAGCAGAAATACATAGAATCTAGTTAGTGTTAGATCTACTGTAATAATATATTCAAATCTGTTGTTGAGAGGCACTGGAAAACCCATGCACTCAAGTTTTCACCCTATCAGAGACTACCCAACGTGACGAGGGGCAAATAAGCTACAAGCTTTACGTCTCTACATCCAAGTAGTCTAAAGTAGTCTAGACTACGTCTACCGCGGTGCGGTAATGTTTAATACTCACTCATTACAATGTCAATGACAGTAGATCTCTAGACCCCTCTAGTACACAACAATTAATGTGTGGGACTCCACTGACTGGATTTGACTATTATTAGACCTTACATTGGTGTGCTTGCTGTCAGCAGAATTAATCAAGTCTTGCATTTGATCATCATTAAGAAGTTGAAATCTTGGGAGAGTTTCTTCAGCCATTTTTGCCTTGTTTGGAATTCAGTACGATCGAGATTCCGTACGGTCGTCTGCGCTACGATGTATTAAATTTAAAAATTGACAAATTAAGCTAGCGCCCGATTATTCGCACACTTATGGTGTCCGCGCTCGCTCAAACCAGTTTTTAACACGTAAACCAATGGGTATTTTAGCAAGACTGAACCAATTTCCCGGTAATTGGAATTTTGCCGGGATTTTTAAACTATTTTTTAAAACTATTACATGGCTTTGGCATTTTTCGGGAATAGTTAAAACAACGACTGCAATTTCGACCAATCAGATGGCTGGATTTCTTAAGTGAGGTATATAATTTCCATTAATTACTCTGAATCATATTTGTGTGACAGTTTGAGCACATTTGCTAGGAACATATAGAACAATGCATTTTAATTCATTCTATGTTACAATTTGCTAGTTCGTGTTCGCCAATATATGTTGTTTATTTGTTGTTATTCTAGAGTGAGCATCTCGAGTCTTCTAGACAGCTAGTGTGTTGCTCAGAATGTGTCCGTCTAATGTCATGTTGGTTCATCTGTGAGGCTGCATAGCCGGGGTGAGTTGTGACAAGAAATGTGCAAAACAATTGTCATTATGTACATTCTTTTTATGAATTTCTATACTTTACATATTTCTCTTGTCTAAGATTTGTCAAGCCTGACAGTATTCCATGTTTCTTACACCAGGCTTACTCTAATTATGCTATTGCATTTCATTGTATTACATTATACTTATGTTTTGATTCTTCTGTCAATACTTATAAATCACATATGCGGATGACTTTTCAGCTGTCATATGAACTATACTAATGAATTAGGCTTTAGACTGCTTGTCTACTATTCACAGTATGCTATCTATTTGATATATAAGACACAAGTTCAGTGTAGCGTCCTAGCGAGTCTATCGTTTGATTTAAAGTATATCTTTGACTTATATACTTGAAGCTATCTATATCTATGGCTGATAATAACTTGTTTGTTCTAAAATACTATATGCATTCATGCATGGGAGAATAACAATTTCTGATAATTGCCAGAGGAATTATAGAGTGAAATTGCTGTTGAAAGACAAGATTTCTAATAAGACGCTTTTATTTGCGAAGTGTTGATTAATGTGCTCGCAAGTGCACTGGTATCTACAACCACATCCTCGCGACTAGGTGTCGAACCTAACTTAATGAAACCTATCTGCAACCCTAAACCTCATCCGAATTAAAACCCGGAACAATTGTTAGAGGAGCAAATGTCAGGGCACTTTAAAGATCTCTTCTTCTCGTAGTCTTACCCTCAACTGTAACCGTTGCGGTACAGGTTTTCGTATTTCCAGCCTCATCTTCTACGGTGATAACCACTTCTGTTTCTCCAAGTGGGTAAGTAGCCTCCGAGTCCTCCGCTGGCTGTGTACTCTCAACACCAACATTGTCACTACTCCCTGTAAGAATAGCATCCAATGGAACCACAGCTGTTTGGCCACCTGTAGCGGTACTTCTGACAACGTCCTCGCAAGAAACTTCCGGATCTTCATTATCTGTTAAAATAAAACAATACGAAAAATTAATAAGGGCACGCATTGTTTCTAAGTTGAACTTCATTTGCTCCAACGCCAATAAATTATTGTTCTGCGTCAATTTCATACACACTCACCAAATTCTTAATCTCAACGCTGAACCCAACAAACACCATACCTAGCCCCAACTCTCATCCTTACCTCATCTAATGAAACCTTTCTGCAACCCTAACCCTAACCCTAATCCGATACCTTTGCCGAATTAAAACCCGGAGAAATTGTTCGAGGAGCAAAATAATGTCAGGGCACCTTTAAAGATCTCTTCTTAGCACGCCTCTTGTAAACGCCGTGGCATGCATGCAGTTACAAATCAACTCTTTAACATAATTCAAATGAAAATGCAAGGCCCTGAGTTACAATTAATTTACATGTATCAAGGGAAACTTCACTTTCACCAGAGTCCCGCAAATTTTCCTGTTGTCAGAAGAAACCTTTGCAACTTCAAAATGGCATAGCGGCTTGGATGCTCGCCGAGAAATGAAGGCAAATGCTATTAAACTGGTATCTACAAGCACGTCCACGCAACTAAGTGTCGGCTGTTTATTATCTGTTAAAATAAAATAATACGAAAAGGCATAAGGGCAGGCACGCTTTGTTTCTAGGTTTTACTTCACTTGCTCCTACGCCAATTGTTCTGCGTCAATTTCCTACACACTTACCAAATTCTTAATCTCAACGATGAACCCAATAAACACCATTCCTATAACCCCAACTCTCATCTGAACCTAACTTAATGAAACCTATCTGCAACCCTAAACCTAATCCGAAACCTTTGCCGAATTAAAACCCGGAGCAATTGTTGGAGGAGCAAATGTCAGGGCACTTTAAAGATCTCTTCTTCTCGTAGTCTTACCTCAACTCTAACCGTTGCGGTACAGCTTTTCGTATTTCCAGCCTCATCTTCTACGGTGATAACCACTTCTGTTTCTCCAAGTGGGTAAGTAGCCTCCGAGTCCTCCGCTGGCTCTGTACTCTCAACACCAACATTGTCACTGCTCCCTGTAAGAATAGCAGCCAATGGAACCACAGCTGTTTGGCCACCTGTAGCGGTACTTCTGACAACGTCCTCGCAAGAAACTTCCGGATCTTCATTATCTGTTAAAATAAAACAATACGAAAAATTAATAAGGGCACGCATTGTTTCTCAGTTGAACTTTACTTGCTCCAACGCCAATAAATTATTGTTCTGCGTCAATTTCATACACACTCACCAAATTCTTAATCTCAACGCTGAACCCAACAAACACCATACCTAGCCCCAACTCTCATCCTTACCTCATCTAATGAAACCTATATGCAACCCTAACCCTAACCCTAATCCGATACCTTTGCCGAATTAAAAACCGGGGCAATTGTTAGAGGAGCAAAATAATGTCAGGGCACCTTTAAGATCTCTTCTTAGCACGCCTCTTGTAAACGCCGTGGCATGCATGCAGTTACAAATCAACTCTTTAACATAATTCAAATGAAAATGCAAGGCCCTGAGTTACAATTAATATACATGTATCAAGGAAACTTCACTTTCACCAGAGTCCCGCAAATTTTCCTGTTGTCAGAAGAAACCTTTGCAACTTCAAAAATGGCATAGCGGCTTGGATGCTCGCCGAGAAATGAAGGCAAATGCTATTAAACTGGTATCTACAAGCACGTCCACGCAACTAAGTGTCGGCTGTTTATTATCTGTTAACTCTTTGCCCGCTACGTTCGGCTAGCGGAACATACAGCGGGCTGCCAACTTCGACTCAAGTCACATTTCATTCACAATACACACGGAACGCATTTAATTCTATTGTACGCACACACACAATAGTAACGCGTGCTTCGCATTGTATACACATAACACTTCATTGCACCGCTTTCGCAGACATTGTTTACATTGACATTTTCCGAGAAAAATTGAGTTTTTGAAACTGCTTTTGCAAATATTCTGATGAGCTAGGATGGCCCCTATTAGGAGGAGACGGGACTTCTTCACTGCTGATCAGGTACGAGAACTTGTGATGGACCCTGTTCCAACAGCCGACTCTGATTCAGAGGAGAGCGAGACTGACTCTGACGAGGAAGATGAGCCTGGTCCCACACGTACACTTTTGCAAAGTTTTCATTACAGTACACCAATCAAAAGTTATTGCGAGTTGAATAAGCATAGTCCATGCAGAACCCTCCTAAGGTGGCACCCTAAAAACAATGTGGCACAGGGGGGATTGTGTACGTGGCGGGCAAAGAGTTAAAATAAAACAATACGAACAATTAATAAGGGCACGCATTGCTTCTAAGTTGTACCTAACTTGCTTCTACGCCAATAAATTATTGTTCTGCGTCAATTTCATACACACTCACCAAATTCTTAAGCTCAACGCTGAACCCAACAAACACCATACCTATAACCCCAACTCTTATCCGAACCTTACTTAATGAAACCTATCTGCAACCCTAAACCTCATCCGATACCTTTGCCGAATTAAAACCCGGAACAATTGTTAGAGGAGCAAATATCAGGGCACTTTAAAGATCTCTTCTTCTCGTAGTCTTACCCTCAACTGTAACCGTTGCGGTACAGCTTTTCGTATTTCCAGCCTCATCTTCTACGGTGATAACCACTTCTGTTTCTCCAAGTGGGTAAGTAGCCTCCGAGTCCTCCGCTGGCTCTGTACTCTCAACACCAACATTGTCACTGCTCCCTGTAAGAATAGCAGCCAATGGAACCACAGCTGTTTGGCCACCTGTAGCGGTACTTCTGACAACGTCCTCGCAAGAAACTTCCGGATCTTCATTATCTGTTAAAATAAAACAATACGAAAAATTAA
This sequence comes from Mesocentrotus franciscanus, assembly GCA_037976565.1. Taxonomy (NCBI): domain Eukaryota; kingdom Metazoa; phylum Echinodermata; class Echinoidea; order Camarodonta; family Strongylocentrotidae; genus Mesocentrotus; species Mesocentrotus franciscanus. The sequence continues at coordinate 23,156,190 of CP137682.1, forward strand.
TAAGGGCACGCATTGTTTCTCAGTTGAACTTTACTTGCTCCAACGCCAATAAATTATTGTTCTGCGTCAATTTCATACACACTCACCAAATTCTTAATCTCAACGCTGAACCCAACAAACACCATACCTAGCCCCAACTCTCATCCTTACCTCATCTAATGAAACCTATATGCAACCCTAACCCTAACCCTAATCCGATACCTTTCCGAATTAAAAACCCGGGGCAATTGTTAGAGGAGCAAAATAATGTCAGGGCACCTTTAAGATCTCTTCTTAGCACGCCTCTTGTAAACGCCGTGGCATGCATGCAGTTACAAATCAACTCTTTAACATAATTCAAATGAAAATGCAAGGCCCTGAGTTACAATTAATATACATGTATCAAGGAAACTTCACTTTCACCAGAGTCCCGCAAATTTTCCTGTTGTCAGAAGAAACCTTTGCAACTTCAAAAATGGCATAGCGGCTTGGATGCTCGCCGAGAAATGAAGGCAAATGCTATTAAACTGGTATCTACAAGCACGTCCACGCAACTAAGTGTCGGCTGTTTATTATCTGTTAAAATAAAACAATACGAACAATTAATAAGGGCACGCATTGCTTCTAAGTTGTACCTAACTTGCTTCTACGCCAATAAATTATTGTTCTGCGTCAATTTCATACACACTCACCAAATTCTTAAGCTCAACGCTGAACCCAACAAACACCATACCTATAACCCCAACTCTTATCCGAACCTTACTTAATGAAACCTATCTGCAACCCTAAACCTCATCCGATACCTTTGCCGAATTAAAACCCGGAACAATTGTTAGAGGAGCAAATATCAGGGCACTTTAAAGATCTCTTCTTCTCGTAGTCTTACCCTCAACTGTAACCGTTGCGGTACAGCTTTTCGTATTTCCAGCCTCATCTTCTACGGTGATAACCACTTCTGTTTCTCCAAGTGGGTAAGTAGCCTCCGAGTCCTCCGCTGGCTCTGTACTCTCAACACCAACATTGTCACTGCTCCCTGTAAGAATAGCAGCCAATGGAACCACAGCTGTTTGGCCACCTGTAGCGGTACTTCTGACAACGTCCTCGCAAGAAACTTCCGGATCTTCATTATCTGTTAAAATAAAACAATACGAAAAATTAATAAGGGCACGCATTGTTTCTCAGTTGAACTTTACTTGCTCCAACGCCAATAAATTATTGTTCTGCGTCAATTTCATACACACTCACCAAATTCTTAATCTCAACGCTGAACCCAACAAACACCATACCTAGCCCCAACTCTCATCCTTACCTCATCTAATGAAACCTATATGCAACCCTAACCCTAACCCTAATCCGATACCTTTGCCGAATTAAAAACCCGGGGCAATTGTTAGAGGAGCAAAATAATGTCAGGGCACCTTTAAGATCTCTTCTTAGCACGCCTCTTGTAAACGCCGTGGCATGCATGCAGTTACAAATCAACTCTTTAACATAATTCAAATGAAAATGCAAGGCCCTGAGTTACAATTAATATACATGTATCAAGGAAACTTCACTTTCACCAGAGTCCCGCAAATTTTCCTGTTGTCAGAAGAAACCTTTGCAACTTCAAAAATGGCATAGCGGCTTGGATGCTCGCCGAGAAATGAAGGCAAATGCTATTAAACTGGTATCTACAAGCACGTCCACGCAACTAAGTGTCGGCTGTTTATTATCTGTTAACTCTTTGCCCGCTACGTTCGGCTAGCGGAACATACAGCGGGCTGCCAACTTCGACTCAAGTCACATTTCATTCACAATACACACGGAACGCATTTAATTCTATTGTACGCACACACACACAATAGTAACGCGTGCTTCGCATTGTATACACATAACACTTCATTGCACCGCTTTCGCAGACATTGTTTACATTGACATTTTCCGAGAAAAATTGAGTTTTGAAACTGCTTTTGCAAATATTCTGATGAGCTAGGATGGCCCCTATTAGGAGGAGACGGGACTTCTTCACTGCTGATCAGGTACGAGAACTTGTGATGGACCCTGTTCCAACAGCCGACTCTGATTCAGAGGAGAGCGAGACTGACTCTGACGAGGAAGATGAGCCTGGTCCCACACGTACACTTTTGCAAAGTTTTTCATTACAGTACACCAATCAAAAGTTATTGCGAGTTGAATAAGCATAGTCCATGCAGAACCCCTCCTAAGGTGGCACCCTAAAAACAATGTGGCACAGGGGGGATTGTGTACGTGGCGGGCAAAGAGTTAAAATAAAACAATACGAACAATTAATAAGGGCACGCATTGCTTCTAAGTTGTACCTAACTTGCTTCTACGCCAATAAATTATTGTTCTGCGTCAATTTCATACACACTCACCAAATTCTTAAGCTCAACGCTGAACCCAACAAACACCATACCTATAACCCCAACTCTTATCCGAACCTTACTTAATGAAACCTATCTGCAACCCTAAACCTCATCCGATACCTTTGCCGAATTAAAACCCGGAACAATTGTTAGAGGAGCAAATATCAGGGCACTTTAAAGATCTCTTCTTCTCGTAGTCTTACCCTCAACTGTAACCGTTGCGGTACAGCTTTTCGTATTTCCAGCCTCATCTTCTACGGTGATAACCACTTCTGTTTCTCCAAGTGGGTAAGTAGCCTCCGAGTCCTCCGCTGGCTCTGTACTCTCAACACCAACATTGTCACTGCTCCCTGTAAGAATAGCAGCCAATGGAACCACAGCTGTTTGGCCACCTGTAGCGGTACTTCTGACAACGTCCTCGCAAGAAACTTCCGGATCTTCATTATCTGTTAAAATAAAACAATACGAAAAATTAATAAGGGCACGCATTGTTTCTCAGTTGAACTTTACTTGCTCCAACGCCAATAAATTATTGTTCTGCGTCAATTTCATACACACTCACCAAATTCTTAATCTCAACGCTGAACCCAACAAACACCATACCTAGCCCCAACTCTCATCCTTACCTCATCTAATGAAACCTATATGCAACCCTAACCCTAACCCTAATCCGATACCTTTGCCGAATTAAAAACCCGGGGCAATTGTTAGAGGAGCAAAATAATGTCAGGGCACCTTTAAGATCTCTTCTTAGCACGCCTCTTGTAAACGCCGTGGCATGCATGCAGTTACAAATCAACTCTTTAACATAATTCAAATGAAAATGCAAGGCCCTGAGTTACAATTAATATACATGTATCAAGGAAACTTCACTTTCACCAGAGTCCCGCAAATTTTCCTGTTGTCAGAAGAAACCTTTGCAACTTCAAAATGGCATAGCGGCTTGGATGCTCGCCGAGAAATGAAGGCAAATGCTATTAAACTGGTATCTACAAGCACGTCCACGCAACTAAGTGTCGGCTGTTTATTATCTGTTAAAATAAAACAATACGAACAATTAATAAGGGCACGCATTGCTTCTAAGTTGTACCTAACTTGCTTCTACGCCAATAAATTATTGTTCTGCGTCAATTTCATACACACTCACCAAATTCTTAAGCTCAACGCTGAACCCAACAAACACCATACCTATAACCCCAACTCTTATCCGAACCTTACTTAATGAAACCTATCTGCAACCCTAAACCTCATCCGATACCTTTGCCGAATTAAAACCCGGAACAATTGTTAGAGGAGCAAATATCAGGGCACTTTAAAGATCTCTTCTTCTCGTAGTCTTACCCTCAACTGTAACCGTTGCGGTACAGCTTTTCGTATTTCCAGCCTCATCTTCTACGGTGATAACCACTTCTGTTTCTCCAAGTGGGTAAGTAGCCTCCGAGTCCTCCGCTGGCTCTGTACTCTCAACACCAACATTGTCACTGCTCCCTGTAAGAATAGCAGCCAATGGAACCACAGCTGTTTGGCCACCTGTAGCGGTACTTCTGACAACGTCCTCGCAAGAAACTTCCGGATCTTCATTATCTGTTAAAATAAAACAATACGAAAAATTAATAAGGGCACGCATTGTTTCTCAGTTGAACTTTACTTGCTCCAACGCCAATAAATTATTGTTCTGCGTCAATTTCATACACACTCACCAAATTCTTAATCTCAACGCTGAACCCAACAAACACCATACCTAGCCCCAACTCTCATCCTTACCTCATCTAATGAAACCTATATGCAACCCTAACCCTAACCCTAATCCGATACCTTTGCCGAATTAAAAACCCGGGGCAATTGTTAGAGGAGCAAAATAATGTCAGGGCACCTTTAAGATCTCTTCTTAGCACGCCTCTTGTAAACGCCGTGGCATGCATGCAGTTACAAATCAACTCTTTAACATAATTCAAATGAAAATGCAAGGCCCTGAGTTACAATTAATATACATGTATCAAGGAAACTTCACTTTCACCAGAGTCCCGCAAATTTTCCTGTTGTCAGAAGAAACCTTTGCAACTTCAAAATGGCATAGCGGCTTGATGCTCGCCGAGAAATGAAGGCAAATGCTATTAAACTGGTATCTACAAGCACGTCCACGCAACTAAGTGTCGGCTGTTTATTATCTGTTAAAATAAAACAATACGAACAATTAATAAGGGCACGCATTGCTTCTAAGTTGTACCTAACTTGCTTCTACGCCAATAAATTATTGTTCTGCGTCAATTTCATACACACTCACCAAATTCTTAAGCTCAACGCTGAACCCAACAAACACCATACCTATAACCCCAACTCTTATCCGAACCTTACTTAATGAAACCTATCTGCAACCCTAAACCTCATCCGATACCTTTGCCGAATTAAAACCCGGAACAATTGTTAGAGGAGCAAATATCAGGGCACTTTAAAGATCTCTTCTTCTCGTAGTCTTACCCTCAACTGTAACCGTTGCGGTACAGCTTTTCGTATTTCCAGCCTCATCTTCTACGGTGATAACCACTTCTGTTTCTCCAAGTGGGTAAGTAGCCTCCGAGTCCTCCGCTGGCTCTGTACTCTCAACACCAACATTGTCACTGCTCCCTGTAAGAATAGCAGCCAATGGAACCACAGCTGTTTGGCCACCTGTAGCGGTACTTCTGACAACGTCCTCGCAAGAAACTTCCGGATCTTCATTATCTGTTAAAATAAAACAATACGAAAAATTAATAAGGGCACGCATTGTTTCTCAGTTGAACTTTACTTGCTCCAACGCCAATAAATTATTGTTCTGCGTCAATTTCATACACACTCACCAAATTCTTAATCTCAACGCTGAACCCAACAAACACCATACCTAGCCCCAACTCTCATCCTTACCTCATCTAATGAAACCTATATGCAACCCTAACCCTAACCCTAATCCGATACCTTTGCCGAATTAAAAACCCGGGGCAATTGTTAGAGGAGCAAAATAATGTCAGGGCACCTTTAAGATCTCTTCTTAGCACGCCTCTTGTAAACGCCGTGGCATGCATGCAGTTACAAATCAACTCTTTAACATAATTCAAATGAAAATGCAAGGCCCTGAGTTACAATTAATATACATGTATCAAGGAAACTTCACTTTCACCAGAGTCCCGCAAATTTTCCTGTTGTCAGAAGAAACCTTTGCAACTTCAAAATGGCATAGCGGCTTGATGCTCGCCGAGAAATGAAGGCAAATGCTATTAAACTGGTATCTACAAGCACGTCCACGCAACTAAGTGTCGGCTGTTTATTATCTGTTAAAATAAAACAATACGAACAATTAATAAGGGCACGCATTGCTTCTAAGTTGTACCTAACTTGCTTCTACGCCAATAAATTATTGTTCTGCGTCAATTTCATACACACTCACCAAATTCTTAAGCTCAACGCTGAACCCAACAAACACCATACCTATAACCCCAACTCTTATCCGAACCTTACTTAATGAAACCTATCTGCAACCCTAAACCTCATCCGATACCTTTGCCGAATTAAAACCCGGAACAATTGTTAGAGGAGCAAATATCAGGGCACTTTAAAGATCTCTTCTTCTCGTAGTCTTACCCTCAACTGTAACCGTTGCGGTACAGCTTTTCGTATTTCCAGCCTCATCTTCTACGGTGATAACCACTTCTGTTTCTCCAAGTGGGTAAGTAGCCTCCGAGTCCTCCGCTGGCTCTGTACTCTCAACACCAACATTGTCACTGCTCCCTGTAAGAATAGCAGCCAATGGAACCACAGCTGTTTGGCCACCTGTAGCGGTACTTCTGACAACGTCCTCGCAAGAAACTTCCGGATCTTCATTATCTGTTAAAATAAAACAATACGAAAAATTAATAAGGGCACGCATTGTTTCTCAGTTGAACTTTACTTGCTCCAACGCCAATAAATTATTGTTCTGCGTCAATTTCATACACACTCACCAAATTCTTAATCTCAACGCTGAACCCAACAAACACCATACCTAGCCCCAACTCTCATCCTTACCTCATCTAATGAAACCTATATGCAACCCTAACCCTAACCCTAATCCGATACCTTTGCCGAATTAAAAACCCGGGGCAATTGTTAGAGGAGCAAAATAATGTCAGGGCACCTTTAAGATCTCTTCTTAGCACGCCTCTTGTAAACGCCGTGGCATGCATGCAGTTACAAATCAACTCTTTAACATAATTCAAATGAAAATGCAAGGCCCTGAGTTACAATTAATATACATGTATCAAGGAAACTTCACTTTCACCAGAGTCCCGCAAATTTTCCTGTTGTCAGAAGAAACCTTTGCAACTTCAAAATGGCATAGCGGCTTGGATGCTCGCCGAGAAATGAAGGCAAATGCTATTAAACTGGTATCTACAAGCACGTCCACGCAACTAAGTGTCGGCTGTTTATTATCTGTTAAAATAAAACAATACGAACAATTAATAAGGGCACGCATTGCTTCTAAGTTGTACCTAACTTGCTTCTACGCCAATAAATTATTGTTCTGCGTCAATTTCATACACACTCACCAAATTCTTAAGCTCAACGCTGAACCCAACAAACACCATACCTATAACCCCAACTCTTATCCGAACCTTACTTAATGAAACCTATCTGCAACCCTAAACCTCATCCGATACCTTTGCCGAATTAAAACCCGGAACAATTGTTAGAGGAGCAAATATCAGGGCACTTTAAAGATCTCTTCTTCTCGTAGTCTTACCCTCAACTGTAACCGTTGCGGTACAGCTTTTCGTATTTCCAGCCTCATCTTCTACGGTGATAACCACTTCTGTTTCTCCAAGTGGGTAAGTAGCCTCCGAGTCCTCCGCTGGCTCTGTACTCTCAACACCAACATTGTCACTGCTCCCTGTAAGAATAGCAGCCAATGGAACCACAGCTGTTTGGCCACCTGTAGCGGTACTTCTGACAACGTCCTCGCAAGAAACTTCCGGATCTTCATTATCTGTTAAAATAAAACAATACGAAAAATTAATAAGGGCACGCATTGTTTCTCAGTTGAACTTTACTTGCTCCAACGCCAATAAATTATTGTTCTGCGTCAATTTCATACACACTCACCAAATTCTTAATCTCAACGCTGAACCCAACAAACACCATACCTAGCCCCAACTCTCATCCTTACCTCATCTAATGAAACCTATATGCAACCCTAACCCTAACCCTAATCCGATACCTTTGCCGAATTAAAAACCCGGGGCAATTGTTAGAGGAGCAAAATAATGTCAGGGCACCTTTAAGATCTCTTCTTAGCACGCCTCTTGTAAACGCCGTGGCATGCATGCAGTTACAAATCAACTCTTTAACATAATTCAAATGAAAATGCAAGGCCCTGAGTTACAATTAATATACATGTATCAAGGAAACTTCACTTTCACCAGAGTCCCGCAAATTTTCCTGTTGTCAGAAGAAACCTTTGCAACTTCAAAATGGCATAGCGGCTTGGATGCTCGCCGAGAAATGAAGGCAAATGCTATTAAACTGGTATCTACAAGCACGTCCACGCAACTAAGTGTCGGCTGTTTATTATCTGTTAAAATAAAACAATACGAACAATTAATAAGGGCACGCATTGCTTCTAAGTTGTACCTAACTTGCTTCTACGCCAATAAATTATTGTTCTGCGTCAATTTCCTACACACTTACCAAATTCTTAATCTCAACGATGAACCCAATAAACACCATTCCTATAACCCCAACTCTCATCCAAACCTAACCTAATGAAACCTATCTGCAACCCTAAACCTAATCCGAAACCTTTGCCGAATTAAAACCCGGAGCAATTGTTGGAGGAGCAAATGTCAGGGCACTTTAAAGATCTCTTCTTCTCGTAGTCTTACCCTCAACTGTAACCGTTGCGGTACAGCTTTTCGTATTTCCAGCCTCATCTTCTACGGTGATAACCACTTCTGTTTCTCCAAGTGGGTAAGTAGCCTCCGAGTCCTCCGCTGGCTCTGTACTCTCAACACCAACATTGTCACTGCTCCCTGTAAGAATAGCAGCCAATGGAACCACAGCTGTTTGGCCACCTGTAGCGGTACTTCTGACAACGTCCTCGCAAGAAACTTCCGGATCTTCATTATCTGTTAAAATAAAACAATACGAAAAATTAATAAGGGCACGCATTGTTTCTCAGTTGAACTTTACTTGCTCCAACGCCAATAAATTATTGTTCTGCGTCAATTTCATACACACTCACCAAATTCTTAATCTCAACGCTGAACCCAACAAACACCATACCTAGCCCCAACTCTCATCCTTACCTCATCTAATGAAACCTATATGCAACCCTAACCCTAATCCGATACCTTTGCCGAATTAAAAACCCGGGGCAATTGTTAGAGGAGCAAAATAATGTCAGGGCACATTTAAGATCTCTTCTTAGCACGCCTCTTGTAAACGCCGTGGCATGCATGCAGTTACAAATCAACTCTTTAACATAATTCAAATGAAAATGCAAGGCCCTGAGTTACAATTAATATACATGTATCAAGGAAACTTCACTTTCACCAGAGTCCCGCAAATTTTCCTGTTGTCAGAAGAAACCTTTGCAACTTCAAAATGGCATAGCGGCTTGGATGCTCGCCGAGAAATGAAGGCAAATGCTATTAAACTGGTATCTACAAGCACGTCCACGCAACTAAGTGTCGGCTGTTTATTATCTGTTAAAATAAAACAATACGAACAATTAATAAGGGCACGCATTGCTTCTAAGTTGTACCTAACTTGCTTCTACGCCAATAAATTATTGTTCTGCGTCAATTTCATACACACTCACCAAATTCTTAAGCTCAACGCTGAACCCAACAAACACCATACCTATAACCCCAACTCTTATCCGAACCTTACTTAATGAAACCTATCTGCAACCCTAAACCTCATCCGATACCTTTGCCGAATTAAAACCCGGAACAATTGTTAGAGGAGCAAATATCAGGGCACTTTAAAGATCTCTTCTTCTCGTAGTCTTACCTCAACTGTAACCGTTGCGGTACAGCTTTTCGTATTTCCAGCCTCATCTTCTACGGTGATAACCACTTCTGTTTCTCCAAGTGGGTAAGTAGCCTCCGAGTCCTCCGCTGGCTCTGTACTCTCAACACCAACATTGTCACTGCTCCCTGTAAGAATAGCAGCCAATGGAACCACAGCTGTTTGGCCACCTGTAGCGGTACTTCTGACAACGTCCTCGCAAGAAACTTCCGGATCTTCATTATCTGTTAAAATAAAACAATACGAAAAATTAATAAGGGCACGCATTGTTTCTCAGTTGAACTTTACTTGCTCCAACGCCAATAAATTATTGTTCTGCGTCAATTTCATACACACTCACCAAATTCTTAATCTCAACGCTGAACCCAACAAACACCATACCTAGCCCCAACTCTCATCCTTACCTCATCTAATGAAACCTATATGCAACCCTAACCCTAACCCTAATCCGATACCTTTGCCGAATTAAAAACCCGGGGCAATTGTTAGAGGAGCAAAATAATGTCAGGGCACCTTTAAGATCTCTTCTTAGCACGCCTCTTGTAAACGCCGTGGCATGCATGCAGTTACAAATCAACTCTTTAACATAATTCAAATGAAAATGCAAGGCCCTGAGTTACAATTAATATACATGTATCAAGGAAACTTCACTTTCACCAGAGTCCCGCAAATTTTCCTGTTGTCAGAAGAAACCTTTGCAACTTCAAAATGGCATAGCGGCTTGGATGCTCGCCGAGAAATGAAGGCAAATGCTATTAAACTGGTATCTACAAGCACGTCCACGCAACTAAGTGTCGGCTGTTTATTATCTGTTAAAATAAAACAATACGAACAATTAATAAGGGCACGCATTGCTTCTAAGTTGTACCTAACTTGCTTCTACGCCAATAAATTATTGTTCTGCGTCAATTTCATACACACTCACCAAATTCTTAAGCTCAACGCTGAACCCAACAAACACCATACCTATAACCCCAACTCTTATCCGAACCTTACTTAATGAAACCTATCTGCAACCCTAAACCTCATCCGATACCTTTGCCGAATTAAAACCCGGAACAATTGTTAGAGGAGCAAATATCAGGGCACTTTAAAGATCTCTTCTTCTCGTAGTCTTACCCTCAACTGTAACCGTTGCGGTACAGCTTTTCGTATTTCCAGCCTCATCTTCTACGGTGATAACCACTTCTGTTTCTCCAAGTGGGTAAGTAGCCTCCGAGTCCTCCGCTGGCTCTGTACTCTCAACACCAACATTGTCACTGCTCCCTGTAAGAATAGCAGCCAATGGAACCACAGCTGTTTGGCCACCTGTAGCGGTACTTCTGACAACGTCCTCGCAAGAAACTTCCGGATCTTCATTATCTGTTAAAATAAAACAATACGAAAAATTAATAAGGGCACGCATTGTTTCTCAGTTGAACTTTACTTGCTCCAACGCCAATAAATTATTGTTCTGCGTCAATTTCATACACACTCACCAAATTCTTAATCTCAACGCTGAACCCAACAAACACCATACCTAGCCCCAACTCTCATCCTTACCTCATCTAATGAAACCTATATGCAACCCTAACCCTAACCCTAATCCGATACCTTTGCCGAATTAAAAACCCGGGGCAATTGTTAGAGGAGCAAAATAATGTCAGGGCACCTTTAAGATCTCTTCTTAGCACGCCTCTTGTAAACGCCGTGGCATGCATGCAGTTACAAATCAACTCTTTAACATAATTCAAATGAAAATGCAAGGCCCTGAGTTACAATTAATATACATGTATCAAGGAAACTTCACTTTCACCAGAGTCCCGCAAATTTTCCTGTTGTCAGAAGAAACCTTTGCAACTTCAAAATGGCATAGCGGCTTGGATGCTCGCCGAGAAATGAAGGCAAATGCTATTAAACTGGTATCTACAAGCACGTCCACGCAACTAAGTGTCGGCTGTTTATTATCTGTTAAAATAAAATAATACGAAAAGGCATAAGGGCAGGCACGCTTTGTTTCTAGGTTTTTACTTCACTTGCTCCTACGCCAATTGTTCTGCGTCAATTTCCTACACACTTACCAAATTCTTAATCTCAACGATGAACCCAATAAACACCATTCCTATAACCCCAACTCTCATCCGAACCTAACTTAATGAAACCTATCTGCAACCCTAAACCTAATCCGAAACCTTTGCCGAATTAAAACCCGGAGCAATTGTTGGAGGAGCAAATGTCAGGGCACTTTAAAGATCTCTTCTTCTCGTAGTCTTACCCTCAACTCTAACCGTTGCGGTACAGCTTTTCGTATTTCCAGCCTCATCTTCTACGGTGATAACCACTTCTGTTTCTCCAAGTGGGTAAGTAGCCTCCGAGTCCTCCGCTGGCTCTGTACTCTCAACACCAACATTGTCACTGCTCCCTGTAAGAATAGCAGCCAATGGAACCACAGCTGTTTGGCCACCTGTAGCGGTACTTCTGACAACGTCCTCGCAAGAAACTTCCGGATCTTCATTATCTGTTAAAATAAAACAATACGAAAAATTAATAAGGGCACGCATTGTTTCTCAGTTGAACTTTACTTGCTCCAACGCCAATAAATTATTGTTCTGCGTCAATTTCATACACACTCACCAAATTCTTAATCTCAACGCTGAACCCAACAAACACCATACCTAGCCCCAACTCTCATCCTTACCTCATCTAATGAAACCTATATGCAACCCTAACCCTAACCCTAATCCGATACCTTTGCCGAATTAAAAACCCGGGGCAATTGTTAGAGGAGCAAAATAATGTCAGGGCACCTTTAAGATCTCTTCTTAGCACGCCTCTTGTAAACGCCGTGGCATGCATGCAGTTACAAATCAACTCTTTAACATAATTCAAATGAAAATGCAAGGCCCTGAGTTACAATTAATATACATGTATCAAGGAAACTTCACTTTCACCAGAGTCCCGCAAATTTTCCTGTTGTCAGAAGAAACCTTTGCAACTTCAAAAATGGCATAGCGGCTTGGATGCTCGCCGAGAAATGAAGGCAAATGCTATTAAACTGGTATCTACAAGCACGTCCACGCAACTAAGTGTCGGCTGTTTATTATCTGTTAAAATAAAATAATACGAAAAGGCATAAGGGCAGGCACGCTTTGTTTCTAGGTTTTTACTTCACTTGCTCCTACGCCAATTGTTCTGCGTCAATTTCCTACACACTTACCAAATTCTTAATCTCAACGATGAACCCAATAAACACCATTCCTATAACCCCAACTCTCATCCGAACCTAACTTAATGAAACCTATCTGCAACCCTAAACCTAATCCGAAACCTTTGCCGAATTAAAACCCGGAGCAATTGTTGGAGGAGCAAATGTCAGGGCACTTTAAAGATCTCTTCTTCTCGTAGTCTTACCCTCAACTCTAACCGTTGCGGTACAGCTTTTCGTATTTCCAGCCTCATCTTCTACGGTGATAACCACTTCTGTTTCTCCAAGTGGGTAAGTAGCCTCCGAGTCCTCCGCTGGCTCTGTACTCTCAACACCAACATTGTCACTGCTCCCTGTAAGAATAGCAGCCAATGGAACCACAGCTGTTTGGCCACCTGTAGCGGTACTTCTGACAACGTCCTCGCAAGAAACTTCCGGATCTTCATTATCTGTTAAAATAAAACAATACGAAAAATTAATAAGGGCACGCATTGTTTCTCAGTTGAACTTTACTTGCTCCAACGCCAATAAATTATTGTTCTGCGTCAATTTCATACACACTCACCAAATTCTTAATCTCAACGCTGAACCCAACAAACACCATACCTAGCCCCAACTCTCATCCTTACCTCATCTAATGAAACCTATATGCAACCCTAACCCTAACCCTAATCCGATACCTTTGCCGAATTAAAACCCGGGGCAATTGTTAGAGGAGCAAAATAATGTCAGGGCACCTTTAAGATCTCTTCTTAGCACGCCTCTTGTAAACGCCGTGGCATGCATGCAGTTACAAATCAACTCTTTAACATAATTCAAATGAAAATGCAAGGCCCTGAGTTACAATTAATATACATGTATCAAGGAAACTTCACTTTCACCAGAGTCCCGCAAATTTTCCTGTTGTCAGAAGAAACCTTTGCAACTTCAAAAATGGCATAGCGGCTTGGATGCTCGCCGAGAAATGAAGGCAAATGCTATTAAACTGGTATCTACAAGCACGTCCACGCAACTAAGTGTCGGCTGTTTATTATCTGTTAACTCTTTGCCCGCTACGTTCGGCTAGCGGAACATACAGCGGGCTGCCAACTTCGACTCAAGTCACATTTCATTCACAATACACACGGAACGCATTTAATTCTATTGTACGCACACACACACAATAGTAACGCGTGCTTCGCATTGTATACACATAACACTTCATTGCACCGCTTTCGCAGACATTGTTTACATTGACATTTTCCGAGAAAAATTGAGTTTTTGAAACTGCTTTTGCAAATATTCTGATGAGCTAGGATGGCCCCTATTAGGAGGAGACGGGACTTCTTCACTGCTGATCAGGTACGAGAACTTGTGATGGACCCTGTTCCAACAGCCGACTCTGATTCAGAGGAGAGCGAGACTGACTCTGACGAGGAAGATGAGCCTGGTCCCACACGTACACTTTTGCAAAGTTTTTCATTACAGTACACCAATCAAAAGTTATTGCGAGTTGAATAAGCATAGTCCATGCAGAACCCCTCCTAAGGTGGCACCCTAAAAACAATGTGGCACAGGGGGGATTGTGTACGTGGCGGGCAAAGAGTTAAAATAAAACAATACGAACAATTAATAAGGGCACGCATTGCTTCTAAGTTGTACCTAACTTGCTTCTACGCCAATAAATTATTGTTCTGCGTCAATTTCATACACACTCACCAAATTCTTAAGCTCAACGCTGAACCCAACAAACACCATACCTATAACCCCAACTCTTATCCGAACCTTACTTAATGAAACCTATCTGCAACCCTAAACCTCATCCGATACCTTTGCCGAATTAAAACCCGGAACAATTGTTAGAGGAGCAAATATCAGGGCACTTTAAAGATCTCTTCTTCTCGTAGTCTTACCCTCAACTGTAACCGTTGCGGTACAGCTTTTCGTATTTCCAGCCTCATCTTCTACGGTGATAACCACTTCTGTTTCTCCAAGTGGGTAAGTAGCCTCCGAGTCCTCCGCTGGCTCTGTACTCTCAACACCAACATTGTCACTGCTCCCTGTAAGAATAGCAGCCAATGGAACCACAGCTGTTTGGCCACCTGTAGCGGTACTTCTGACAACGTCCTCGCAAGAAACTTCCGGATCTTCATTATCTGTTAAAATAAAACAATACGAAAAATTAATAAGGGCACGCATTGTTTCTCAGTTGAACTTTACTTGCTCCAACGCCAATAAATTATTGTTCTGCGTCAATTTCATACACACTCACCAAATTCTTAATCTCAACGCTGAACCCAACAAACACCATACCTAGCCCCAACTCTCATCCTTACCTCATCTAATGAAACCTATATGCAACCCTAACCCTAACCCTAATCCGATACCTTTGCCGAATTAAAAACCCGGGGCAATTGTTAGAGGAGCAAAATAATGTCAGGGCACCTTTAAGATCTCTTCTTAGCACGCCTCTTGTAAACGCCGTGGCATGCATGCAGTTACAAATCAACTCTTTAACATAATTCAAATGAAAATGCAAGGCCCTGAGTTACAATTAATATACATGTATCAAGGAAACTTCACTTTCACCAGAGTCCCGCAAATTTTCCTGTTGTCAGAAGAAACCTTTGCAACTTCAAAATGGCATAGCGGCTTGGATGCTCGCCGAGAAATGAAGGCAAATGCTATTAAACTGGTATCTACAAGCACGTCCACGCAACTAAGTGTCGGCTGTTTATTATCTGTTAAAATAAAACAATACGAACAATTAATAAGGGCACGCATTGCTTCTAAGTTGTACCTAACTTGCTTCTACGCCAATAAATTATTGTTCTGCGTCAATTTCATACACACTCACCAAATTCTTAAGCTCAACGCTGAACCCAACAAACACCATACCTATAACCCCAACTCTTATCCGAACCTTACTTAATGAAACCTATCTGCAACCCTAAACCTCATCCGATACCTTTGCCGAATTAAAACCCGGAACAATTGTTAGAGGAGCAAATATCAGGGCACTTTAAAGATCTCTTCTTCTCGTAGTCTTACCCTCAACTGTAACCGTTGCGGTACAGCTTTTCGTATTTCCAGCCTCATCTTCTACGGTGATAACCACTTCTGTTTCTCCAAGTGGGTAAGTAGCCTCCGAGTCCTCCGCTGGCTCTGTACTCTCAACACCAACATTGTCACTGCTCCCTGTAAGAATAGCAGCCAATGGAACCACAGCTGTTTGGCCACCTGTAGCGGTACTTCTGACAACGTCCTCGCAAGAAACTTCCGGATCTTCATTATCTGTTAAAATAAAACAATACGAAAAATTAATAAGGGCACGCATTGTTTCTCAGTTGAACTTTACTTGCTCCAACGCCAATAAATTATTGTTCTGCGTCAATTTCATACACACTCACCAAATTCTTAATCTCAACGCTGAACCCAACAAACACCATACCTAGCCCCAACTCTCATCCTTACCTCATCTAATGAAACCTATATGCAACCCTAACCCTAACCCTAATCCGATACCTTTGCCGAATTAAAAACCCGGGGCAATTGTTAGAGGAGCAAAATAATGTCAGGGCACCTTTAAGATCTCTTCTTAGCACGCCTCTTGTAAACGCCGTGGCATGCATGCAGTTACAAATCAACTCTTTAACATAATTCAAATGAAAATGCAAGGCCCTGAGTTACAATTAATATACATGTATCAAGGAAACTTCACTTTCACCAGAGTCCCGCAAATTTTCCTGTTGTCAGAAGAAACCTTTGCAACTTCAAAATGGCATAGCGGCTTGGATGCTCGCCGAGAAATGAAGGCAAATGCTATTAAACTGGTATCTACAAGCACGTCCACGCAACTAAGTGTCGGCTGTTTATTATCTGTTAAAATAAAACAATACGAACAATTAATAAGGGCACGCATTGCTTCTAAGTTGTACCTAACTTGCTTCTACGCCAATAAATTATTGTTCTGCGTCAATTTCATACACACTCACCAAATTCTTAATCTCAACGCTGAACCCAACAAACACCATACCTATAACCCCAACTCTTATCCGAACCTTACTTAATGAAACCTATCTGCAACCCTAAACCTCATCCGATACCTTTGCCGAATTAAAACCCGGAACAATTGTTAGAGGAGCAAATATCAGGGCACTTTAAAGATCTCTTCTTCTCGTAGTCTTACCCTCAACTGTAACCGTTGCGGTACAGCTTTTCGTATTTCCAGCCTCATCTTCTACGGTGATAACCACTTCTGTTTCTCCAAGTGGGTAAGTAGCCTCCGAGTCCTCCGCTGGCTCTGTACTCTCAACACCAACATTGTCACTGCTCCCTGTAAGAATAGCAGCCAATGGAACCACAGCTGTTTGGCCACCTGTAGCGGTACTTCTGACAACGTCCTCGCAAGAAACTTCCGGATCTTCATTATCTGTTAAAATAAAACAATACGAAAAATTAATAAGGGCACGCATTGTTTCTCAGTTGAACTTTACTTGCTCCAACGCCAATAAATTATTGTTCTGCGTCAATTTCATACACACTCACCAAATTCTTAATCTCAACGCTGAACCCAACAAACACCATACCTAGCCCCAACTCTCATCCTTACCTCATCTAATGAAACCTATATGCAACCCTAACCCTAACCCTAATCCGATACCTTTGCCGAATTAAAACCCGGGGCAATTGTTAGAGGAGCAAAATAATGTCAGGGCACCTTTAAGATCTCTTCTTAGCACGCCTCTTGTAAACGCCGTGGCATGCATGCAGTTACAAATCAACTCTTTAACATAATTCAAATGAAAATGCAAGGCCCTGAGTTACAATTAATATACATGTATCAAGGAAACTTCACTTTCACCAGAGTCCCGCAAATTTTCCTGTTGTCAGAAGAAACCTTTGCAACTTCAAAAATGGCATAGCGGCTTGGATGCTCGCCGAGAAATGAAGGCAAATGCTATTAAACTGGTATCTACAAGCACGTCCACGCAACTAAGTGTCGGCTGTTTATTATCTGTTAAAATAAAATAATACGAAAAGGCATAAGGGCAGGCACGCTTTGTTTCTAGGTTTTTACTTCACTTGCTCCTACGCCAATTGTTCTGCGTCAATTTCCTACACACTTACCAAATTCTTAATCTCAACGATGAACCCAAAAACACCATTCCTATAACCCCAACTCTCATCCGAACCTAACCTAATGAAACCTATCTGCAACCCTAAACCTAATCCGAAACCTTTGCCGAATTAAAACCCGGAGCAATTGTTGGAGGAGCAAATGTCAGGGCACTTTAAAGATCTCTTCTTAGCACGCCTCTTGTAAACGCCGTGGCATGCATGCAGTTACAAATCAACTCTTTAACATAATTCAAATGAAAATGCAAGGCCCTGAGTTACAATTAATATACATGTATCAAGGGAAACTTCACTTTCACCAGAGTCCCGCAAATTTTCCTGTTGTCAGAAGAAACCTTTGCAACTTCAAAATGGCATAGCGGCTTGGATGCTCGCCGAGAAATGAAGGCAAATGCTATTAAACTGGTATCTACAAGCACGTCCACGCAACTAAGTGTCGGCTGTTTATTATCTGTTAAAATAAAATAATACGAAAAGGCATAAGGGCAGGCACGCTTTGTTTCTAGGTTTTTACTTCACTTGCTCCTACGCCAATTGTTCTGCGTCAATTTCCTACACACTTACCAAATTCTTAATCTCAACGATGAACCCAATAAACACCATTCCTATAACCCCAACTCTCATCCGAACCTAACCTAATGAAACCTATCTGCAACCCTAAACCTAATCCGAAACCTTTGCCGAATTAAAACCCGGAGCAATTGTTGGAGGAGCAAATGTCAGGGCACTTTAAAGATCTCTCCTTCTCGTAGTCTTACCCTCAACTCTAACCGTTGCGGTACAGCTTTTCGTATTTCCAGCCTCATCTTCTACGGTGATAACCACTTCTGTTTCTCCAAGTGGGTAAGTAGCCTCCGAGTCCTCCGCTGGCTCTGTACTCTCAACACCAACATTGTCACTGCTCCCTGTAAGAATAGCAGCCAATGGAACCACAGCTGTTTGGCCACCTGTAGCGGTACTTCTGACAACGTCCTCGCAAGAAACTTCCGGATCTTCATTATCTGTTAAAATAAAACAATACGAAAAATTAATAAGGGCACGCATTGTTTCTCAGTTGAACTTTACTTGCTCCAACGCCAATAAATTATTGTTCTGCGTCAATTTCATACACACTCACCAAATTCTTAATCTCAACGCTGAACCCAACAAACACCATACCTAGCCCCAACTCTCATCCTTACCTCATCTAATGAAACCTATATGCAACCCTAACCCTAACCCTAATCCGATACCTTTGCCGAATTAAAAACCCGGGGCAATTGTTAGAGGAGCAAAATAATGTCAGGGCACCTTTAAGATCTCTTCTTAGCACGCCTCTTGTAAACGCCGTGGCATGCATGCAGTTACAAATCAACTCTTTAACATAATTCAAATGAAAATGCAAGGCCCTGAGTTACAATTAATATACATGTATCAAGGAAACTTCACTTTCACCAGAGTCCCGCAAATTTTCCTGTTGTCAGAAGAAACCTTTGCAACTTCAAAATGGCATAGCGGCTTGGATGCTCGCCGAGAAATGAAGGCAAATGCTATTAAACTGGTATCTACAAGCACGTCCACGCAACTAAGTGTCGGCTGTTTATTATCTGTTAAAATAAAATAATACGAAAAGGCATAAGGGCAGGCACGCTTTGTTTCTAGGTTTTTACTTCACTTGCTCCTACGCCAATTGTTCTGCGTCAATTTCCTACACACTCACCATATTCTTAATCTCAACGCTGAACCCAACAAACACCATACCTATAACCCCAACTCTCATCCGAACCTAACTTAATGAAACCTATCTGCAACCCTAAACCTAATCCGATACCTTTGCCGAATTAAAACCCGGAACAATTGTTAGAGGAGCAAATGTCAGGGCACTTTAAAGATCTCTTCTTCTCGTAGTCTTACCCTCAACTGTAACCGTTGCGGTACAGCTTTTCGTATTTCCAGCCTCATCTTCTACGGTGATAACCACTTCTGTTTCTCCAAGTGGGTAAGTAGCCTCCGAGTCCTCCGCTGGCTCTGTACTCTCAACACCAACATTGTCACTGCTCCCTGTAAGAATAGCAGCCAATGGAACCACAGCTGTTTGGCCACCTGTAGCGGTACTTCTGACAACGTCCTCGCAAGAAACTTCCGGATCTTCATTATCTGTTAAAATAAAACAATACGAAAAATTAATAAGGGCACGCATTGTTTCTAAGTTGAACTTTACTTGCTCCAACGCCAATAAATTATTGTTCTGCGTCAATTTCATACACACTCACCAAATTCTTAATCTCAACGCTGAACCCAACAAACACCATACCTAGCCCCAACTCTCATCCTTACCTCATCTAATGAAACCTATATGCAACCCTAACCCTAACCCTAATCCGATACCTTTGCCGAATTAAAAACCCGGGGCAATTGTTAGAGGAGCAAAATAATGTCAGGGCACCTTTAAGATCTCTTCTTAGCACGCCTCTTGTAAACGCCGTGGCATGCATGCAGTTACAAATCAACTCTTTAACATAATTCAAATGAAAATGCAAGGCCCTGAGTTACAATTAATATACATGTATCAAGGAAACTTCACTTTCACCAGAGTCCCGCAAATTTTCCTGTTGTCAGAAGAAACCTTTGCAACTTCAAAATGGCATAGCGGCTTGGATGCTCGCCGAGAAATGAAGGCAAATGCTATTAAACTGGTATCTACAAGCACGTCCACGCAACTAAGTGTCGGCTGTTTATTATCTGTTAAAATAAAACAATACGAACAATTAATAAGGGCACGCATTGCTTCTAAGTTGTACCTAACTTGCTTCTACGCCAATAAATTATTGTTCTGCGTCAATTTCATACACACTTACCAAATTCTTAATCTCAACGATGAACCCAATAAACACCATTCCTATAACCCCAACTCTCATCCGAACCTAACTTAATGAAACCTATCTGCAACCCTAAACCTAATCCGAAACCTTTGCCGAATTAAAACCCGGAGCAATTGTTGGAGGAGCAAATGTCAGGGCACTTTAAAGATCTCTTCTTCTCGTAGTCTTACCCTCAACTCTAACCGTTGCGGTACAGCTTTTCGTATTTCCAGCCTCATCTTCTACGGTGATAACCACTTCTGTTTCTCCAAGTGGGTAAGTAGCCTCCGAGTCCTCCGCTGGCAATGTACTCTCAACACCAACATTGTCACTGCTCCCTGTAAGAATGGCAGCCAATGGAACCACAGCTGTTTGGCCACCTGTAGCGGTACTTCTGACAACGTCCTCGCAAGAAACTTCCGGATCTTCATTATCTGTTAAAATAAAACAATACGAAAAATTAATAAGGGCACGCATTGTTTCTAAGTTGAACTTCACTTGCTTCTACGCCAATAAATTATTGTTCTGCGTCAATTTCATACACACTCACCAAATTCTTAAGCTCAACGCTGAACCCAACAAACACCATACCTATAACCCCAACTCTTATCCGAACCTAACTTAATGAAACCTATCTGCAACCCTAAACCTCATCCGAAACCTTTGCCGAATTAAAACCCGGAGCAATTGTTGGAGGAGCAAATGTCAGGGCACTTTAAAGATCTCTTCTTCTCGTAGTCTTACCCTCAACTCTAACCGTTGCGGTACAGCTTTTCGTATTTCCAGCCTCATCTTCTACGGTGATAACCACTTCTGTTTCTCCAAGTGGGTAAGTAGCCTCCGAGTCCTCCGCTGGCAATGTACTCTCAACACCAACATTGTCACTGCTCCCTGTAAGAATAGCAGCCAATGGAACCACAGCTGTTTGGCCACCTGTAGCGGTACTTCTGACAACGTCCTCGCAAGAAACTTCCGGATCTTCATTATCTGTTAAAATAAAACAATACGAAAAATTAATAAGGGCACGCATTGTTTCTAAGTTGAACTTTACTTGCTCCAACGCCAATAAATTATTGTTCTGCGTCAATTTCATACACACTCACCAAATTCTTAATCTCAACGCTGAACCCAACAAACACCATACCTAGCCCCAACTCTCATCCTTACCTCATCTAATGAAACCTATATGCAACCCTAACCCTAACCCTAATCCGATACCTTTGCCGAATTAAAAACCCGGGGCAATTGTTAGAGGAGCAAAATAATGTCAGGGCACCTTTAAGATCTCTTCTTAGCACGCCTCTTGTAAACGCCGTGGCATGCATGCAGTTACAAATCAACTCTTTAACATAATTCAAATGAAAATGCAAGGCCCTGAGTTACAATTAATATACATGTATCAAGGAAACTTCACTTTCACCAGAGTCCCGCAAATTTTCCTGTTGTCAGAAGAAACCTTTGCAACTTCAAAAATGGCATAGCGGCTTGGATGCTCGCCGAGAAATGAAGGCAAATGCTATTAAACTGGTATCTACAAGCACGTCCACGCAACTAAGTGTCGGCTGTTTATTATCTGTTAAAATAAAATAATACGAAAAGGCATAAGGGCATGCACGCTTTGTTTCTAGGTTTTACTTCACTTGCTCCTACGCCAATTGTTCTGCGTCAATTTCCTACACACTTACCAAATTCTTAATCTCAACGATGAACCCAATAAACACCATTCCTATAACCCCAACTCTCATCCGAACCTAACTTAATGAAACCTATCTGCAACCCTAAACCTAATCCGAAACCTTTGCCGAATTAAAACCCGGAGCAATTGTTGGAGGAGCAAATGTCAGGGCACTTTAAAGATCTCTTCTTCTCGTAGTCTTACCCTCAACTCTAACCGTTGCGGTACAGCTTTTCGTATTTCCAGCCTCATCTTCTACGGTGATAACCACTTCTGTTTCTCCAAGTGGGTAAGTAGCCTCCGAGTCCTCCGCTGGCTCTGTACTCTCAACACCAACATTGTCACTGCTCCCTGTAAGAATAGCAGCCAATGGAACCACAGCTGTTTGGCCACCTGTAGCGGTACTTCTGACAACGTCCTCGCAAGAAACTTCCGGATCTTCATTATCTGTTAAAATAAAACAATACGAAAAATTAATAAGGGCACGCATTGTTTCTAAGTTGAACTTTACTTGCTCCAACGCCAATAAATTATTGTTCTGCGTCAATTTCATACACACTCACCAAATTCTTAATCTCAACGCTGAACCCAACAAACACCATACCTAGCCCCAACTCTCATCCTTACCTCATCTAATGAAACCTATATGCAACCCTAACCCTAACCCTAATCCGATACCTTTGCCGAATTAAAAACCCGGGGCAATTGTTAGAGGAGCAAAATAATGTCAGGGCACCTTTAAGATCTCTTCTTAGCACGCCTCTTGTAAACGCCGTGGCATGCATGCAGTTACAAATCAACTCTTTAACATAATTCAAATGAAAATGCAAGGCCCTGAGTTACAATTAATATACATGTATCAAGGAAACTTCACTTTCACCAGAGTCCCGCAAATTTTCCTGTTGTCAGAAGAAACCTTTGCAACTTCAAAATGGCATAGCGGCTTGGATGCTCGCCGAGAAATGAAGGCAAATGCTATTAAACTGGTATCTACAAGCACGTCCACGCAACTAAGTGTCGGCTGTTTATTATCTGTTAAAATAAAATAATACGAAAAGGCATAAGGGCATGCACGCTTTGTTTCTAGGTTTTACTTCACTTGCTCCTACGCCAATTGTTCTGCGTCAATTTCCTACACACTTACCAAATTCTTAATCTCAACGATGAACCCAATAAACACCATTCCTATAACCCCAACTCTCATCCGAACCTAACTTAATGAAACCTATCTGCAACCCTAAACCTAATCCGAAACCTTTGCCGAATTAAAACCCGGAGCAATTGTTGGAGGAGCAAATGTCAGGGCACTTTAAAGATCTCTTCTTCTCGTAGTCTTACCCTCAACTCTAACCGTTGCGGTACAGCTTTTCGTATTTCCAGCCTCATCTTCTACGGTGATAACCACTTCTGTTTCTCCAAGTGGGTAAGTAGCCTCCGAGTCCTCCGCTGGCTCTGTACTCTCAACACCAACATTGTCACTGCTCCCTGTAAGAATAGCAGCCAATGGAACCACAGCTGTTTGGCCACCTGTAGCGGTACTTCTGACAACGTCCTCGCAAGAAACTTCCGGATCTTCATTATCTGTTAAAATAAAACAATACGAAAAATTAATAAGGGCACGCATTGTTTCTAAGTTGAACTTCACTTGCTCCAACGCCAATAAATTATTGTTCTGCGTCAATTTCATACACACTCACCAAATTCTTAATCTCAACGCTGAACCCAACAAACACCATACCTAGCCCCAACTCTCATCCTTACCTCATCTAATGAAACCTTTCTGCAACCCTAACCCTAACCCTAATCCGATACCTTTGCCGAATTAAAACCCGGAGCAATTGTTGGAGGAGCAAAATAATGTCAGGGCACCTTTAAGATCTCTTCTTAGCACGCCTCTTGTAAACGCCGTGGCATGCATGCAGTTACAAATCAACTCTTTAACATAATTCAAATGAAAATGCAAGGCCCTGAGTTAAAATTAATATACATGTATCAAGGGAAACTTCACTTTCACCAGAGTCCCGCAAATTTTCCTGTTAGAAGAAGAAACCTTTGCAACTTCAAAAATGGCATAGCGGCTTGGATGCTCGCCGAAAAATGAAGGCAAATGCTATAAACGTATATTAAAGAACGATGAAGAAAATAATGCGTTTCTACCCTAGGCAGATTCCTCTATGTTTGATGACAAGTATGGAGGCCTATACATATTCAAAAGAGAAATCATTACAGACTCTACTGAATCATACGCTTTGGAATGTGATTTTAAATATCAATGTAATCAATCGATCGAGTGAAATGTCATTAGTATATTCCCCATGAGGACATCAATTTGAATTGTATGTGTGCATGGAGGAGTACTCTTAACCTCTCTATCTCTCTCACTCTTTCTCTATTTCGCTCTTGCTGCTAGAATTACTATATTCTTAATATTTTGACCTTCAATTGCATCATAATATGCTCTCTCTCAAAATGCACGACCCAGGATTGTCAGAAATGGGAGGGGTCTGGAATTTTCCAATATCAACTGTTTTCTCCAGAATAGTTCCACAACCGCGCAAACCCTCTTTAGCTCTCTCTTGTTGGCGGGGCCAGGGTGGGGAAGAGGAGGTTCTTGGGAGTTGGATTATGTGAATGCTGCCAGCCTCTCCAAGATGTAGAAGAGAACACTTTTAGAGCAAAAGAATGTTTCTATTGTAGTATATTTTTGTTACAGGCACAATTCTTGTAATATTTGAGTGGTAAATAACTATGACTTCCGAACATCTGACTTACTCTTCTGCATTAGCTGATTATAAGAGCAATTTTACAGACACGCATGATGCGGTAGGCATTTGATAACCACTTTCGAACATTTCACTACTGCTCTGCACTATACATGTAGCAGAATTTATTTTGCCCATGCAATGAACGCTAATATTTCCGGACGCTTCAAAGAAACTGCTCACTATGTACTCTATCTTTTCTACATCTTATTGCATTGCCAGTGAAAATTGCGGCAACTCAAGATTACCTACACGCAAGCACGGGTATGTGCACAAAACGTTCAATCTATTTCACATTCACTACACCTCACTTTCCAACACACGTTCGGTACTTATCAACATTATGAGAGAAGATCTTTGGCAATGTTCAATTAACAGTCAACGTTGGTAAAACCTAATGCAAATGGTGTAGATCGACGCTTCAAAGGAACTGCCCTAAGAATATTCTATTTCTGTTCCATATCTGACTTCGTCGTCTTACCCTCAACTGTAACGATTGCGGTACAGCTTTGCGTATTTCCAGCAGCATCTCCCACGGTGATAACCACTGTTGTGTCTCCAATTTCGTAAGTAGTCTGGTCTGGATCAGCAGTTGTACTCACAACACCAACATTGTCACTGCTCCTGTAAGAATAGCATCCAAACCAACCACAGCTGTGCTCGCAAATTTACTGGTAGATACAACCACATTCTCGCAACTAGGTGTCGGCTTTTCATTATCTGTTAAAATAAAATAATACGAAAAGGCATAAGGGCATGCACGCTTTGTTTCTAGGTTTTACTTCACTTGCTCCTACGCCAATTGTTCTGCGTCAATACCCTACACACTCACCATATTCTTAATCTCAACGCTGAACCCAACAAACACCATACATATAACCCCAACTCTCATCCGAACCTTACCTAATGAAACCTATCTGCAACCCTAAACCTAATCCGATACCTTTGCCAAATTAAAACCCGGAGCAATTGTTGGAGGAGCAAATGTCAGGGCACTTTAAAGATCTCTTCTTAGCACACCTCTTGTAAACGCCGTGGCATGCATGCAGTTACAAATCAACTCTTTAACATAATTCAAATGAAAATGCAAGGCCCTGAGTTACAATATACGTGTACCAAGGGAAACTTCACTTTTACCAGAGTCCCGCAAATTTTCCTGTTGTCAGAAGAAACCTTTGCAACTTCATAAATGGCAAAGCGGCTTGGATGCTCGCCGAAAAATGAAGGCAAATGCTATAAACGTATATTAAAGAACGATGAAGAAAATAATGCGTTTCTACCCTAGGCAGATTCCTCTATGCATGAGGACAAGTATGGAGGCCTATACATATTCAAAAGAGAAATCATTACAGACTCTACTGAATCATACGCTTTGGAATGTGATTTTAAATTTTTTTTTTTTTTTTATGGTCAGTTTTTATTCTTTTCTCTCTTGAAACAAATTATAATCATAGTACAAATTACAATCATCATATGTAACGCTCACTGCAAATGTGATGACATTATAAATCAGTATAAATTTTGTCTTACAAACGGCTTCAAAAGAAACTTACATAATTAGTTCCTATACATCATTTTTGAAACAAAAATTCATATTTTCAAAGAAAACATATGCAGTTGTATAATCCAAAAATTTTGTTTTAACAATGTAGCAACTTATACTTCTTTTATACTGTTGTCCTGAGAGAAAAGTTTCTCTTTTTGTTAACCCTCCCCTACCCGACCTCTCCCTTATCCTTATCCCCTCCCCTCTTAACCGGTGGACGACTGGCTCTGGGTTCCAATTGTTTGTCTAATACTCAGGTTTTCCCATTTAGAAAAATGAATAGTGAGAGTTCCCTCATTGCTGCCAATTTCCTTTCTTCTACTTTATCCCCTATTATACTATTCTTTATTTCATTAAAAGAGGGTGGTTTTTAAGTTCTCTATTTCTATAAATCAGATATTTAACAAGAATTAAAACATGATTCATTAATTGATATTTTCCTTTATTTCTCTCCTCTTTCCCATACAGAATTTCCTCCAAACTACAGTTAAGTATTTCAAAGTCTAAAAATCTCGTGCACATTCCCCACACTGATTGTGCAAATTCACAAGTATAGAATAAATGTTTATATGTTTCTTCATCTTTTTCGCAAAATGAGCATAAGTTAGTCGAGACAAGACCAAAACGGAAGAGGTGATGGTTTGTATATAATATATTATGTATAAGTTTGAACTGAAACTCTCTTAATCGACTGTTAAGTGTACACTGTCTTAGTCTTAAAAATATGTTTTCTATTTCCTTACAGGAAAAACCATAGTTCCTTCCAATTCTCTCAAAAACCAAAGGTTTAAAATCATCTTTCTTTATTAATTGTACATAAATTTGTTTTGATTTTAGATCAGCTATATTAGTTGTTTTCTTCCCCAAAGTGAAATCAGTTCCAGAATTATTTTTTCTTCTCCCTTTCTAAAATTATTTTTCCAACAAACTGGTAAACAGGCATAAAAGTGCTTGATCTTTTCAATTTCATTTACTTCAACACCTAAATCGATAAAATGCCTGTCACATTTTAGTTTACCATCGTTTTCCAAAATATGTTTTAATTTGTAAATTCCTTTGTCATACAACCTCTTATCGTATATACAACTTCCTTTATATCGAATAAGTTTATTATTAAAATTACCACATCACCAATGTCTATACTCCTTATATGTCTCGTATTCACCCAATCTTCTAATAAATCCATATAAAATTGTGGAGCTGTCACTTTTAATAAACTTGGTATATAGTCACATGAAAATATCAAATCTCCACCCACGTGTTCAGTGACAAAGTTAAAATATTGTTTCCATTTCATGTCTTCATCTTTGTTTAGAAGTTTTTGAATCCACATAATTCGCTGCGATTTAACTTGTGCAGAAAAATTTAACATCTTTAACCCCCCTTGCTTATAGTCTAAAAACATGGTGTTTTTATTGATTTTATCTGTTTTTCCTTTCCATATGAAATCAAAAGTTAATTCATCCAGTGAATCATAAACCCATTTTGGAACAGGAGTAAGTGACGCCCGATAAAGAACTTTAGAATAAATGTGCACCTTCAATAGTTGAATCTTACCCATAAGTGTTAAATCCCTTTGCTTCCAAAAATTTAAAAGTGTTTTTATTTTACTTAAGATTTCTTTATAATTTAGATCTTCTTTCTTGTGTTCATCGAGGAAAAGAAAATCCCTAAAACCTTAAGAAAGTCAACTATTTCGCCAAAAGCAAAATCACAATCTAAACGTTGACATAAACCTAACCTTAATATTTTAGTCTTGTCGTTGTTTATTTTCAGTCCAGAAATTTTTCGAAATCTGCAAATAATACTTTTAACCTATTAATTGATTTTTATTGCGAACAAAAATTGTCATATCATCCGCATAAAGTACTAGTTTAGTTTCCTTATCTCCAAAATTAATTCCGTCCACCAATTTATCTATTCGTAATTTGTGTGCCATTACTTCAATACACAAGATAAAGAGGTACGGAGAAAGAGGGTCTCCTGTCTTACTCCCTTTCTACTTTGAAATAACCAGTGGACCCTCCTTCATTTAATACACAACTTAGAGTGTTCATGTATAAAACTTTAACCCACTTTTGAAAGGATGGACCGAAACCAAATGACGACAGAACTTTTGAAGAAATTGATGTGAAATTGAGTCAAAAGCTTTTTCGAAGTCTACAGCTAACAAAAAACCAGATAAATTGTAACGGGATGTATGAAAAATAATATCATCTATAATGCGAATGGCCTCACCAATATTCCTCCCTTTCATGTAGCCCACCTGATCTCCCATAATGATCTCATTTAATACTTTCTTGATTCGCTTAGCCAAAATTTTTGTTAAGATTTTATAATCGACATTAAGAAGGAAATGGGTCTATAATTTTTCAGTGAAAAGGATCTTTCCCATCTTTAGCGATTAACGTAATTACAGCTTGTTTTTGAGACGATGCTAATTCTCCTAATCTATATGCTTCATTCAAGGCATCTTTAACTAAATCTCCAATATCCGGCCAAAAGGTACGATAAAATTCTGAAGAAAAACCGTCATTTCCAGGTGATTTGTTCTGTTTTAATTCTTTTAAGATTTCTAGGCATTCTTTATTACTTATAGATCCTTCACAGTATTCTCGAGATTTTTCAGTCAATTTCGGTAAACCTTGAAAGAAACTATTATAACAATTATCCGAGCACTCGTACTCTACTTTACTGTACAACATGCTGTAAAACTTCCGGATTTCTTCAGTTATCCTTTTTTCATCGCAGCAAATAGCACCATCTGAGGTTTTAATTTTTTAATAGTACTCTTTCTTTTGTTATTTTGCATTAATTGATTGAAATAACGCGAATCCCTTTCTCCGCTTTCGTACCACGAGGCTCGTGATCGAATCCTAATTCCTTCATTTACATAGCTATAAACTTCCTTTAATTTCTTTTTTGTATTTTCCAATTTTTCTAAAATATCTGCATTAGTGCTTTCCGTCAATTGTTGTTCTAAACATTGTATTTCTTTTTCTAAATCTGTTCTTATTGTTCTTCTTTGATCAGCCAATTTTTTGAAAATTTTTGTGTAAAGCTCGAATTTTCATTTTTAAAAATCCCATAACAACCTTTTGTCTTTTATTTTAGTTTGTAGTTCGTTTTTAATTGACAAATTTTCTTTTTTAACTCTCTAACATAATCTTCATTTTCACATAAGCTATTATTGAATTTCCAATATGACCCTTTTCTTCCATTCGTTTTATTGACTGTTTTGTCAAATAAACGTAAAAATATTGAATGATGATCAGGGGCAACAGATGGAATTATATCGCACTTCATAACCATTTCCTCTAGACATTCCGATATTATCCAGTAATCTAGTCTACTTTGCATAAAGGGATTGTTTTGCATATAAGTGAATTGCCTTTTAAAGAATGCCTACATCTCCAAATATCCAAAAGCTGCAAATCTTCCATGAATTTTTCAAATTCTCGATTAAATCTTTTCGAAATCCTGTTTGAAGATTTCCCGTTATAATCAAATTCAATGTCCCTAATCATGTTAAAATCACCACCTATTATAACCGGGTAGTTATCTTTATTTAACTTAGCCAGATTATTGCGTAATTTTCGAAGAAATTGCAATTGATCACTCTCAAAATTTCTTGTTGGAAAATACACATTGCCTAAAATCAACCTAACACCTTGAAACTTACAGTCTATAAAAATATATCTACCCTCACTGTCTTTTAAGACTTGCAATATCTCAATATCTATCCTCGGCGCAATCAAAACGAGAACTCCTTTACTGTGATTAGAACCATGACTAAAATAACTGGAACC
The DNA here is from genome assembly GCA_037976565.1 of Mesocentrotus franciscanus. NCBI lineage: Eukaryota > Metazoa > Echinodermata > Echinoidea > Camarodonta > Strongylocentrotidae > Mesocentrotus > Mesocentrotus franciscanus. The sequence goes on from CP137682.1 coordinate 23,186,513, forward strand.
CTCCCACATTGAAGCCCACTTGTCCTCACAATCGCTAGTACTAAATGTTTCTTGTAGGAAAACAATGTCCGCCCCTTTATCTTTACACCAGAAAAATATGCGTTCCCTTTTATCTCTGTCCCTGATCCCTTTCACATTGAGGAGAACAATTTACAATTAATCAAAACATCCATAACCTATCACACACAAGAAAATTTAACCCAGTCCCAGAGCCAATCCCCACCTTAAGGGACCCCACGAAAGGCAAGAACGAAACCCCGTCATCTGGGAAAGAAACTGATACATGTAAGGCATGCAATATTTCAGCTCCCCGCCCCACCCTCCCACTCTAAAAATTTCTATTCAAAGGTAACATTCCCGAAAATAAGGCTATAAAGGATTATGTACCCTCTCCACATTGAAGGTGCTATAATAGCCTGACTTACAGAATACACAAAATAAATGCTTCCTTGCAATTATAAAAAAACATGTCATGTACGACAATCTTTGAAGGCTCTTGAATCTATTAATCACAAATTGATTAAGTATTCAGGAGTAAATTACATTTCAATAATCAACATATAAAAGGGAACATCCTTAATAATCACAGGGTTGTAAACCAGTATCTTTCCATATAATAGCTTAACTACCACCATGAAAAACATGCAGCTGGTAAGTACACCTGGGAACAACCAATGTATTTAAATTTGGATTTAGGATAAGAATTATCCGCGTAACCTTCTACTATGCGCCCTTTTCACTCTGTTTATTTTCATCTTTCTTAGTCACACAGAAAAGAAATGCTTGACAATCTATTCCTTTGAGGCTTTTGAAGCAACTGGAATTTCAATTTCACCAATTGATGGACGTGTTCTAAGAATATTAAATTTCACAGATAAACAAAAGATAACATTCTTAAGACGCATGTAGTTCTAAGCTTAAATACTTCTCAAACATAAGGACATTTGACTTGGCAACAGCCCTGAGAAAAAAAAGCAATTAAATTTGACTAAAAATAAGAGTTATCCATTTACATTCCAATACTCTCCGAAACTACCTCTTTTCTTTTCTTATTAAAGAGTGATACATTTCACCTAACCAACAGTCTCACAATAGAAACTACAGACCCTTGGAATTTGCATGCATATAAAAAGTTTTTTTTTTTTTTTTTTCCCTCTCCTCTAGAACTGTCAAATAGATTTTCCATTGAGAGAACAAAAGCATTTCCAGTATGCTAATAAGTGTATTGCTTCTCCTGACATAATAGATAAGTACACCTGGGAACAACCTTCTACTATGCGCCCTTTTCACTCTGTTTATTTTCATCTTTCTTAGTCACACAGAAAAGAAATGCTTGACAATCTATTCCTTTGAGGCTTTTGAAGCAACTGGAATTTCAATTTCACCAATTAATGGACGTGTTCTAAGAATATTAAATTTCACAGATAAACAAAAAGATAACATTCTTGAGACGCATGTAGTTCTAAGCTTAAATACTTCTCAAACATAAGGACATTTGACTTGGCAACAGCCGTCTCACAATAGAAACTACAGACCCTTGGAATTTGCATGCATATAAAAAGGTTTTTTTTTCCCTCTCCTCTAGAACTGTCAAATAGATTTTCCATTGAGAGAACAAAAGCATTTCCAGTATGCTAATAAGTGTATTGCTTCTCCTGACATAATAGATAAGTACACCTGGGAACAACCAATGTATTTAAATTTGGATTTAGGATAAGAATTATCCGCATAACCTTCTACTATGCGTCCTTTTCACTCTGTTTATTTTCATCTTTCTTAGTCACACAGAAAAGAAATGCTTAACAATCTATTCCTTTGAGGCTTTTGAAGCAACTGGAATTTCAATTTCACCAATTGATGGACGTGTTCTAAGAATATTAAATTTCACAGATAAACAAAAAGATAACATTCTTAAGACGCATGTAGTTCTAAGCTTAAATACTTCTCAAATATAAGGAAATTTGACTTGGCAACAGCCCTGAAAAAAAAAAAAAAGAAGCAATTATTTGACTAAGAATAAGAGTTATCCATTTACATTCCAATACTCTCCGAAGCTACGTCTTTTCTTTTCTTATTAAGGAGTGATGCATTTCACCCAATCAACAGTCTCACAATAGAAACTACAGACTCTTGGAATTTGCATGCATATAAAAAAGGTTTTTTTTTCTTTCTTCCCCTCTCCTCTAGAACTGTCAATAGATTTTCCATTGAGAGAACAATGATATTAGGTGCACAGAGGCATTTCCAGTATGTTAATAAGTGTATTGCTTCTCCTATAACATAATACATACAAAATGCTGATCAATGTAATCAATCGATCGAGTGAAATGTCATTAGTATATTCCCCATGAGGACATCAATTTGAATTGTTTTCTCCAGAATAGTTCCACAACCGCGCAAACTTTCTTTAGCTCTCTCTTGTTGGCGGGGCCAGGGTGGGGAAGAGGAGGTTCTTGGGAAATGGAATTTTTGAATGCTGCCAGCCTCTTCAGGCTGTAGAAGGGAAGACTTTAAGAGCAAAAGAATGTTTCTATTGTAGTATATTTTTGTTACAGGCACAATTCTTGTAATATTTGAGTGGTAAATAACTATGACTTCCGAACATCTGACTTACTCTTCTGCATTAGCTGATAATAAACGCAATTTTACAGACACGCATGATGCGGTAGGCATTTGATAACCACTTTCGAACATTTCACTACTGCTCTGCACTATACATGTAGCAGAATTTATTTTGCCCATGCAATGAACGCTAATAATTTCGGACGCTTCAAAGAAACTGCTCACTATGTACTCTATCTTTTCTACATCTTATTGCATTGCCAGTGAAAATTGCGGCAACTCAAGATTACCTACACGCAAGCACGGGTAAGTGCACAAAATGTTTCATCTATTTCACATTCACTACACCTCACTTTCCAACACACGTTCGGTACTTATCAACATTATGAGAGAAGATCTTTGGCAATGTTGAATTAACAGTCAATGTTGGTAAAACCTAATGCAAATGGTGTAGATCGACGCTTCAAAGGAACTGCCCTAAGAATATTCTATTTCTTTTCCATATCTGACTTCGTAGTCTTACCCTCAACTGTTACCGTTGCGGTACAGCTGTTCTCATTTCCAGCCTGATCTGCTACGGTGATAACCACTTGTGTTTCTCCAAGTGGGTAAGTAGCCTCTTCCTCCTACTTCACTTGCTCGATCCTACGCCAATTGTTCTGCGTCAATTTCCTACACACTCACCAAATTCTTAATCTCAACGCTGAACCCAGCAAACACCATACCTATAACCCCAACTCTCATCCGAACCTAACCTAATGAAACCTATCTGCAACCCTAAAACTAATCCGATGCCTTTGCCAAATAAACACCCGGAGCAATTGTTGGAGGAGCAAATGTCAGGGCACTTTAAAGATCTCTTCTTAGCACGCCTCTTGTAAACGCCGTGGCAAGCAGTTACAAATCAACTATTTAACCTAATTCAAATGAAAATGCAAGGCCCTGAGTTACAATATCTTGTATCAAGGGAAACTTCACTTTTTACCCCCAAATTTTCCTGTCGTCAGAAGAAACCTTTGCAACTGCAAAAATGGCATATAGCGGCTTGATGCTCGCAGAGGAAATGAAGGCAAATACTATTAAACGTATATTAAAGAACGATGACCTAGGCGGATTCCCCTATGCATGAGGACAAGTATGGGGGCCTATACATATTCAAAAGAGAAATCATTACAGACACTACTATAGCATACGCTTTGGAATGTGATTTCAAAATCAATGTAAATAATCGATCGAGTGAAATGTCTTTAGTATATTCCCATGAGGATATCAACTTGAATTGTCTGTGTGCATAGAGGGGAGTAGCCTATTCTCAACCTCTCTATCTCTCTCACTCTTTCTCTATTTCTCTCTTGCTGCTATAATTACTATATTTTAAATATTTGACCCCCAATTACATCTTGCTCTCTCCACATGCACGACCCAGGATTGTTCGAATTGGGAGGGGGCTGGAATTTTCCAATATCAACTTTTATCTCCAGAATTTGTTCACATTCGCACAAACCCTCCTTAGCTCTTTCTCTCTCTTTCTCTTGTTGGTGGGCTCAAGGTGGGGGAGAGGAGGTTCTTGGGAATTGGAATTTGTGAATGCTGCCAGCCCCTCTGGCTGTAAAAGGGAAGACTTAAGAGCAAAAGAATGTTTCTATTGTAATATATTTTTGTTACAGGCACAATTCTTATAATATTTGAGCGGTAAATAAATATGACTTCCGAACATCTGACTTACTCTTCAGCATTAGCTGATTATAAGAGCAATTTTACAGACACACATGATGCGATACGCATTTGATAACCACTTTCGAACATTTCACTTAAGCTATGGTCACAACCCAAAAAAGTAGCCTGCTCGGCGGCCGGGCGGCGAGTTTTTAGCCAATTTCGCCCGTGCACATCCCTATCCTGGCTAGGCAGATGTTTGTCGGGTAGACGCCACAGAGTAGTTGGCTTGTATTGATATAGACTGGCGAAGAGTATGTTGAGTCTTGAAGGGAGTATATGGCTGCTGTCTATTCTGGGTCCAAAGGGCTAATCAGCTGTAGTGATGATTTCATTGCTAGGGCTTCTTTAGACAGGTCCTCCCTGTGCCTAGAACAGCTGCTGTGATGAGCCTTTTCCACTGCTGGTATTGCAATGGAAAATTAAGGAGTTCATTTATGGTGGGCAGAACATATTTACCAAGAAGGTTCTGGAGGGTTTTAGCCGAATTGGACTATGGGTGTTGGCACATCATGTGTTGGAAGAGATGGTACTCTATTCTACTTGGATGGAGCGTCACCAGTTTCCGTAGGAAACTCAGACGTTGGATAGCTATTTTGTCAGACACAACGGGAAGTCCGGTGAGAATATGAATAGATTCATTTGCGGTTGAGCAAGGAAGTCCAAGGAGTGCTTTAAAAAGGGTGAATTTGGCCTTTCTAGGTGATCTAGGGCTGCCTTTGTCAGGTTTGCAACTTCCGATCCATAAAGCATCCTTGTCAAGGAGAACCTTTCCCATAGATATGCCATGACTGTGGGGTTGAGACCCATACGGAAAGCACCTAGTCCTGTAAGCGCATAGAGCGTCTTGTTGCCTGTGGAAATCATCTTAGGATTGGGGTCATGGTTGCATGCGGAACGGGTGATACCAAAGTGAGGATGGTTATCGACGTGATGTATTGTACTGGGGCCAAAGTGCAATGGCTGTGATGTCCGTGGGCCAGTTCCGTACAGCAATTGCACTCTTAAACGGGTTGGTGGTATAACGCCACTTGGTCGAGTATTCAGAGACAAGCTGGAGCATACTGTCCAGTTCCTTAGATGATGTTGCTACCAGTGCCACATCGGTTGCAAGAACCAGGATACCCGTGTAGATTGATTGGGTGAAAGCTCCGAGGCCTACTGAGCGAAGGCTAGTGATTAGGCCATTGATGAAGGTTAGGTAGAGTAAAGGGGATAAAATCCCTCCTTATCTCACTCCTTGTCTCACTGGAAGTTATGGAACTCATGGAAGTTAGATCTTCATACAGTCTCTTGACTATAAGCCAGAGGTTTCCATGGACACCTGCTTTGAAGAGCTTCAGCAGGAGTCCATTATGCCAGACTGTGTCAAATGCCTTTGCAGCATCTAGATAGGTCACAAATGTTCGCTTCTTCTTGTGAGTATTGATCTCCATGATAATATTCAATGTGGTAGCCAATAATTATTATTGAAGCTCGTCTGGTATATTTGACTTAAAGGGCAAGTCCACTCCAAAAATAACTGACTTTCAATAAAAGCAGAAAAATCAGACAAACCAATCAAAAAAAGTTTGAGCAAAATCGGATAACTAATAAAAAAGTTATGAATTTTTGAAAAGTATGTAAAACTATGGAACAATCACAACACAAATTGCCAAGATGGTTATCAGTTTGTGACGTCATGTCCTCACAATTTATCAATTGCTTTATATAGTTTAATCTCATTAATTTCCCTTTCTATCCCCCAAAACTTGATTTCCCCATGCCTTTGCCCAGGTTATATGATTTGTATCATATTGCATGCATGACATTTCCCAAAAACTTTTATGAATTTTGAAGAATTGATACTATTTTCTGAATATTCTATTTCATGATTATTGATTTTTATATAAATATTTTATCAAAATTCAATTTTTCATGATTTAACTGGACAAATATTACTTTTTATTTGTGCATCCACACAAAAACACATGACTAACAATCTAACTTGGATGCTGGTGTGAAGAAATAAGATTCTTAGGGTGAAAATAGGAAATTTATATTATCAATATAAAGAAAATAATTAGTGGATAGTGAGGACCATACGTCACAGACTCATGAGTGAGTTGCCAATTTGTGTAGTGATTTTCAAAGTTTTACATGTCATTAAAAATTCATAACTTTCTTATTAGTTATCCGATTTTACTCAAACTTTTTTTGATTGGTTTGTCTGATTTTTCTGGTTCTATTGAAAGTAAGTTATTTTTGGAGTGGACTTGGGCTTTAAGAAGGGTTTCTTCAACGTAAGGCTGTATGAGGAGTTCCAGGAGCTTGCAGAACACAGTGGTGAGTGAGATACCCTGTAGTTTATGGACTGGTAGGATGATGCTGATAGCTGGATGGTATGTATCAGTGGTATAAACGCGAGTTGTATATCTGCACAAGGACGAGTCGGGTGATAGGTCCAGCAAATCTGACATGCTCTGGGGAGATCTGATCTTGGGCTCCTGCTTTTCCCGCTTTTAACTTTGCAATAGCCGTATCCAGTTGCGTTTTTGTGATATGCAGTTGAGTCCTTTCAAGGACTTCTGCTTTTTAGACTTCCTCATTCACTGAGCAGGGAGGGAGAGGTTCAGGGTTCGAGAACTCACAGAAGTATTGCTCCCAGCCTGCAAGAATTTGCTGCCCTGCATAATTATGTTCTATTCTGGACAGACATGGAATCTGTTTCTGTTCTGTCATTGCTGGGGATTTTGTGTTGCTTGACAAGTTTTCTGATTAGACGAGGGTCATTATCCTTTGAAGATTCCACTTCCTCTAAGATCTTGTTTTGAGTTTGCTGCCTGCTTTGACGTAAGGAGCGTCTACACACTTTCTTGGCTTGTTTGTAGTTTTGCCATGCTTTATGGTCTGGGTTCCGGGGGCGACCCTGAACTTTCCAGTACTTCCAGGTGCTATTCATGTGTCTGTATTGTTGGTCTACATCTTCAGCATACTAGAATGATGGGGTGACCAAAGTCCGCGGAGATTTTTTTAAATATTAGGAAATGTGATATTCGATCCATGATTTCTCATATTCTACACAAATTTATTTATTTTACTAAGGTTTTTGACTAGAAATTGGTGCAACTAGAAAATTTATCGTCAAAGAAATGTCACGATCCTAAAGTTCGATGTCCACGGATCGGAATGCGCTGCAACTCAAGAAAAAGTTTTTACAAACGAAACGTTAATTCGCGCACGGTTTATCACAAAAGCGATCAATCAAATATAAGATTATTGCATATTTTGCAAGGTAGAATATCATACAATAAGTTGAGGACGATAGCGTGCGAGAGAGATGTGTTTTTTATCGCGGAGATTTGGAATAACAAAAATTGGCCTAAATCTTTTTTTTAATTGTGCATCCATATTTTTGACCTTATAAATCTTGAGGACAACTACTTTCAGGATTGGAAAAAAAAAACATTTAACACAGTACACGTTGACTGTTAAATGTATTAAGTTACGTCTACAAAGCAGTTCTTGTCTACGACTTGCATTCAAACTCGCATCAAACTGCCATTTGTGGAATGATTATACAGATAATTCAAAAGCTTTGTTTTTATTGAACTCCCAAACATTTCTATCAGTGGTAAGAACTTGCGAATAAATCTGGAATACCCTTTCAATTTTACAGTTAGCAACAGGCAGTTAATGATATCACCACAAATTATGATTTAATTTTTAAAATGAAACGAGACAACGAATGAAAGAAAATGAAATGAAGAAAAAAAATGTAATTCCATTTCAATTTGATAATGTGTACAGATGTCTGAAAGTTGCTAAATCATAAGACTCGCAACCAAATGAAATAGCAATACTTATAGTTCTTGAACAACTTATTTTCCCTTGAATAGGATGCCTGCAATGAGTGAAAATATTAGTAACCAAAGATCTGTAATACCCGATTAAAGTGTACCCATAAAAATTGTAAAATGTCATTTTCACTTTATATGAACTTTACATCATTACCTAGGCATATATCGCATGTTTAAATATAAATCCAAGCACTGGGGAAAATAACAGTGCTGAACACATCATTTCTGTAGTGTTAAAATGGTATCACTTCATGTATTCACAAAATTATGAAACCGGCATCAATAGTGTACATATACTTAAGTGCAAATATCTAACTACAAAGTGATACTTGAACCAAATGATCTATACACTTGACTGTGGGGCTACAAATCATACCCCTTTGTCATTAGCATTAACAATGCATAATTGTAAAAGACTGTAACTATAATGTCTACTGATATATGAGCTAATCTGTTAAAACCAAGGAGATTACTGTTAATAGCCAAGTATGGAACATAGTCTAATCAACCAGGAACAATACTCTAGACGTAACTGTCTACGCTTCTATGGAATCCATGAGTCAACATATTCTAAGGAGGACACAGACAGCCTGATCTGTGACATCATCAACAAAAAGCTCAACACCTCAATCACCAAAAGCGACATAGAGAGATCACATCGACTGGGTGTTAAGAACAGATACAGCTGCCCCACCCGGGAACCAGCGACATGGTCAAATGACCCGAAACAACAAACCCACAGAGAAAAAGCCGAGACCCCGCCCCATCATAGTAAAGTTCGTCTCATACAGGATGCGCTCTCTTGTGATGTCAAATCGGAGTCAACTAAAGGGAACAAAGATGGGCATTGACGAAGACCTTACCGCCAAGAACACAAGTCTTCTGAAGAACACTTGAGCATGCTCCAAAGTATAAGCTGCTTGGACCATGGATGGGAGAATCATTGCCCTTCTCCCCGCCAGTAGAAACAAACAGTTAAACGCGTGATACGGTGCGAGGAAAACCTCAAACCGTACAAACTCTGAAAAACTTGGACAAAGACCGACATATAACTCAAAAATGTATTTCCATATCTTTAGGGAAATATAGTACATCAATACCCTTGTGTTAGTTGTTGTAAGCCGGTAAAGAATAATCAAAAGTGATTACAATGTACAACCTGTAGTAATTGGGTTCATATAAAGTGTGTGGGTATCAGTAATAACCAATATAATAACTCTCATGTTCATTTTTTGAATTGGGAATGTGCGAAATGTCTATTGAGGTACCTTCCTGCATATATTCCCGATAACGTTAAAAATGTGGATACGAATCAGGCTGAAAACAAAGTGAATAATCAACATAGTGATACTTCGTTTAAATATCCTGAATTACAAGTAAAAGGACTGAAAATGTTACATTTAAATGTACGTAGTTTACTGGTGAAATATATTGGTGAAATAAGTTATCTAATGCATCAAAATGATGTTCACATCCTTGTCTTAAATGAAACCTGGTTAGACGATTCTGTCTCTGATAATGAAATTAATATTGATGGTTTCGATTATCCGTAAGGACAGAACTGGAAGGGGAGGCGGAGTAGCAGTTTTTATTTTTCTAACTCATTAAGCTTTGAAATATTGAGTCATTCCTCTTTTGACACTGTAGATATTATATGTATCCTGGTAAAAAATAAGGATATAAAACCATTTATTTTTGTTTCTTGGTATAGACCACTAGGTAGTGATAATATTTAATTCGATTAAAACGAAAATTGTCTTTCTTTTATTGATGCTTTTAATTATGATATCATTATTATGGGAGACTTGAATTGTGATATTAGTAGAAAAAAACAGTAACTAACCAAACTAAAAAGTTTAATCAGATCCATAGTGTATATTGTTTACATCATACTAATGTGAATAAGTGTACCCGTATAACACAGGATTCAATGAGTCTAATTGATCATAAATTATGTTAACCAACTCTGTAGAGAAGGTAGATACACACGGTGTTATACACACAGGATTAACCGTAATAAGGCCGGGGGCCGCCCCCTCCACGATTTTTCTGATTGTTCGGGAACGCATACGGATGGCGCCCCACCGCTCGCTGCGTTTTTTTTCCTTCGAGTCTTGCGCATCTTTTAAAACAATTTTTTTGAAAATCGGACGTACTGTTACAAAGTCACGTGACCTTTTGTCTTTGCATGTCAGCCCGAAAATCGCTCGTTTTCGTGATTTGTGTACAAAACATATGAAAATGTCATTTTTCTTAAAAAGAGATAAAACATTGGTTATTGGGTCTTGTTTAAAGTTTAGGTGTTTGTTTTGGTAGTCAAAATAGTTGAATTGTAGTTATAAATGAAATAAATAAACAAAAAAATGAAATACATAAGTTAAAAAAACAATGAAATACATAAGAAATTATCAAAACAAGAGATAACATAAGGAATAACCTAGCTCTTCCAAATTTTTTTGTCGTATTATTGTTTCAAATGGTCTAACGAATACATGTAGTGAAAAAGAATGCTTAAATATAACGAATATATGATTTATGGGTAAAAGGGTGAATTTTATATCCTTATTTGCATAAATTACCATAAATATGCAAATGAGTGATTTAAAAAAAAAAATTACCATAGTATTCTATACACTTCACTTGACATGCGTGCAAATTTTCGCGGCGATCGGCTGTTTTACGGCCGAGATCTTAGGGGGGCCATAATGCCCCCGGCCGTACACTCTAAAAACTGAAATGTTAAATCACCATTTAAAAGGGCCGAGGTGACCACTCTTTCAAAATGTCAGATTGATACTTTTAACATGCTGGATTCAACCTTTAAAGTGTTGGATCCAGCATGTTCAGTGTTAATCTACCATTTTGAAAGAGTGGTCACCTCGGCTAAATGGTGATTTAACATTTCAGTTTTTAGAGTGTAATAAGACCTCAAATAGCCCGGCCTTTTTAGGGTTAAGTGACCATTCTTTGGGTTTCCTTGTATTGAAGGCTAAGCCGGTCCATAATGTTTGCACGATTATATACCGTAAAATGAAGAATGTTGGTATTGAGTCTTATCTATTTGACTTGAGAAATCAAAATTGGGATCTGGTTGAAGCTGCACCGAATACTGACGAAGCCGTCGTAGCCTGGGATAATAAATAAATAATAGATAAACATATGCCCATTAAACAGAAACGTGTAAAGAACAAATGTTCACCATGGAATTCACCTGCTTTAACTTCCCTGATGGATCAAAGTGATAAGATATGGGGCGTTCCCACTATCACGATTGGCGCCACGATTGAAATTGTGGTCTTAATCGTGATGTAATCGTGGTGATCCTATCAGATATTATCAGATCTTGAGGGCAGTCGTGGCAATCGTGTTGATCGTAGGAAATTTTTGGACGGTTCAAAAAATTTCTACGATCAACACGATTAATTGTCAATCGTGATCATCGCATCAGATCGTATTGGATCGTAATAAAACGCAACATATCGCATCTAATCGTGCTTCCTAATCGTGGTGATCGGGATCAACCTTAGAAAAAGACAAACACCACGCTCTGTTGAGATGTGTTGCGATCTGCCACGACCTGTGACGCTCTGTCGGGTACCATTGCTCACGACCTGACACGAACGACTCAAGAGCAGATACAAGATGATACGAGTAGATGCGAGTAAATGCGAGTAGATACGAGAAGTCACGCTTTTACACGGACGTTTACGATCTGTTACGAGTTCTCGCGCCCAGTATATTTACACTTTCTCTCCTTCCTCTCTCTCTCTCTCTCTCTTTTTTAATCATATATCTCTCTCTCTCTCTCTCTCTTTCTCTCTCAACCATTTGTTTCTCATTCACTATCATTCTCTTTATAGTCCTTAATCATAATAACTCCTTTTCCTTCACTCCATCAGCTTCTTCAACCTCACACTCTCTCCCTCTTGTTGTTAATATTCCTTCTCCCCTCTCTCCCTCTCTCTCTCTCTCTCTCTCTCTCTCTTCTTATCAATCATGGAAGGTAATGTAAACATGTATACCATTAATTTGCAGACTTGAAATAGAAAGTTGTGTCCATACAATCAGAAGATGATAGATACCAACTTTATATATTTCGATAACATTATAGACAGATATATACATACAGGTGTGACAATTTTGCAGTGTGTAAACTATAGTGCCATACTATTCAGTATAAGGTCAAAAAATAGCTTTTGTTCAGGTAACTGCTATTTAAACATCTTTTAAAATGTATTACATTATAGTTGATCTTTCACATGGAAGTTTTTTGTTGTTCTTGCACAGACATGGACAATGAAAGAGTTAAAATTCTCTCCCTTTTCTTTATCCATAAATATATGTCACCTGTATTTAACAACTTTGCTGTAATTAACCTAAAATGAGTTTCCACTGCTCTAAAACATTGACTTAGAATAGTCAGTAAAAATAGAAAGAAAATCATGCATCTTCAATATCAATTTCCTGAATTTTTCAAAAATAAAAATAAAAATATCAAATATCATCCTCTCCACCTTCCGCGTCATGCAGCCTGGCCATCCTTTCCTGCCATGCGACCGCACCTTGTGGTGAGTTGAAGAAGGCCTTTAGGAGTTCCTTGTGATGATTTGCATCTGCTGTAGCTGAGTTGCGAGGTACAGAAGGTTGATTCACATCTAGCCAGTCCACATGGTCCCTCCATGCTCCTGGGATGACATTCTGGTTTTCCGCCTCAACCATATCATTCACATTAGACACCTGAATCTATTGGCCAGGATACCGAAGGCATTTTCACCACTCTTCTCCCCCTTGAGAGTCTGTAGTTGAAAATCCTCTCCTCCCTGGCCATCACTCTTCTTCCGTATGGCTTCATGGGGTAGTTCCTGAGTGCGAAGGCGTCATCCCCAGGATGAAGAAGGGCATGTCTTGGAGGTCATCAGGGCTTGCAGTCAAAGGGCAGGGTGGGGTGAGTCCTAGGGCTTCCTCTTCCAGGCCATTGAACAGCTCAGAGTCGCCAAATATCTGATCATCTGACATGTGTCCTTTTCCACCAAGCTCGATCCACACAAAGTTGTAATCTGCATCCACCAGAGCTAGGAGTGGTATCGAAAAGAAGCCCTTGTAATTGTAGTACAGGCTTCAAGTGTGGGGTGGCTTCTTGATAGCAATGTGTTTGCCATCCAGGGCCCCAATGGCATGGGGTATGTTCCATCTCTGCTCAAACTGGTTAGCTACGGCTGTCCAGGCTTCAGGGGTGACAGGTAGGCTAAAACCTCATTTTGTACGCTTGCACAATTGCCTGGCACACTTCTGGAACCATCTCTGAGATGCTGGACACTCCACACCTAAATGCATACGCAAGGAACCGATAGTTGTCCAGTGGCAAGGTGCCTCAGTGTCACTGGCAGTTTCAGTCCAGTTGAGAGGGTTGCCTGAAACTGGTGCGTCCCTCTCGATTGCTGGGGCACCCCTGCAAGACTTCATCGAAGAGCTGTAGTGTTAATCTTGTGTAGTTTTGGAACACTATTGGATCTTCCAGCCTCAATTTGGTGTCTAGGAGGCTGGAGAACTGGCCAACTGTTGTCTCGTCTCCTCTGTGAGCCATGGTTGCACCCAGAACTGCCTGACTGCAGCTCTCCTGTACTTACGTGATTGGGGCTGTGGCTGGTCTGTACCGTCTGGCTGCTGCTCGTCTTCTTCCTCTCTGGCGATAATAATATAAGCATACAGTAATACTGCAAATGTCACGTTGTCATCATCCTCAACTCCTGTCATCATCAATGGTTGTGGGTTGTAGTGATCACTTTGTAGAAGTTCAAGAAACAATGAAGTCCATGGTCAGTCGGCCTGTATATATATCCGTCGGGGTCCAATCGTAGCTCAAATCCTGATCACTCTCGACCCTTATCGTGAAAGACATCGCAACCACAACCGTATACTGTCGCAACAGAGCGCATCGGTTCGTGATGAACGTATCGGAAAGTATTCGAACGTATCTACACGTACCCGATCGTCCCAAATCGGGGACCCCGATCGTGATGATCGTGTCACATCGAGACCCAATCGTGGACTCAATCGGGACAATCATATCGGAACGTATATGATCGTATCTGAACGGGAGACCAGATCGTGTCACCTGAAATTGACCAATCGTGACCATATCGCAACCAAGCGCACCAAATCGTACCATAACGTATCGACTCGCATCACCTCGTATCCAAACCTAGCAATTCAGAGAATTTCCACGATCAGCTACGAATGGCCAATCGTGGGGTTCGTAACGGATCGCACGACAGTGGGAACGCCCCATTAACGAATAAAGCCCGAAAAATCCATTTCCAGTTAGAACACGAAATGGATGAAACAAGAAGAAATATCATTGAAAAACTATAAGAAATTTAGAAATAAAGTTACATCGGTTAATAGAAAATTACGAAAAAAGTATTATACCGACAGGCTGTCGGTCTGTGGAGAAACCCGTCAATCGTGGGGTGTCTTGAATGAAATATTACCATCTACTAATTCAAACAATTCTGCGGGATTCTGTGAAAACGGTATTACAACAGCAAACAAATTCAATGACTATTTTGCAAATGTCGGATCTGAACTAGCTTCAAATATTCCAAAACTTCGCAAAATGTTGCTAACGAATTGACAGGTACTGATTTTACATTTCTCTTTATTCGGTGAGTGATGACGCTGTATCGAAATTTATTAAACAGCTGAAAATAGTTCTTTTATTAACATGTATTTTTAATTAATTTAAAGAATTTATAAAACCCTTACTTTGCCCTTGCCTGATTATGCGGATATTGTATACGGTTTCTCTTTTTAGAAATATACCAATTAATTACAGAACCTGCAAAATAGGGCAATTCGAATTATTCTTAGAGTAAATCCCTATCGACATATTTGTAATCACAAAATTCATCAAGTGATTGACTTTGATACATTGGAATCACGAAGAAAAAAACATTTGGCTCTCATGACCTTTAAATCAATTCATAACTTGACTGCACCATATTTACATGAAATGTTTGTATTTTCAACACCACAATTATGTATCTTCGCTCAACTGGAAATCTTGCCCTCCCAAAACCAAAATATGAATACTGTCGAAGAATGTTTAGTTACCAAGGAGCATGCTCCATTAACAAAATTCCACATCATATATCTTCCTCATCTAATATACTAATATGCATTCCGCAAATTGTTAAATGAATTAATTCCAAGTTTTATATAAAGTCGATGACATAGGCTTCCTAGTTTCTCTAGTTGTTTATGTTTAGACCTTCTAGGTTGTCTATTTCAATCACTCATTGGCCCGAATTCACAAAGGAGGTTTAAATTTAACCCATGGTTTAAACCCTCATTTACATAACCCATGGTTTCAAATAAGCGCAAAATAAGCGCAATACAAGTCAGAGGTCCAATATTAGACGCTCGCAAGGTAAGGTACGCTTAATTTGCGCTTATTTTAAACCATGGGTTATGTAAATGAGGGTTTAAACCATGGGTTAAATTTAAACCTCCTTTGTGAATTCGGGCCAACGAGTTTAACTATTTCTGATAGAAGTAAACCTTAAATAATATGCACTTTTCCCACAATTTTTCAATCAATCATATTTACTTCACAACCTTGTTGTTGTTGTTTTTTCTTTGCCGATGCTTGCCTACTACAGGATGTTGCTTTTAGTGTGTTATTTCGAGGGTGTTGCTTTTATCACATTTCAAGGGTGTACTTAGGGTGTTAATTTTTGTACTTTAAATTGAATTGTAATATATGTCTCTTTTTTAATATCAATTTGTGTATAGTGACTTTTGATATCATATTTCTATATATTTGTATCATATTCTGGATCCCTCGGTGGAACAGCGCCACCATGTTGGTGAATGTTGAGCAGGGCCATCCAGCCGTTTATCTGTTATAGCATGTGTACATATTGTGTAATGTTTCGATTACTGTACTTCTTTTTGTACGGAAATAAATTCAAATAAGATTCAAATCAAATCATATTTGCGATTGATAAGCAGATTTTGCAAAGACCTCAAACGAGACTATGATGATGTCAAATACGTTACCATCATTTGTTTTTGTTTTTGTTGCTTATTTAGGCTAACAATCAACAGTGTCGATACCAAATGCGATTTCTTAATATAGACGTAAATTTAGCGTTCCCTCAGAAATACTGCGTGACTTCATCACGTTCATGATTGATGACCACGGACCAAGAAAGGTTGTAAATTAATAGATGACAAGCAAAACTGTGTTCACGCTGTTATTCGTACAAAATAGCATTTAAATCAGTAGCATAGACATGCCCCATATTGTGGGGGATGACTTTGAAAATACAATATATTGTATGCATGCAAACAGACGCAAAACGCACACCCACACGCCCACGCCACTCAAACGCACGCACACTTAAATCTACAAGTCCTTACCTTTACATTCAAGTATGCGTAATAGATCGACAGCAAGATATCCAGTGGTCCCTGTATCGACATTGTACTCGCACGGGAGGTATCTATCCCCTTTCTCCGTAAATCCAGCATCACACGCCATTCCGAGGAATTGCCCGTATTCAACACTGTTTACGTTACCATGATGCACCTGACTGCTTGCACTTTTGGCTGTAAACACCCCCACAATTCGGCCATTTTCGGGGGCCTCAATGCCTTGCGTAGCATAATCACAGGGATCTGTAATTGAAGAATAAATTAAAGAATGTATAAATCATTAGTCTCATAATTATCAATCAGTCTTCATGAGTCTTCACTCTCCCGATGGGTTCACTCATCTGTTTGTATAACAGAAAAGAATATCAGTAAAAAAAAATGAAAGTCATTATCATGGCAGAACCAGAGGCGAAACTCCAAGGGCCCGAGGGCTTGCTCTTCTTTGTCATTTCTGATGCGTGCCCCTTTTTCACTGTCCATGTTTTACTCTTGGGGTTTCCCTTTGACTCCTAGCTCGTTTGTCTTCCCAAAATATCCCTTTTTAAATTAAAAACGGCCCCTGTAACTTTTATAAAGTATATGGAATTTGCATAGTAACATCATACCCGGTTACGACCACAATATACGGCGAAGGATCTGGAAACTCTAGAAACCATGCCCGATTTTCAGATTTAGGAAAAGTGCCTACGTTTTCTTCTTTTTTTAGAAAGAATAATCACACTCCTTTTCATTGATATACCAAGCTACCCACCGGAAAGAGCCGTTATAAAATACAACAGTGTTCTTTTATGTGACTATTTCCTAACGGGACACGCCTAACTTAATTGCTTAAAAGGAGCATCTTCAAATCTTATACATGAAACCCGCCCCCTACTACGTACTTAAAACGAGATGGACGTACTACGAACAGAATTGCCGTACTTTGATCCTTCTAGGAACGTGTTACAACGTGACGTGGCCGAGCATCATTTAACAGTACGACCGGGTCAGTTTGTAGCTCGACCGTATGGCAAGCCGTTTTATCATTTAAACATATTTCTTGATATCAAGAATTCTATTCTTGATATCAAGAAATCAATTTTTGATATCAAGAAATCAATTCTTGATATCAAGAATTGCCATTGGTTCACAACGTAAAATCATTTCTTGATATCAAGAATTCATTTCTTGATATCAAGAAATCATTACGAGATGTGTTGCGAACGCAAAAGTTGTGCAGGAATTCATCCTGACATGACGAAAACTCGTCGTTTAAAGAGCTAATTAAGCCTAAAGTATAACACTAGCGCTATACAATGTAATCCCCCTGCCGAGAACTTGACGGGGTGATAGAGAGGAGAGAGAGATAAGCATGATAGAGGGAGAGAGGAAAGGAGAGTGCTAATTTTCACAATTAAAATTGTTGTTATATCGCCAATTCTTAGTCATTTTGCTTCGTTCGAACTTTCATTATGGTCTTCATCTAAATTATAAGTGACTTTTGGACATGAAGATATCTTAAAACAAGTAAAATATATATTTCCTACTTCTCATTTCCTTTCAGGCAGAGCCCCAGTAAGACTTTGGTTACACTATTACGTAAGATGATGAAGAGTACAGCTGCCACCTCTCACGCAGAGCTGCAAGGTGGTGGCTCCTGTGTTATAGTGGTCATTACGAGATAGCTAGGTTGCCAGTTTGAAGTGCATTGAATGTCTATGTGAATATCCTTGTAGAAAATATTTCTTTGGTACTGTTTAGCCATGTTTTTTTAAAGCAATATTATAATGCCCCCTAAAAGAACTGTGTGATTATATTATAGATCTAGTTCAATTACTTGTAATTGTAATACATTATAATGAAAACGCGTCCTTAAAAAAAAAATGTAAACCGGCAACGTACATATCACGAAATGATTTCGTGATATGTTGCCGTTTTACGTTTTTTAAAGATGCGTTTTTGTATGTTTTATACAAGTAATTAAACTGGAAAAAAATCGCATCAAACATTTTCAATGTAACCTTAACCAATGGTCTAAATAAACATATGTTTGAACAGTATAAAATATAAAAAATTATACAAGGAATATCACAGAGACGGTAAATGCACTGCAAACTGGCAACATGAATTCTTGCATCAGTTGAATTCTCGCGATACATTGACTTTCGACAACCCACACCGCACCGGTCAGGCAGGATGAATTCCTGCACAACTCTTACGTTCGAAATCAGAATAGGAATAAATGTTAAAACGGCGCGCTCAGTATGAATTCGTGTAATACTTTTGCGTTCGAAATCATTCACTATAACAATTCTTGATATCAAGAATTGAATTCTTGATATCAAGAAATAATTTTACGTTGTAAAGCAATGGTAATTCTTGATATCAAGAATTGAATTCTTGATATCAAGAATTCGATTTCTTGATATCAAGAATTCGATTTCTTGATATCAAGAATTCATTTTTGATATCAAGAATAGAATTCTTGATATCAAGAAATATGAATAAATGTTAAAACGGCTTGCCATACGACCGGGTCCGTTTGCTTGTTCATCCCGTTGGTAAACAGACCCAACTTGAATGTCCTGATCTGCACAGCTTGAAGCGCGTTGAACTCGAATGAGGAATGGCAAGAATGCGCTGGGTTTAATAGCCCTCGAGCCAGGACGAGATTGCACACGTACCATAGGAGCGCGTTCAAACGCACTAAGAACGAGATGAGGACGAGTTGAGCTGTCTCTGGTGGTCGGGTTACAAACTTAACAGTTAGAAAAAGTTGCGAACTAGTTAGAATGGGTTTGGAGATATTGGGAACGAGGTGGAACTAGTTAAGAACCGGTTTAAACTGACTACGGACGGGCTTGGACTGCTTGGAAATGGCAAATTTATCCGATCTAAACTTGATATGAACTGACTGTGGACGGGGTACAGACGAGATAGACGTATTGAGGACTGTTTATTAACGAACTAGGATCGTATTATAGATATTATTTACACATTCTACCCCGACCACAACCCGTTTTACGATTTTCTAGGACGGTTCCAGAACGTAGTGAGTACTAGTTTGGTGTGATTGGGGCTTCACCGAAGCAAAACTTTCTCGCTCCGTTCTCTCATAATTATATTTGCCCCGATAATATTCAAAGGGGTAACGCATGATCGTTAGCGAAGTCGAAAATGATCCCCTTTCTGCAGACTTTCAAGAACGTTTACAAAAAAAGTATAGGCCTACACCTTTTGGCCTAAAAACAGTGATGTACAAAATGTACTCCAAATATGACCCTATTTTTTTGCTCAATAATGAAGAGACACTACCGGGAGCTACTCTCGCTTGCAAATGTATCTGATTATGATTCATCACGAAATATGGTAACATCGGTATACCTTAAACATCTACTTCATTCCCTTATAATCAGATTGGGCTTTATAAAACCCGATCAAATGTGGTCATTTTCTGGAATGATTTGCTCTGTCGCGCTGCGAAAGGAATACATTGGAATAAAACAATTGTTTATTTAAAACGATTCTTTTTTCTTTTTTTTTCTTCTTTTTTCAATGATACCCATTTGTTACGATTTTCAGTCACGGGATGTGCAGTAGATCCAAATAAGGTCAAAGTGAAAAGTTGCAAAATGCCCTGCTCTTCTTCGACTGTGCATTCAAATTGCCCTATATTGCCCGGGCCTTTTCAACAGTTGTTGATCCTTGAGAAGTTAATGACCAAACAGGAGCGAATTTTGCCTGACATGTCTTCATAGTGCATGAATTTCAATTTCAGATTCTTTAGAATACAGCATTCATGGATGACTAGTTGGGAACAATAGCTCCACTGTCATTTACAAAAAGCACACTCCTTTATGTCAAAGAAAGAAGAATGCTCTGCATAACAATACCAGTGCTTACCAGTTCATTTTGCAACTTTTCACTTTTGACCCTGCCTCTTATTCGGATGTATTACTCACTCCCTGACTGCAAAATTATAACAAATGTGGTGTCATTTAAAAGAGAAATAAATACAATTTCTAACTATAATAACCAAAGCGATGATTATGCCATGATAAGAGAGCTATAATCGATCCAACTTCAGTTTCCAACCTTTTTTTGAGGAGTTTATGACTCTATTCATCTTGAAGCAACACCACTAATGCTGGAGCATATTTTTAACGTTTCCAATTAGTGAGAGTGATCTATATTGATGACATTTGTATATCGCTTTACATGTAATATTACCCCGGTAATTGGATTCAATTGCAAATCAGCACACGATAGTGCGCATTCTCCGCTCCCTGGGGAGTATTCCGGCCAGGCCCCATTTCAAAAGCACACACACATTAACGTTCGCATCCTACCGGGTACCCATTAAAAACCTGGTTGAAGGGTGGAAAATGCCAAAGGACATTAGTGCCGCGGCAGCTAGGGCTCGAACCACGAACCATGTGATCTACAGTCGGGTGACGTATCCACTAGACCATGACACCTTAGGTCTAATAGGAGTAAGATCGTTACTTTCTTATTATCAATGACCACTGGTACAGCACTCTAAGTCTTTATTCTTAACAGTGCGGTTTCAGTACAATAATTGTTTTTCTAAAATCTCATGACGATAAAATGAAAAAGACATTTAAAGTAAAATCGATATTAACCGTTATTACACTGCCCTCCAACAGTTTGGGCACCCCTGTAATCAGAACTTTTCTTGTTGTAACAACCCGTACTTTATTTATCATCTTACCCCTTTAAATACAATTTCCAGCAGAATGAGGAGGTTTCTGGTTGGGTCGGCGCCTGACCACTTGACCGAAGGCCCGCGATACCGAGGGTCCACGAGACCGCATTTGTAAATAATTTACCGCAAGCTTTCTATCTGGGCCGGATTTCGGCTGCGTATGGTTGACAAAATATACATCATTATTGTCCTGTTCACAAGACAATAAATAAATAATTACAAAGAGCCTAGTGTACACATATTAATCTTGACAATTTTGTTGTATGCACCATTGCAGCTGTGGAAGTGTTGTCATTAATTTTGCTGATGTTTAAGGTACCTTATAAAAGAATGCTCTTTGCTGATAAAGGTTTGTTTATATGAACTAAATTTGCTAATATAAGGACTTGCTCTTCATTTTAAGGCAATAGTTTACAAAATTTAATAGTTTAAATGTAATTCCAGGATAGGTTATATATCTTTTTATTAATTGCGCAGGTATCTTTTAAATGTATTATTAGCACTGCATAACTTTTTGATCGTGCTACAGACCTAGTAATTTCTATTTTGCGACATGTTTCGAACTATTCAAATAATGCGAATACATGTACTATTGCCTTCCAATATTCGACTATCAAACTTTCGCTACGTGAGGTTTAGAGGTGGGGACACTGAAACCCTTACCAAGTTACTTGGAAATCGTCTGGAGCGGTTACAAGAATAGTATTATGGTGTATATTATTGTCTATTGCCGATGCGAATTGTTATGATGATGATGATGGAAGTTGCATGGGTCAAACATGCAGGAAAACACTTCATGTAAACATTTTCCTATTTTGACGACTTCACAAAATTCATCTTTCCACTAAACAATCATATCCTGTCGGTTATTAAACTTTTCGATTGAGGTTTTATTAAAAGCTTGGGGTTGAATAGTTTTTAGTGTATAAATGACCGTGTGTATGTAATTGGGTTTTACAGAAGTGTATCAATCAGATATAATTAATTACGTCTGATTATTTACCGTAATAGATCTATAGCTTTATATAGGCTGCCACTGTGCGAGCCGTATACAGCAGAGCGAGTGAACGAAATTGCTCAAGCGCTGATGTTGCTGGTCGCTACACGCCTGGCCCTGGTTGTGCGGGCATTTTAGGTGGCCAGCGAAAGCAAAATGAGTGGCCGCTTGCTAGCTAGCTTGTAACTTTGTTCAGAATCGTATCCAGACTTTGATCCGTGACTTTTGAACACATCAAAATACGAATAACTCAGCTCTTTAAGTATATTACGAGGTCCTTTCCCACTGCTCTTTACTCAAAAAAATAACGAATTTATATTTCCTATTTTAAAAAAAATTATACATGCACTCTACATATAATAATTATACATTTACATTTTTAATACGACGCCTGTATGAAACAGATCTATTCCTTCATCAACAACAAAGGAAATTTAAATTTTATGAATAGAACAAAATGGGAGAGGACCTTTTTTCTGTTTTACGAAAATCAGCTGAATATCAGGGTGGACTTTCCCTTTAAGGTCCTTCGTTTTTGGGAAAAGCGATCTCTCAGTATATATGGGTATACGTAATGCTTCATGATCATCATCATCATCACCGCAAATGCCTTCAAAGTGCATGGTTATTGCTCTTATTCTTATTTATGACATTTCTAGTGCCCTTGTAGAACCTAAAAATGCTATGCAGGTAATTTTAGACCCGAAAATGTGTGAATTTAGATTGAATACGATCATACCAATTCAGCTCCACTTTCAAAGAAATACAGTGACCGTTAATTAATTAATTAATTAACTAATAATAACAATACAGGGGCCGGCTGGCTGTACGTATTATAACCAACACGTAAAAGCCAACAAAAGACCATATTGGCATTGGCTGGAATAAAACGTATAAGGCGCTATCTCGTTTTCAACGGCTAGTTCAAAATTACCGAATATTTGTGGACCACCACAAATATTAGAAATGGTTATATTTATGGATATTTCAGCCGCCTCTGAACCGATTTTGATCAAACAAAGATGATTTTGTCATATTAATTGTATATTCTTTCAAATTTGACACTCAGTTTTTCATTATCTCTCAAAAAAATTATTTTGTGTAGCGCCCTCTGCAACAGAACTCAACTATCCCTTTAATGTACATGTTTAAATGTTTATTTTTATGTCCTTGTTCTTCTTGTCTTCTCCGTTTATGTTATTTTCATGTTATACATGTATATTGATATTATTTTTTAAAACTTTTATATGTTTGTTCACCTTTGTATATTTTTATTTAATGAAATATTGAATGAAGTGAACCTGAACTTGAACTTGTTTATATTTAGAGTTTTCGTTGCAGAAAATGAATTGAAATAAAGTATTATATACATACCGAACCCGGTCCACACACTTGCGTGTGCTCCAACAGCCAGCGCGGCAAAGAGGAAAAAGGTTGAAATCATCCTTAAGAAGTTCGTGGATATTTCTCCTTCCAAATAAGAGAGTACATGCGTTTCTGCCCCGATGTCGAGGGAAAGTGATGAGACCAAGTTGGTTGACCAGAGTTAAGAGTTGCGACTTGAGAGTTTTAGACACGCCCTGGAATCGATTCCGCCTCCCATTGGTCAAATGATTGTAATCACGTGATGGGCCAGCAGTGTAGATCACAGCAGTGTCGCTTCAGCTGCTTACAAAGGCAATGAACAAGCCCTCTTTATCACTCTCTTACTCTCCCTCTTGGTCGACCAGAGTTAAGAGTTGCGACTTGAGAGTTTTAGACACGCCCTGGAATCGATTCCGCCTCCCATTGGTCAAATGATTGTAATCACGTGATGGGCCAGCAGTGTAGATCACAGCAGTGTCGCTTCAGCTGCTTACAAAGGCAATGAACAAGCCCTCTTTATCACTCTCTTACTCTCCCTCTTGGTCGACCAGAGTTAAGAGTTGCGACTTGAGAGTTTTAGACACGCCCTGGAATCGATTCCGCCTCCCATTGGTCAAATGATTGTAATCACGTGATGGGTCAGCAGTGCAGATCACAGCAGTGTCGCTTCAGCTGCTAACAAAGGCAATGTACAAGCCCTCTTTATCACTCTCTTTCTCTCCTCTCACCCCTACACCCACACACACATCCACTCCTCTCTCTCCCTCTCTCCCTCCCTCCCTCTCACTCCCCATATCCACTCCCCACATCCACTCTCTCTCTCTCTCTTTCTGTCTTTCTCTTTCTTTCCTTCCCTCTATTTATCCACTTTCTCTCTAAGTTTCCGTGTGGGTTCGTATGTGTGTGTGTGTGCGTGAGTGCGTGTGTGTGCGCTTATGTGTGTGTGTGTGTTTGTCTCTCTCTCTCTCTGCATCGAAAAAAAAAAATCCGGAATGTCGTTTCGAATGCTTATTGATTAGGCCTACTATCTACGTCGATAAATTTGATCGGCGTTTGAAACATATCACATGCTGAAGGAGTCAGGAGCTACAAAATTTACAGCGGTGCCTTTCCACGCCCCGCCCCAAAACACAATATACATTTCATTTGCAAATTCTTATAAAACCCTCACTTTTTTCATTGAAATTTAATGATTGTTGGTATATCTTATAATTTGAAAAGAATTTGAGGATGAAGAAGAAAGTTATATTACTTTTTAATTCAATTCGATTCATGGAAAAAAAATTCTCACTGTACACAATAGATCAACGATAATCCAATAAAAGGCTAACATCGAACAGGAAATGCAAAATGAGGCACACGATATATAATATACACCCGACAAAAACAAAAAAGTGGACACTATTTATAATTCACATTTTCAAAAAATATTTAATATAAACTTATCTTTCATATATAAAAAAAAACATAAATAATCCTCTATAAGATATGCACTTGGAATCATACCATTCTACCATGAGTGAGCATAGTCATTTAAAAATGAATGAGTCTTTAAAAAAAAATGGCAAAAATGGGGCATCTGGCCATTTAAATGTTGATGAGCATTTCCATTTTGAAGAGTCAAATTAAAACAATGAAGAAAAAAAAACAATCACGGGAACACGAAAGGAAAGGCATCGCATGGGTCATAAGGTTTTCCAGAGTTTTTATTCTCGTTGAGTTTTACCTCTGGCTTTTAACCCTGAAGGAAACGAGAATGAATGTTTGGTGAACATTCGTTAGGAAAAGACCGCCGGCTCCCGGTAGTCGTTGTCAGACTATCCCACAATAATGGAATTTCCTATTATTCGGCTAGGTGAGAATTTTCAAGAGTGCACATGAGGCTCGGTGCATTCATGCAAAGCATGAATGTGCAGGGGTTTGCAGCCATTGACCGTTTTCACGTTAGAGCATACAGTCACATCATTTCTTGTTGCTCCTCCTTATCCGCGTTTTCCTTTAAATATTGTACGTGAATTTATACCGACTTGAATGGTTGAGTAATGGTAATGAAACGTACTACAACCACGCCCTGAAGTTTGCAACCCTCTTTCAATGGACGGTGCTAATTACAGTCTTGAGTGGTAAAGTGTTGGCTGATGCATCGAAACGCTGCCATTATTACTCATCATTTCCTAAAATCTCTTAAGGGAAGAAATTTGATTTCAATGGCATAATAGAGCAAATCTTCAGACCAGGTTTGAATTATTATCATTAGATGCCAAAATGGAAAAATGGCACAACCCAACCCGAAAGATGGAGGAAGGTTGTCGACGAAAATCTTCCTGCAGCGCTTAGAAAGCTGGACACGGGCTTAGAAGTTTCCAGCAGTGGTAACAAAGTAAAGGAGTGCACTAGCATGCACTAACCTGAGATTCAGGTAAGCCTGAGCAAACATTAATTTTACGGATGTGTGTACGTACCCCCTGAACATCTGAGCTGTGAGAACGAATTTGTTTGATACTTATCGAATAATGGAGTTATTGAATTGACTTGCCATTGTTGTAGATGAATTCCTTTCATGTTGTTCATCCACAGAATCCCAAACTGGAATCACAAATGAGGTATGCACATCTTCTAGCAGGTAGCATTCAATAGGTCTTTGTATTGCGAGAGGAGAGATGGGGTGAGGAGAAAAAATACTATTCTTGTACCGTGTGATGTTAAAATCTGAAATAAATTTCAAATAGTAAAGTGCATACTATATTTTTACTTCTTTCGGTAAGATTCCTAAACGTATTCACGTATGAAACAATTCAGTTCCACACATTGGCTTTCTCAGTTAATACGGAATTGATCATCAATGTCTACAGAGAAAATTATTGATGGAATACTGAGAATTGCCTGATACATCGAGAAAAATTGTCATAAGAGAACAAAGAGTGTGTGTTAGATGAGCGCTTTTGATCTAAAATTATTCAGATAAGAGTATGGCTTTATAGAACCGATCTATTGCAAATAGAGGAAAGCTGGCTTCGAATTGGTGTTGACAAGCACTTGGTGAAATTCTAAAGGTTATTAACAATGAGTAAAAAAAATTCCCATTCATGAATTCACCGCCACAAGCATGACCAGCTAACTGACAAACATTGGTCATCCAAGAGCATTAGTTTTAACATGGACATTCCTCATAACAAGCTGATTTTTTCAGGATAGGTCCAGGAATATGTCTAGAATAACATGCTAAAAGTCCTCATAAATCCTCCTTGAGCGTTTTCCGCAATCCAAGATGGCGTCCAAAATGGCCACCATTTCCTGAATTTCTTATAACTTTGCAACTAGATAACCCAAATACATAATTTAAATGTCTAAATATATATTTTTTAGCATAAGGAACTCTCTAAAATACTTATTGGTAAATTTTGAAACACACAAGTAGCAGTAAAACCACTTGAGCCCTTCCGAAATCCAAATTGGCCACCATTTCCAATTTTATCTCATTGTATTAAAGTAGATACGTTCTGAATATAATCAAATGAAATCGCTAAAGCGTTTCATACATAATGACTGTAAGATAGGTGCGATATGAATGTTGCTTTGCTGCAGCACTAGTTGGAGGTAGACTTTCTAGCTGAAAGGACGAACTCAGAGAACTGCGACCGATTGCCCGTTTGTATGCAATGTGACGGTAGACATCAAGAGATTAAAAACTGCTGGCCCCATAAAGCTTAAGAATGAAGGCTTCCCCAGCTCTTTTTACCTCGTCCTGGGTGCTTCCACTATCTGCGAAGGTATCAAGCAAGTCATAGTCCCGTTTCTTGTGGACCATATTGAAAGCTTTACGATTGCCCTGACCGTAGATTGCAGAGACCGTATCACATCCTGTCACAGCATGAAGAAACATCAGGTGACTTCTAGTGTCCCCTATGGCATGCTGAATTTCATGAATGTTGAAGACCGTGACAGGATTACTGCGGCATAGCATGTGCATATCTGTGGAAGTGGCAACTAGCATGACCAGTAAGTCTGTGTCCGTACCAACGACAACTGGCACCTGTTCTGACTCTGCTACTGCTAGTGCTGTGCTACAGTGCTAGTGCAGGGTGTCGGCATCTGCTTCTGCCTGCTTGATACGTATACCAGCCATGAGCATTTTGTCACGTAGAGTTTGTATAAGTCTCATCTTATTGTTGCTGTTTGCTAGGAAAGCTGCTTGGGTTGTGGTTGTTGGCATATTATCATCAAATATGATGTCACTAGAGGTACATTTCTGGACTATTCATCTCTGCTCAGCTACCTTTGTCGAAGTTGCGCTTTCATAGCCATGGTTGTTGGCATATCATCATCAAATATGATGTCACTAGAGGTACATTTCTGGACTATTCATCTCTGCTCAGCTACCTTTGTCGAATTTGCGCTTTCATAGCCATCGAACACCACCGTCGAATGAGCTCTATAATGCTTAAGGATGTATGAAATATATGACTGAACAACATCAGCATAGGTTGACGGTTGTGGCCAAACAACTGATTGCAGTAGGTGACCACCATCTAAAACAAAGAGATCATTTTCTGGCAGGTTGGATTGCTTGGTGAACGACTTCAGCAGGAGACCCAGAGAACTCTTTGTTGGCTTCCCCCACCTTTGAGAGAGAAAGTGGCTGGGGAGCAAGTTCATAAGCAAAGAACGATTCCATCTCAGTGCTGTTATTCAGGACACATGTGATTATGTTGAACAGTAGCGTTGGGTTGTCCTCTGTGCTTTGTCCCCTGATTTTCACCGTCTTACTCTTGGCACCAATGGTCTTCACCTTGTCAATACGATGTAGCTTGATATCTGTGAACTTCCTACCATTTCTTTCGGATGCCGCTACTAGGCCGATTTCTACAGCTTTATCAGAAATGACAGACGAGTCAGCGACGATGCCAGTTGACAAGGAGACCAGGCATAGCCAGCAAATGGTGGATGTGCCTGCAGCCATTCAACAAAGATGCATCTATCTTTATGTTCTCTTGACCTGGTACTCTGCCGTATGTCTTTATGTTGCTCTGATGTACCAGTGTGTACTCCGGTGAACTGTTTCAGTTCATCGCAGATAGGACACAGCGAGGAAGTGCATGCACCCACTTTGCCAATGTACTGTCTACGATTCCACGTCCACGAGTCATTCCTCCAGATGTTTTCATCTGCCGCATCGGGAACTGTTCAATGGTCTGATCAGAGAAGTTTCCACCCTGAATGAATCCACACGGCGGATGGTGAAGTATCCCTTTTCTGCGAATTGTGTATATTTCCTGGCATGGTTTGCTCTAGGGCTTCCATCTGTTGTAAATACAACCTGGCAGATTTGGCATAGGGAAGATGTCCTGCAGCATGGAAATGTGGTATCATTTTCCTCACACAGCTGAGATGGAGTTTCCAGTTCCCTGTCCTTTCAGCTCGAATGAAATATTGCAAAAGAGACACTTAATTGTCGGAAATACTGCACCCAAAGCTTCCCTGTCCTACTTTGTCCTGCAGCAAGGTCAAGAAGTTGTGAAATGATCTGACTTAACTGTTTGACACACTCCTCCTCAGCCCTTTGGCGTACACTGTCTCCCATAGCTCTGCAAGTCCACTTCCGTCCATGATGTAGCCTATGTTGCCGAGATATGACACGAGAAGGTGAAATCCACCAAGACGGACGATTACTTTGTCTAGGTCTTGAGAAGAAGCTACAATCTCTGCTGTCTTGATGTACAAGGGCTGGCCAAATGTTACTGCCAGATTCTCAAGTTATGCTTTTCACATTGTGACTGTGCCGTGTAGGTGGTAGTCGGATTGGAGGGTCCAAATTGATGAAGGTCAGAGTTTCAATTCTCATTCTCTCGTACTGGTCACTATGCATGGCCAATTTCATGAAACCACTCCATGAAGGACACAAGTCTAGTTCTAGAACATAGCCAGCTACCCAGAGGATTCTATGGCAACTGCGGATCAGAGAGACGGAAGCTCCTGGTCAGGTTTCTTGAGGGATCTATTACGGCAGACCGCAAGCGAGGAACAGCAGGTTTGCTGTTTGTCTTTATCGGAATATCAGTGGCGTAGACAGGTTCGTACACCTGGGGGATGACTGGGCTGCCAACGCTAGTGAG
Organism: Mesocentrotus franciscanus; assembly: GCA_037976565.1. Lineage (NCBI taxonomy): Eukaryota > Metazoa > Echinodermata > Echinoidea > Camarodonta > Strongylocentrotidae > Mesocentrotus > Mesocentrotus franciscanus. The sequence continues at coordinate 23,216,249 of CP137682.1, forward strand.
GGCGCGAAGCGCCGAGCGAGGCGAAGCGACCGAGCGGAGGGTGTGGAGGGGTGTCCCCCTCCGGTAAGAGCTTTGCAATTTTGAACTTGAAATCGTGCAATCTGATGCATACTTAATGAGGTAAAATAACACACACAAGCGTGCACGCACACACATACTCACACACACACACACACACACATACTACGCCTTGAATGGACAGACATACATCGACAAGATCTACACACCGTGGCATACGAATACAGAATGGACTGACACATAGTATTGCATATTGAACCACACTACGTATTTATTTATCTCTGTGAATTTTGCTGTTACACCTCTTCAGAAAAAAACCAATGTCAACTGTGTACACGCAGGTATAGTCTTTGTTGTCTTGATAGGGGTATGTGGTTATGAATGAAAACAGCCTCTGTGGCCATTTGTGAATAGAACACATAAACAACAAACAAATAACGATTAAACTTTGAACAATATGTCTGTTCATTATAAAGCATAATGAATACGTACATACTATGCTTTTTTACCTCAAAGAAACAGGCATAGTATCCATAGATGGATATTGGCTGGCGGCTCATTAACATACAGATACAAAAACATAAACAGTATCACTATGATCCATGGAGTAACAATACTGCTTTGTAAGTTTGTGAAGAAATCGGAAACATAACGGCATTGCATCGTTTCAAATTAGGGCATTATTTACTTCTATTTGATCTCAGTCTTATAATAGTAATAGTAGTAATAATAATAATAATAATAATAATAATAATAATAATAATAATAAAACAGTGGTTATCTTGTGGTTTGCAATCTTAGAGGTATCTTGTGGTTATCTTGTGGTTTGCCCCATTTGAACACGCAAAACTCGTGGTTATCTTTTGGTTTCCACACCACGAGATTGCGCGCACTGCAAAATATGCGCGATTAATCTTGTGGTTATCTTGTGGTTTCCAAACCACAAGATAACCACAAAATACTTGTAAGATTTTCTTTTTTTTACCGTCTGAATTGGCTTTCACCGTGTGAATGCGGCTAATAACAATACACACAATTACAATAATGATGAGGATTATTATTATCATCATCATAATTATTATTATTATTAATATTATAATTGTTATCATTATTATTATTACTATTATTATCATCATTATGACTTATTAAGTAAGCAAATATCATTCCCAAAACCTGGGGATGATTGTACATGCCATCCCCCACCTTGTGAGGTGGGGGATGCATCCCTCATCCCCGTTGTCTACGCCCCTGCGGAATATGTCCAAATGCTCCAACTTTGTCAGCCGATTGCAATTTTACTGAACGTTTAGTGGGTGAAGTATCCACAAACCCAGACGGAGCAACACAAGCGATTCCTCCCATGTTGTGGAAAGTGTTGTGACCAGTTACTGTCGCTACGTTAAAGTCGGCATTGTCAAACACAAATTGGGTAAAACCGCCCAGGTGATGGTTCATCATTTGGCAGGAGGGCTTGTTCAAACCGCTGTACTTCTTTATAGTCATCAGAGCTAGACCTGGGTCTACTAGCAGAGATGATGGCATGTGCTATTGAGGTGCATTTACTGTTTGAAACCGTATGACTTTTGCCTTTGCTGTTCACTAAATTATGTATGAAACGCTTTATCGACCTTGGTACTAAATGGGTCTCCATTTTCAGTTCCATCTAATGTTGAGTACTCTTCACGTTTGTACACTGTCAGTCTGATATCGTTGAGGATGATGGGAGCAGCCATATGTGTGTGAGCGCGTGTGTGTGTGTGTGTGTGTGCGTGGGTGGGTGTGTGTACTTTATGCCTAAGAAGTATTTTTTTAATGAAAATGTTTTTTTTACTGATAGGTATTTCAATGGTGCTATTCTAGTCTAGACATTTGATCATATTCAGAACGTATCTTCTTTAATACAATAGGATAAAATTGAAAATAATGGCCATTTTGGGTGCCATTTTGGATTTCGGGAAGGGCTCAAGTGGTTTTACTGCTACTTGTGTGTTTCAACATTTATTAATAAGTATTTTGTTGAGTTCCTTATGCTGAAAAACATATATTTAGACATTTAAATTTTGTATTTGGGTAATCTAGTTGCAAAGTTATAAGAAATTTAGGAAATGGCGGCAATTTTGGGCGCCATTTTGGATTTTGGGAAGGGCTCAAGTGGTTTATAGTTACTTGTGTGTTTCAAAATTTATCAACAAGTATTTGATTGAGTTCATTATGCTAAAAAACATATATTCAGACATTTCAATTTTGTAGTTGGGTTATCTAGTAGCAAAGTTATAAGAAATTCAGGAAATGGCGGCCATTTTGGACGCCATCTTGGATTGCGGAAAACGCAAGGAGGATTTATGAGGACTTTTAGTGTGTTATTCTAGACATATTCCTGGACTATCCTGAAAAAATCAGCTTGTTATGAGAAATATTCAGGTTTAAGCCTATTTTGACCTAATGCTCTTGTAGAGTGCTGAAGTCGAATAGGTGCCATTGACAATAGACTAAATAATTAAAAGTTATTCTTAAATTTGTCGATGTCGACGCTTGAAATATCGGCCGAAAGGCTCTTGCCCTAAGGTGGGCCCCTAGATGCTCATTTGACGGTAATTTAATGCCTAAAAACCTGCCAGTGTCATGAACAAGGTATCAAAATATGCTCATCTGACTGTAATTAAATGCCCATACCACCTGAGCTTCCGGCTGCTGCGCCCCTGCCGCCGGGCTTTGCCCCTAGACCCCACGCCAGTTTATGCCTACGGTCTACCTGATCGTAAATACTTTATCCTCCCCTCACCCACTTTGAAAAACGTTCAGCGGGGCCTGCATGTAAGAGTTGGATGATGCGGAGGTATAAACTTGCCATCGGAAAGTTATACAAACGCAGAGTTTTGGTATCCTGTAACCTAAGAAAAACAATATCAGAACACTGTAAATTGTTGTATACCAATGCGACAGTTACTCAGTGAAATCAAGAAACTTCATTCCTTGTTTTTGGTCTATCCATGAAGCCTTACAATTTCACTAAAATAATCAATCCATATTGGTGAAAATTGTGAGCTGATAAAGAATAATTGCTTTATTTACTTGAACTAAGACTATTAGCACTTTCGATGCAGCTAAAAACAAGACCGTACGAAGGTTCATCAACCTTTTGGTTGATCCTGAGTTTTCTTCATTTTTATATGCAAAACTGAAGGATTCACACACAGTTGTTGATTATGCTATTCAGCACCACTACTGAGATACTCCCAAGTATACTACAGGATATTAAAGGGAAGCTAACCTAAGCTCACGCCTCCTTTCGTGGTTATTATAACAACGTGGATAATTGACACGGTCTTATAACATTCTTCAACAACTCGTGTATAATTATCAACCCAAGATGTCTGACATGCAGACTCTAAAGCTGGTGAGGAGAAATCTGAAGGGACAATTGACGATGACATTAACATCCATTGTCAATCTTTCCGATGAATCTGCAGATCTTGGTCTTCTAAAGCAGTACATCAGCAAGGCTGAAGAACAGTTTTGTAAAGGTGGAAGGGAAGCATGCAGAGCTTGTACAGGTCATAGAGAATGACGAGGAATTTGAGGCTGACCAACTGCGAGACAGACTTTGTCCAGAAGTTAAATGCTGGTAGGAGAGTTCTCAGCAATCAGATGTCACCCTCATTAGTACAGCAGACATCCGAGCAACAGCAGAACGTGACACTCCCAAGCTCTCCTCTTCGCACCTCCTTTCAGAATCAATCTGCAGGTGATTGTGCCCCAGGATGGCGAGACTGAAACTACCATCATTTAAAGGTGACATCAAGGATTACCGGAGATCAAGGAAATGTTCCAACACTGCACAAAGGAATTGTTAGAGATTTAGTGTTTTCCAGTTAGCGGAGTCAATGGTGTCTCAAAAGGATAGAAACTTGATCAAAGCTGTTCAAGTGTAGCGAGGGTATGGGAACTGCTGGTGGAACGCTATGATGACAAGGACCGAGTGGTGGACAGTTTGCTATAGGATTTGGACGGTCTCAAGCCATACGAGTATAAAGAAAAGTGAATCTTCCAGCAATGGCGCGATTCATCCAGGTACTTCAGAATTGTGAGTGCCAGGCAGAACGATCGGCCTAGCAGGTGAGCTCAACAGTAGGATCATGCTGAGCCAAATCAAACATAAGCTCCCAGAGGAACACAGGGTTGAGTATTACAAAAGTGTTCGGGATGATAATACTTATGACTCCCTTTCAGGACTGAGCAAATGGCTATTTCGGCAGCACATCCTAATCGAGAAATCCAAATCTAGCACGGCTGATAGTATGGAGCCTTCAAAGAGAGTATCACAGTCCTTCACTGCAGCCGTGTCGAGGGAGGCTACTTCATATGCACGTGATGTCCCGAAATGTCCTCTGCATCCCAATAATTCATCTCATTATCTGAAAAACATGCAATAAATTTAAGTACCTCACGCAGAAGGAAAATTTGATGTGATGAAGTCTTACAACATCTGCTTCAGGTATGGTCATATCAATTGCATCGCAGGCAAGCCGCCTTACGACCGCAACAAGTGCCAGTTCAGGGCACCATGCCAGTCCAGACATGTGGTAGTGAGCACTTTCCCGCCATCTGTCCCAAAGCCCATGGTGATGCCAGAGATAAGGATCAGAGAAGTGTCCATGCTAACCAGGCAAACTCTGTGAGGCCCGCTCAGTCTAACAGCTCCGTACAGGCTTCTGCAATCAACCATGTA
>CP137682.1:23221495-23300472 GCA_037976565.1 Mesocentrotus franciscanus
CAATCAACCATGTAGGGAAACTGCAAGCTACCTTACCTACCGTGGTGGGATATTTACGATGTGGCAGCAAACGACACCTTGTACGCATTATGTTGGATGGAGGCAGTCAGGCCACACTCGTGAGAACAGGAATCTTTCCCAGAATGGAGGGTGACCTTTTCCAGGACCATGACCTCAGCCTTGTTGGCGGCAGTAATATCAAGCGGAAGCTGAGAGTCCTTGATTGTGAGATTGAGGATTTACAAAGGAGCTGGTCTTATCCACTGACAGCCACTGAGATAGATAAGCCATGCGGGGATACACCTGTCATTTTCCTTGAGCATCTACAGTCCTATGACCACTTGACATGTGTAGAGATTGATGCGGCCCCATAACCAGTCATTGATCTGCTGCTTGGAGTGGACAATACTCACCTTATGGTATGGGAACAATACATCAGGGGGAGCAGACCAGATGAGCCAGTTGCGGTAAAATGTCCTCTTGGTTGGTTCGTTCAAGGAGGCCCAGCAGCAAACATAGCACCACTCCTCAAATACGTCAGTGTAGCTGCTTCAGGATCCCTGGAGGTGTTCATTGGACTCGAGACAGCTGGTTTGGAGCCCGGGAAATGTAAATGCTTTTCTGATGACGAGAAAGGAGCTACTGAATCCATGCAGAAGAGTGTTACTCAACTAGCAGATGGCTCTTATGAGGTTCGCTTAACCTGGAACGATCTCCGGAAGAACTACCAGACAACTATGACTACGCAGTTAAAAGGCAAAAGAGCCCGGAGAACCAGTTCCGAGACCGGCCTAACGAATGGGAAGTCTACTGCCGGCAAATGAGAGACCAATTGGAAAGGGGTGTATCCCGACAGGTAACACAGGACGAGTTACAACGAGACAGGGATGTAGGTAGAAGGATGTGGTTTTTCCCCTCTTTGGGGTTGTTAAAGACTCAAAAACAACTCGAGTCCGGGTAGTTTACGATAGTAAGGCGAAGTTCCAAGGGCGTTTCCTAAATGACTGTCTCATTAAAGGAGATAATGTTAACTCAAATCTGTATGAGGTAGCCCTCCGGTTCCGTGAAAATGACGTGGGCATGATCTCGGACATATTATCCAAGATGTTCCAGGCTATTAAGATTTCACAGAGGATGCTCGGTTCCAAAGGTTCGTTTTCAGAGAGAATTCTAACCATCCCATATAAGTCTTTGAGCTTACAACTGTCACTTTCGGGGACAAACCCTCCCCAACCGCAGCAATCATCATCCTCAGACATGTGGCTCGTGAGCATGCACCAGATGATGACAAGCTACATAAAGTAATCGTCGAGCAATTCTATATGGACGACCTGAACGAGTCAGTTAGTAATGCTGAGGAAGCTCTGGAGTTGACGTCCAAGTTGACAGAGACACTGAAGAAAGGAAACTTGAACTTAAGGAAGTGGCAGTCTAATGTCAAGAAGGTCTGTAATGAGACATAAAACACAGACACTGCTACTGTCCTGGGTACCAGCTGGAATCTTTCTAAGGACGCACTGAGAGTATGGAAAGTCACACCCTCCGAGGATACTACCCTCACCAAGCGGAAGATTCTTGCTCACACGGCATCCTATTACGATGTTTTCGGAATGCTTTGTGGACTGTTGGTACGCCCCAAGATTCTTCTTCGAAAGTTGTGGCAGCTGAACCTTGACTGGGACTCCTCTTGACCGAGGCAGTGAGTTCTTCTCCATGATAAGTAAGATCAACAGAGACCTTAATAATATGGACGGCATTGAGATCCCAAGATGTCTGATACCAGAGCCTTATAGGGGAACGAGACCCCTACCCGTAGTGTCCATGCATGGTGTTAGTGATGCTTCAGAGGACGCCATGGGTTTCGCAGTGTGGCTGAGATGGTCACATGCTGACAGCCAAGAATCTGATCTATCCTTCGTCTGTGCCAGATCTAGATACATCACTGAAACAGACAAGCATGCCTCGGAATGAGCTACAAGCTCTTCTCCTATCCAGACTGACAGACTGATGATCACCATCAGATATGCTCTACGCTTCTACATAGTCGGATGGAAGATGTGGCCAGACAGCATGACGGCGATTAGTTGGCTTAGAGGGCAGTTGTGAATTTACTTTCTATGATATATCATGGAAAATGTGGTTTACGATAAAACTATTGATATAAGTAAATTTTATTTATAAATATGAATAAATTAGTATAATTAGCATAAAAAGGAATGAAAGTGTACTGATTATGTATTGATTAACACAGCATTGCGTTTAAATTACCAAAGTCACCTGGATACGAAAAAATTAGGATGCTGGTTTATATATTTCATGAGATACGGTTGAGTTTATGTTTTTGCATAAAATTTGCATAAATTAGCATTTTTAAATAGGGTGCCACTCACCGAATTTGTGGCACCCTATCCAAAATTAATGCTTTTGATACAAATGACTCACATGCAAAAAATTGCGCTTTTGTAAATTGTGTCCCCAAAATTGCAGTATAGCATTCGCCGTGGCCTTGTAGGTCTGCTCCAAGGCTACACATTTTCATGAGTTATCAGGACTAACTAGTAAAGAACCCCAGACCTAACTCTGGCTCTGTGCTAGACTAGTAGTTCAGCGTGCAAATAGCGCACGCGCTCTTGTGCGAAGGCAAAAAGTTATTAGGCTCTTTCAACTCCCAGGTCTCACATCAGTGAGTTCAATTGAACGACTAGAAGCCAGACTAATGTCATGTTTGAAATGCTCCCATCTTGGGGAGCATGAATGGCTGGTGCTCGCGCTGAAGTACGGTGCCCCCCAAGGTAGCAGAACACCTATTGATTTCGTCAGAATCTTTCTTTTTCTCTCTCTCTCTCTTTTTATATTTCGTCAGAATCTTTTTTTTCTTCTTTTCTTTCTATATGAATTTTGTTACGTGGATATCTCATGAATGGCATGGTGAATGACCATGAAACTATCATGGCATGTGGCATAATTATGCATGATTATTGAGCCTAACGAAGAGATTTTTATACTACTAATGCGTGACGTCATCTAGGCGCAATTTTGTTCATTTCGCAGTACGCGTGCTTCAAAATTTAAAATTGGTCAAAATACTTATTGGACCATTTTACTACACGTTTCAGACCTTTTTGAACATTTCAAAATTGCGCGCGCTCGCGTTTTTGCGCGTGCCGTCCGAACTGAATGTATTAATTTAATTTTGTCACTTGTATAGTGTTTCTGATACTATTCTTAGTAATTTGAAATCATTTTAAGCCATTATTTACCTTAATTTAGCTCATAGATGTTCATTTAACCTCAAAATTGACACACGCGCGCTTTTGCAAAGAATGCCAAAAGTGGGCAAAATAGTACCTATTTTGAATCCGCTATAACTCTTCAGAATGACTGGTGACCCCCAAATTTATTTTGCATGTTCTGATAGGGTATGAATTATAGATGCGATTCCATGCAACACGTTTGCTGTTAGAAAGCTTTGACGTCAACATAGTGCCACTTAACTGAAGGAAAACAATGTAATTTGATTCGATTAGGTAATATTTGTCGTTGTTGTTCTGAATATATCTCGTCTTTCCCTACTCTGATGTCGCCCATTCTAGTTTGTTGTAGCTGAGACTTTACTCTACGAATGTTTTATGATTCAATTTTTGATCAGAAGACAGGAACGTGGTCAAAATCCCGATTTAAGATGAAGGGTGCAACATCTGCCATTATGTTTTCTAGTTATATGTGCAATCTCCCATTGAGATTGTGTTATATTTCCGTCATGGATAGTCTACACGTTTCAGACCGTCTACTTGTACGTGTTATACAAATGGAGGGGGATTTTTTTTTGTTTTCAGTTCGAATTTCTAACTGACTCCGTGTTATTAAAGAATCGGCCGCGTAAAGCGAATCTCCTAGTGAGATTGTACATAGACGTGTTATATGAGTGGACGGTGGAATATTTTTTAAAGAGCAAAATTCCCGTTGAGTTTCTTATTGTGTTATGACTCGATCAAAGCGGCAGATCACCTATTTTATTTATTTATTTAATTAACATATTTATACAGGATAAAAAAGAAACAATTGAATCAGCAAAGCTGTTTTTCATCGATGTCCTGTTAACATGATTGAAACATTTCCAATTCTAACCAATGGGATTCTCTTTGATACATCAATCAAAAAATAAATACGGCTTTTAAAGGAAAAAGAAGAAAAAAATAGGAAAAATATACAAATAATTGAAAATAGGTGTCAGACCGAGGATTAAACTAAACGTGTATTAAAGAATATAATAAATATATGTGTATACACACACAACACAGATCCTCCCAAAAAGGCTCGTTCATATACTCGCACTCACGCATTATACTTACTCATACTCGCACTTGAAACTTCACTCGCACTCAGGCATACTATTTCACATAAAGTGTATGAACACCACTCCCTACCCACCCCAATTTACACACTCATGCACACCCGCATACGCACATATACTCACACGCACCCTCATACACTTGTCACTCATACAAACAGTTCAAGAGAAGGAATATCGGCGCTTGTTCAGAAGCCTATCCCTACTTTGACCCCGTAACTCCGGCGTAGAGATACGCTACTAAAACAGACCTAAAAGACAAGTAAATATTCATCTTTTCTTCAAATAATGGCCATGATTTAAAAGACCTTGTGTTTCTTACCTGTTTCGTGTCAATTTTCTTATCTTTTTGGGAGTATTTTTCCTAAAAATTAAGACTTATAATGTACACTTTCTCACGGGATTCACGGCAAACTGCTGCACAATACAGTTGCATACCGTACTGACGGTGAGTTGCGCGGGCACCACACCGTCGGTACGGTATGCAATCGTATTGGGCAGCACAGTTTGCCGTGAATCCCGTGAGAAAGTGTACATTATAAGTCTTTATTTTTATATGAACAGTTTCCCCACACTGAGCATGCATAATCAATACATGGTTGAATGGTTGCTTTATATAAAGTATTAAGTAGGGAGGTGTTAAGCGTGTTATATACTTAATCTTCGTAATAAGAAAAGTTTATGTGCAAGGCGTTTACACAATTTTGGGGCATGTTCATGCCAGGTCAAATGAAAATCAATATTGACACCTAGATATCTAGCCGAATCAACCTGTTTTAGTCTGGTTCCATTTAAAGTTACGTTTAATTCATTATGGTTGCAGTTAGCTCGCGAGGATACAACCATAACATGAGTTTTATCAATATTAATCTTTAATCTATTATTTTTATACCATTTTCCTAATTTGCAAATCTGTAATTTAGACTCAGCTTCATTCACATTTTTACCAGTAGTGCAAATTGCTACATCATCCGCAAACATACTACATGAACCAGCATTGGCACTTTGAATAATGTCATTAATGTAAAGAAGGAAAAGGGTGGGGCCAAGTACCCCACCTTGAGGTATTCCGATTGTTACTTCACCTGGCTTTGAAGTTTGCCATTTATACTGACAGCCTGTTTTCTTCCACTTAAATTGCTTTGAACCAGCGCAGTTCTGTACCTTGTACATCATGGTATTGTAGATTTAAAAGTAATAATTTGTGAGATATAGCATCAAAGCATTTAGATATATCAAAGAAACAGACAGCAACAACTTCACGAGCATTTAATGCTTCAAGCCAATCATCTATTACTCTGTGTAGGCACGTAACAGTAGAGTGATCTTTCAAGAATGCTGATTGTTCAAGTGTTATAAGATCGTGCTGGAGTAAATACGAACTACATTGCTTTACAACCAGCTTCTCATGAACTTTAGCTACATGGGATACAACAGAAATTGGTTTATAGTTTGAATAGACACTATTCAAACTATTCAACCTAATTCGTCTCGGTGACGAATTCCATGTCTATTGTTTCTTTTTCTATTCTTTCTGTATGAATTTTGTTACGTGGATATCTCATGAATGGCATGGTGACTGAACATTAAATTTCATGGCATGTGGCATATGCATGATTTGTTATCCTAACGAAGAGATTTTTATTACTAATGCGTGACGTCATCTAGGCGCCATTTTGTTAATTTCTAATATTGACCATATTTCATTCATACATTAGTTTCTGATTGATATTTCATATACATAAACTTGAGGTCATGGGTAAACTTTTGGTTACAACCATGTCCGTGCGTGCGTCACGGTGGACGCGTACGCGGGAGTCAAAATTTAAAATTGGTCAAAATGCTTAGGATTAGACCAATTTACTACACGTTTCAGACCTTTTGAACATTCCAAAATTTTGCGCGCGCGCGTTTTTTCGCGTGCCGTCCGTACTGAATGTATTAATTCAATTTTTTCACTTGTATTGTGTTGCTGATACTATTTTTAGCAATTTGAAATAACTTTTAGCCACTATTGACCTACATTTAACTCATAGACGTTAATTTAACGCCCAAATTGACGCACGCTTCGCTCGCTACCAAATGAATTTTCAGACCATCACACCCAACTGCAAAGTATGATGCTAAAGCAATATCTTGTATGGCGTATAAAGAGAAACAAGTATTGAAATCATCCCTGATAATGTAATCACAATTTAGGGGTATATATAACAATATCTCCATGGATAACAACATCCATTTTACGTTCAATTAATAGGAAAATCGCCTATTTTACAAATTCAAGTCCAAGCCGACAGAGTCAAACGAAAACAATTACATGTATAAGACTTATAAAAATACTGTTGTGTTGGGATCGGATAAATAAGGCAACTCAATACAAGCTTTAAATACAGTTAGAAAAGTATTTATTCAGTCTCTCAATACAATAACATCGAGGTTACAATTCGTATGTCTTGGCTGGTTGATGGTTGAAAATACAAGTCCTCTATCTTAGGAAACTTTACAATCAGGAAACTTTTATAGGGGAGAGAAACAATGTTGGGATGGGTGACTTAAAGATGCTTATGATTGGTCAATGGTCAGGGTTGCTATGGTGTTACGGGGAGTGGCAATGGAGGGGTGCAAGTGACTGGGGTTTGGGCCTATGAGTCATAGTTCTTGGAATGTGGTTCGATCCTTGAAACTATTACTCTGGGGTGGTCATTAATGGTCAATTGTTTATAATAAAAAGTAATGGGGTCTATGTCTAGGAATAATGGGGTTCTGTTTTAGTTCATAGAAGGGTGAGGGGTGAATGACTGGGAGGGAGATAGGAGTGGTACATGTATTACATAACAATACCCTAGTTAGCATTTTACGTTATGCAAAAAAATATTGGTTCTTAAACAATTTGAATTTCATAGAAATGACATTAAAAACACTTTGAAGCTAATTAACAATGCACTTAATAGCAACAGTAATAAGCAGGATATTCAAGAGATTTTGGTCGGAAACACATGTTTTAAAGAGCCTGCTTCTATTGCTGAGAGTTTCAATGATTACTTGTAAATATAGGACCTAATCTTGCACATGCCATCCCCACCTCAAATCATTTCATTAATTTCTAGATCGTCGAAATCCTGAATCTCTATTTTTTGTCCCGGTACAAGAGGTAGAGTTTATTGATATTGTTAACAATTTAAAGAGTAAAAAGAGCACTGGATATGATGGCATATCGAATATACTACTAAAACATGTTATTTTCCAAATAGTCATCCCACTGACCCATATATTTAACCTCTCTTTTATATGTGGTGACGTACCCTTTTTAATAAAAAGAGCCAAAGTAATACCTGTATTTAAAAAAGGTGACTCACGTGAACAGGGAAATTATAGGCCAATTTCTTTACTTACCTATTTTTCCAAAATATTAGAAAAACTTGTGTATTCACGAACTATAAATTTCCTTACACAACACAATTTACTTAGTGATGTTCAATTTGTATTTAGAAAAAATCACTCCACAAGTCATGCTATGTTAACACTCATTAATAAAAAATGTGCAATTGATAACTCTTTACACACAATCTGTTTATTTCAGACTTCTCAAAGGCGCTCGATACTATTGACCATACAATTCTTCTTTATAAACTGTCTCACTACGGTGTCAGAGGGAAGGCCCTTGTGTGGTTTAGAAGCTACCTTTCAGATAGAACCCAATACACCACTGTAAATAACTCCCAGTCATCAATTAAAAATATTACCTGTGGGGTGCCCCAAGGCTCTCTTCTTGGAACTCTTCTTTTCATACTACAGTGTGAGTCAAACAAAAGTTTACACCTAGAAAATTGCTAATTATTTTAAAAATCATCTATGAACAGTAAATTATTATACATCCTACGAAAGAGCGTTTTATCCCAAATCATTTGGTATCATGTTTGTGTGGTATGTGTTCACGCTTGGATGAACAGGAGGCATTGTTTGCGAGAGTGCAAAAATCGACTTGCGCCAAAGTTGCTTATGTCATGTTTGAATAAAACAATTGGGATTTGGGTATTAATTCGGTCATTGCAGACCCAATTAACATCTCTAACAAAGTTGATCATGCCACACATATCAAATATCGAATATCAAATATCAACGAAAATTTGTGCGCGCGTGTGTGTGTGTGACTTTGCTTCTGCAAAAAAGCATATGCAGTGCATCCCATTTGATACATTCAATTCATTCTCTCACTTTAATCCCAACATATCACGTACTATAGGCATCACTTTAGCGCAAGTCGATTTTTGCACTCTCGCAAACAATGCCTCCTGTTCATCCAAGCGTGAACACAACCCACACAAAAAATGTTACCAAATGATTTGAGATAAAACGCTCTTTCATAGGATGTATAATAATTTACTGTTCATAGAATATTTTTTTAATAATTAGTAACTTTCTAGGTGTAAACTTTTTTTTTTGATTCACACGGTATATATAAATGATTTCAAACGATCATCTAATATTTTATCTTTCAAATTATTTGCTGATGACTCCAATATTTTTCATTCATGTCATGACCCACAAACTCTCCTAAATACAATTACCTCGGAATTAGTTTTGGTTCAAAGTTGGATACAAGCCAACAAACTATCGTTGAATATTAAAAAGACAAATTATATGATATTTAGCAACACGACTGATCATCTTCCTGGTCCTATTCTAATAAATGATATTGAACTAGAATGTGTTCAAAGTACAAAATTCCTTGGAATTTATGTTGAACGCAAATTGACATGGAAAATGCATATTAATTATTTATGAAAATTATTTTCAAACAACATTGGTATCATCAATCATGTTAAAAATACATTTCCTTTACCGGTTTTATCATCACTGTATACAACCCTTATTTTGCCTTACCTATAAATTATGGGATTTTAGCATGGGGAAATCCTTGTAAGACTTTAATTGATCGAATATCAATTTTGCAGAAGCGTGCATTAAGAATAATCCATAATGTCTACTTTCGTTCCCACACTAACCACTTATTTTTACAAGACAACATTCTTAAAATTGATAATTCGTATTCTTGGTACCTCGGTATCTTTATGTTCCAAGTAATTAAAAACGAGTTACCTCTCCCGATTTCCTCCATTTTAAAAAAAAATAACGAGATACATTCATACCCCACTAGACAGTCTCACAACTTCCACACTCCTCGAATGAGAACAGCTTTCGCACAAAAAACAATTATTTACACCGGTCCAGTATTTTGAAATAACATAGATCCATCTCTCAAACAAAGTACCAGTTTATACACATTTTTTTTAAAGCTGAAAATTAAATTTTTAAACACATATGCATGAATGTATGTGCCGTCGCCGGTCAGCTGCATTGTTGACATTGCTGATACGCAGCTATACATGAATCTCGGTTTGTTTGACTCTCGACTTAATCCCTTTCTCCCTTATTCTACTGATCTAACCTCCTTTTTCTAGAGCTTTTGCAATTATTCATTTTCCTTTCTTACCTTTCTTTCTTTTTTGCCTTCTACTATTTTCCTCCATTTTTTTTCCTCTCTTTTATTTTATATTTTTCCCAAAAAATTGACAATTTCTTTGCTACATATATTTTTTATTTATTTGATTTTCTAAGTATACTTTGTTCAAGATATATTGTAAAACAGCATCTGAGGAACTAACACTTCAACAAGCTCTGCTTCTAGTTAGTTCCTCTTTTCTCGTGCTATTTCTATTATATTTGTCGTTTCATTGTATATTGTTGTAATATACTTATTCATTTTATTATGTTTTGCATGAGAAGTAAAATCATTTGAATTGAATGTCTAAAAAAATTGTATATTTTCGCTTTAAGATTTCCCTTTGTAGGAGCCCTTTTCCCGAAAATACCCTCTTTTAGGTGCCCCCCCCCCTCCCACTTTGGAAGTCGCTCGGCCGCCCCAGCGCGTGATTGCAACAAAAAACAAACTGTATAAGTCTCAGTTAGCATCTTTCTGGCTCTCACAAAAGATGACCTGCAAAACACAAAACATCTGCCACAAATAGCAAGCGGATAACACCAAAATAATTGTCCAAAATATTCCTCTTGACACCCCAGATAAAATAGGTCGAAAATTCCATTTCATATAAAACACCTTCAAATTGTGATGTCGTGTTTTTTACACTTAGCAAAACCTTGGGCACTAGAAGGCTTATAAAACACAATAAGGGTATTAACTCAGTAGGTTTAAGGGTCATGGATAAAATTTTACTTCGTCAAAACGATTTACTGTGTCTATGCTATCTTGTGATGGACCAAAGCAAAGTAACAACAAAAATATGGAAGTTCTGAATAATCGAGTAATAAAAATTCAAAAGTCAAATCCATTATCAATACAAGGAAATCTCAGTTTGAAACAGCTTTGCTTCCTCATGAAAAAGAAAGAGAACGTTGAAATTGTCTATGACACTAGTGATCTCATAACTTGCGTATTGTTTTCGATGTTCTGCGACTTTGTTTGACTGATGTATTTGTTTCCTCTAAAGCCATTATTAGAGGCTGGGTCTATACAAAAAAAAAATATGCTAGCAAACAAAAACAAGGACTTTCTTACTGGCAGGCGAATGATTCCTGGTAACTAGCAATTGCTAGCTTTTATTGAAAGATTTTTTTTTCATCATCAAGCATTTGCTTTAGGGTTTGTTCTGGGGCAAATCCTAGAAACAGAATTAGAAATGTCTGAAATCTATGACAACCTTCCCCCACGAAATGAAAAGAACCCAGAAAATGATTTGTTATAAATCAGTTACATTATTACGTTGTCAACCTTTTTTTGTTTTAAATTTTGTTCTGAGACTCTAAAATATATATAATATGTGTACTGAAAGCACCTCCTGATTCCCCCAAGGAGTTCCCAGGTCCACGGAACTGCATAATAATGACTGACGTCACAATGATGCAAACAACGTTCTCACCCTCCTGTACAGCTGATACAAGTTTATTTTTCATTCACACCTCCACACAATGGGTATCTGCTGTTTGATTATACAGGCTATTGTTTTGATTGTCTATTCGTTTAGTTGTGCCATTGTCTCGTTTTCGAGCATTTGACGGCAAAGGGTTGATATCGGTCGATAGGTTTCTTTCCTAACAATTGTTTTCAAGGATGTCATCTGCGTAAATCACATCTGTTAGAAGGGGAAAGAGGGGGCAGAGAGCGCGAGAAAATTAATAGAGAGAGAAAAATTGAGACGCCGACCAGATGCGTATTTTAAATAGATACATGTTTACAGGCATTGACCAATTTTCGGGATGGGGGGCATTAGTTTAACGCATAGATATGCTGCATGGGGTCATTCCTGAAGACCGACTGGCCCACGAGATCGAAAGCTCACGAGACTGCCAACACAGAGAAATACATACTGGAAAGGTAGAGCGAGATATGTCCGTTTCGTTACTGTCTCGTGGTCCAACGGTTTATCGTGAACCCTCAAAAAGGTTGTCAGAAGGCCCACGAGACCGACATTGTCGGTGTCCGTCTCGTGGGTTGTAGGTTGCTGATTAGCCCCCTCCCCAAAAATTGATGCCCCTGTGTGCCTAACTATACAGTGTAAAATATTGAATAAGAAATTTCCATCTTTTACAGACATAATGTTTAAAAAGAGGTTAAATTTTCCTCTTTTTCACATTTTCATCATTTTTGGTATTTAAACTGGCTGTATTGTCAATGTAATGTAGTGCCAAAAATATATCCAATTCGTTCCAACAAACAAAATGACAAGAATTTCACCTTTTTAACGTATGGGTCTAAAGGGACTTTAAGTTTAAAAGGACCTGTGATTATATGCTGTCCAAAATATATTTTTAAGTAGCGCAGCAAGGGAGAAGGCGGTAAGGGGGAAAAAAACGGAAATTAATGATATTTTAACCATGGACCATGTTTTAACACAATTAACGGGAGAGTTTTCCGCGACTACGTCACAATCTACTGACCAAACTGTCAATTTGAGATTCGCATACCTCTAGTGATCTCATATTTCAAATGCTCAAAACTCTCTCATCATTTGGTCCTATCTATTTCAAACTTTCACCATTCTGTTTCTCTCATATTTTTTCGTTTATACAAATGAACTTAGGTTGACTTATTCCTGAAATAAAAGAGCTGAAATATACTGAAACATTGGCGTTCATTGCTAAAGGAGGGGTGAAACATTTGAGCTTCTTGTGATCTACGTGGTTCAGCAAGGGCATCACATACAGGGGTTGTCCCAAAACAAGTTTGGGGAGAAAATCGGAAATGGAATTTAAAGATCTAAACCTCACATGCAGGCACACACCCTTGTCAGTCGTCGTGCGTAACAGTGTCTCCACTTTAAGACTACAATATAGGACACAGCCTGAGACTGATATATCTAGGCTCTGCTCAAGGCATTAGGAATTGTGGTAAAGAGTAAAATTGAAGTCTCGATCAAGCGGGAGTAACACAGAGCAACATTCTTTACCGTGTGAGCCAGTAAAGCGAGTGAGCATTTGTTTTTAATTTATATTCATAAATTTATATATATATATATACAGTCAAACCTGCTTTAGTGACCACCTGTCTACAAAGACCACCTGTCTACAAAGACCACATTTTTGGTTTCCCTTGAAAATGGTTTCTCATTGAAACATGTACTAAAGGAACCTGTCTACAAAGACCACCTGTCTACAAAGACCACTTTTTGTGTTTCCCTTGGGCGGTAGCTATATACAGGTTTGACTGTATTTGTGATACCTTCCTCTTCATAAATTGTTCCTCGTTATTCCATTACCCCCTCCTTACTTTCTAACATCAACTTTCTAGGGTTGTGTTGCGAATGAACAATATAGGTATTTCGAGAATGTCTCTAAATTTCCTCATTTCCAAGTGGGCCCAATCTTAAAATTACGGTCTTACAAGGATTCCCTAACCTGCAACCCACTAGGATCTTCTTCTTTTTTTAATTGGCTTCACATTATTTTCTTATCGGAAATAATTATGTCTGGATGGACAAAATACCACCCCACCCCCTGTCCCTTATTCAAATACGTACGTAGACTAGTTGTAGATTTTTTAATATAGCAAATATCGTCCTTTTAGGTATCATCTTCTATACTGGTTCATACAAAATACAAAAACACCCGTTACTTATTAATGTCAGAGCAGAACCATACACATAATCGGAAAGGGTACAAATATCAACGTGTAACAGAAATTACTATGCATGGAGTATTTCATGGGATTTTATTTAAATAATATCCATTAATCATTTCAGAGTCTTAACAATGTAATATATGTTTGTTCCTCAAATACGGTAGTAAGCTATTTATTTAAAATAATATCAGTTTAGTTTTCGGCTACAAAGTCAGGTTGATTAATTTGTGATTATTTAAATCATTAAATTAAAATCCAAATACGTAACAGTGTTGAATCGTATTTGTCGTAGTTTTGTCATGGTTAACTGTTTGATTCATCAATTTTTCAGCGTATATGTGTGTACATAAGTGAGATAAGCAAAGATGGTAAGACAGCGATGGGGAGGAGGAGGGAAACAGAGAGAGAAACAGAGAGGAAGAAAGAGAACATGAAGCAAGCTCTAAAGGCCAATCAATGCGTCCTGCTCCCCTTATCCCGAAAATGGATCACCAGCATGGACACGCCCTTGCCCTTCAGAATATCACGTACATATAGTTCATCCGGAATTGTTGCACAAACTATCTCTCTCTCTCTGTCTCCCTCTTCTAACAGATGTGATTTACGCAGATGACATCCTTGAAAACAATTTTTAGGAAAGAGACCTATCGATCGACCGATATCAACCCTTTGCCGTCAAATCACACGCAGTAATATTGTTAGGAAAGAAACCTAACCTGTTAGAAGAGGGAGGGAGAGACAGAGAGAGAGATAGTTTGTGCAACAATTCCGGATGAACTATATGTAAGTGATATTCTGAAAGGGCAAGGGCGTGTGTCCATGAAAACAATTGTTAGGAAAGAAACCTATCGACCGATATCAACCCTTTGCCGTCAAATCACACGCAGTAATTAGTGATTTTTGGTGCGCGTTCCAAAAATTGATTTTATTTGTAATCACTATATAGCGCGAGCGAACAAGCGATGGGTTCGAAGGTCTGCACTGCGCATGTCAAAGCAGTAACCTGACTAAATTTTTCTCTATCTTTCCGTACGGTATAATTTTTTACTTTTCGTTTTTTCCTTTTTATTATTTACTATGTATTTCTTTATCTTTATTTTCTATCATCTCCACTTTCTATCTTTCCTTTTATCATTCTTTCCATTTGTCGTTCTTTCTTCTTTTCTGTTATTCGTTATGTATTTCTTTATTGTTATCCTATCATTTTCTCTATCTTAGCTCCTTCTTTCTTCTTTTCTATCATTCCTTATATGTATTTCTTTATTCTTATTCTTCTACCATCTTTTCTATCTTTCCTTTTCTCCTTTCTTCTTTTCTATTATTCCTTATGTAGAAAAGCCTGTATAATCAAACAGCAGATCCCCATTGTGTGGAGGTGTGAATGAAATTCAAACTTGTGTCCTCTGTACTTGGATGTTCGTGGGAATCTTTATTATTGGAACGTCAAGTTTGCATCTTTGATGAAATCAAACGTGCGTCGTGCTTTTCATCACATTCTGTCATTTTTTAAATAACTTTTTTGTACTCTTTTGTTGTTGTTGCCATCTTCGAAGAACGTAAGAATATCATTCAAAAATGTTCTCGACAGGCAACTAGCGTAAGAATTTAGTAATGAAAGAATGATGCCTTACAGAACGCATCGAATTGGGTTTGAACCTTTGAAGATGCGGTAACCTCTTGGTTACCTTTGAAAATATGCAAATTATCAACTGTTAGTAATGGAAGATTGATGCCTTGGAAAATGCAACGATTTGAGTTCGAACCAGGGACCTTCTGGTTAGGAGACCACTGGTTTACCATTTAGTCAGCACTTTTCCTTATATCCCCGCTGTATCAGGGCGTCAATCCATCTTCAGGATTTTATTTTCTTGGGGGGCCGGGGCAACGCGTTAATCGTACTCAAGAGCTCCATATAAATTACAGTTAATTCATCGTACGATTGAAGGAGGGTACGATGGCCCTTCTGCCCCCTTCCCCCAGACCGACGCTCATGTCCATTATTAGACTAATCTTGAGCTCTGGTGTGGGAATCATATGTCGAGAGAACATGGCTATAATTCATTCTGGATTGTTTATCCTGCAGTAGATTGATTGTTTTAACCAGTAAAATAAAAACAAACTCACAAAAACTTGCTGGAAATCATCTTCAATAAAAACCACAACTCTCATTTGCACAAAGTGACCTGTGTTAAGCACATGATGTTGGGCCTACTTACACTTGATTTCCTTATCTTTCTATGCTCATTACTCAGCCCCTATACATTTTCTACCAAAATCGTTTGGCACGTGTCATTTATTTGTAATCTTGAATATTCAGTGTAAGTTTTGTTGGATTCTGTGTGAATCTATTTTCTGTATCATTACCAGAACTCAAGCTTATCTTTAAATTCCAAGTCCACTCCAAAAATAACTTACTTTCAATAGAAGCAGAAAAATCAGACAAACCAATCAAAAAAAGTTTGAGCAAAATCGGATAACTAATAAGAAAGTTATGAATTTTTTTTTAAAGTATGTAAAACTATGGAACAACGGAAATCACTACACAAATTACCAATTTGGTTATCAGTTTGTGACGTCATGTCCTCACTATTTATCAAATGCTTTATACAGTTTAATCCCATTAATTTCCCTTTTTATCCCCAAAACTTGATTTGCTCATGCCTTTGGCCAGGTTATATGATTTGTATCATATTGCGTGCATGACAGTTCACAATTTTATAAACTTTGAAGAATGGATACTTTTTCTGAATATTGTATATTCATAATTATTGATTTTTATATACATAGTTTATCAAATTTCACATATTTCATGATTTAACTGAAAAAACTCTATATTAGTGCATCCACACAAAAACATATTACTATCAATTTAACTTGGATGCTGGTGTGAAGAAATAAGATTCTTAGGGGGACAATAGGACATTTTATGTTATCAATATAAAGAAAATAATTAGAGGATAGTGAGGACATGACGTCACAGACTCATAAGTGAGTTGCCAATTTGTCTAGTGATTTTCAAAGTTTTTCATGTCATTGAAAATTCATAACTTTCTAATTAGTCGATTGGTTTGTCTGATTTTTCTGCTTCTATTGAAAGTAAGTTATTTTTGGAGTGGACTTGTCCTTTAACGTTTTGATTTAAAAAAAGAAATACATGTAGTCTTAGAATGATAAAACAAACTTTTAGTTTCAATGGGAAAGAGAAATATAATTTAATACACACACACACACACACACATAATTATATAAAATTAATGTTTATATACATGTTTATGTATGTATGTATGTAATATACATATATATATATATATAAATATATATATATATATATATATGCGAAAGGAGATGAGAGACTGGCTGCGAAATTTAAATCAAAGCTCCCCACTGCTGTCCTCCCTTTTTTTGAATTTTTTACATAGGTTGAAGAAAAAACGCAGCTTACATGTAGTGGAAGCGAGTACAAGCAAAGCGCAAACCGACATTTCATATTATGGGTTTCCCCAAGTCAAATTCATTAACAAAAACAGCCAATTTGAAGCACAGTCTTTCGACTTTGTTAGAAATTGAATACTTCTTAATATTAACATCATGTAGGTAACATTTAAACCTTATGACCTCCTCAATCTCACCAGTTTTTTTCTTGACTTTGAAAATCCATGCTAATAATGAAGAACTCAAAATTTGCATAAAGAAGAAATATACAAACGTTTGTGGGAATTAAATTTATTATTTTAATCAGCCAAACATATAACATTATATTTCATTTCATTTCATTTGTTGTTTATTTTAGCCATTTACACCAACATATATATTAACAATCTTACAACTTTAGATGTATGATAATGACATGGTATATATAGAAAAGGGGTCGTCTTGAAGTGACGTCCTCGCTAAAATGAAAATAACAAGACATACAATGTGCAGCGATGCATACAAATTATGAGAGGAAGGAAGAAAGAAAGAAAGAAAGAAAGAAAGAAGAAAGGGCATAGGAAGAGGAGGGAGATAGAGGAGGGAGGGAGAGAAAGATAGTATCGGGAAGAGTTCATACATCTCAAGTCAAGTTGTACATGCAAACCTCTCATTCACCATTACAAGGCAAATGGACCCGATCATTTGAAACTCTCATTATAATTATATTTACTACAGCGTCATATTTGTTTTTGTTGTTGTTTTCAAACCATGCTTGATGTATTCTACTATGTTTACTGCGGTATAGAGCATTCTAATTTTCTCTCTCTAAAAACAAATTTCAACAGCTTATAGAATTAAGGGAGTATATTTAACAATTACTCAAAGTATACTTCAGTAAAAGATTTAATGAAGCGTTCTTTTAAACTATGTATTTCACCTTTTCTCTTTTTCTGAGTGGAAACCAGTATTCTCATATTTGTTTTAATGATTTAATATGAAATCTGTATTTGGTAGATGATATTGCACACATTAATATCACTCAATATATGCATGTTTGTTTGTTTGTTTTTTATAAGCCACATATTTCTCTGATTCACTTTACATAACACACAATATTAATCATATACATACAGACACAGAATGTCTTATAAAAACAAGGATTATTTCATTGCCCTTGTGCATGGAAAGAACCTCGTGACACATAATACAATTTAAGTAAATTTCAATAATAATATTCACTTCAAAGAATATGCTTTGATCAAACAGATTACGGTTGTATTTATTTTCAAACATGTTTACCGTACATCTTTTCCAATTATCTAAATGGGTCATTCCATGGGGTTTGGGCAATTTTTGTGAACAAGACGCAAGAAACTATGTCTCCTATCAACCATTAAAATGTTTGCTCAAATTGAGTTTAGAATTTAAAAAAAAAGCATAGCCAACTATTTTATAACTATTCTAGCTTCATGCTGAATCTATATGGTATGGTGATCGTGCCTTCTCTTCATTTGCTCCATGCCTCTGAAATTCCCTCCCTCCTGTTCTTTGCAACACCGACCAGCTAGAAAGCTTTAAATGTTTAACAATGTTTCCAGTTTTACAAATCTGAGATGCATGGCCCTACGTGTTATCAGCGTCTGTGATATGGTGTAATATTGAAGCCCTAAAAATTTTGCGCTTCAAAAAGATCATGAAGTGCCTCAAAAAAGTAAAAAATCTTTGAGTGACTGGTTTTACCAAACTAATTTTCCCCAATAGACTGTAGTGTTATAAAACCGTTGGGAAAACGGTTTTTGGAATTTCGAATTCCAGTCGTAGATATCTTGATAATGAGACGGGTGATCGGCTTGTAAACATCATGGGATCCCTGACTGACCTAAAGGTATATAATTATGATTGCAGCATTAGCTAAATCAAGGATTTTGTTTAGAATCTGAGACAAAAATACCCAATCCCTTTTATAACATGGTGACCTGTCTCAGGACAAAGGATCATATTTAGGGTCGGCACATGAGAGTAAAAAAAAAAAATTTTCAAACTTCACTACCGTAATGGTCCAAATTTGAGGAAGCTTCATGCCATAAAATAAACAAACAGCAATTCATCATTCTGCAAATTCATGAATATATTTGGCAGCAAAACTAACCATCCTGCTACAATATAGACAAATCATCAGACTTTCTGTAAAATCATGAAAATATTTTTTAGCAAAAGTAGCAAATATTAACAACTCACAAAAGCTTAAGGTTGCAGAATATTCTAACTCTTGATTAAATCATAATTAGACAAAGGCAAAAAAGAAAAAGAAAAGAAAATTCCACCACATGCATGGTACAACCTATGGATATTTCTGAATAAGTTGCATCAAATTCTATCGAATCACAAACTTTTGTTTTTTTACAAGAAGAAAGAGCATTCAATCTTCAAATTGGCCACATGTGGACAAATTCAATACAATCAATAATGTTCTGCATAATTTCAATTTAGTCTTCATCACCTGTTGACATTACAGACACGATATTTGGCAACCAAATCAGGCCCAGCTCATCAAAATACACTTCTCTTCATGTGAATTGGATTCAGACACATGACTAACTGTAGAAGTGGTGTAACAGGGAAGAAAATATCACAGTTGCCAATTTGAAGAAGGAAATTAGATTCATTTAGCTTATTTAATAATTTATAAATCAGAAGTTTTGATCATACCATATGTTTATATTTAGTTACACTTTACAATATTGTATTCATATTTCTTATGTTATTTACCTTTGTTTTCATAACCTTTGTTTCTTATGTTATTTATGTGTTCAATTCGTACTTACTAAGTCTGTAAATATTTTATGTATGTTGTTTTTATTGTGCAAGGCCCTCAGGGATAGCAGTTTGTTAATTGAAGAGGCAACTCTGCTTAAACAAATAAATATAACTAGATGGAACTTCAACTGCGCGCAGTCGAAAATGATGCCTCCGCCATAGAGCAATTTTACAAACCAAAATGGAAGCAACTTTTAAAATTCAAGTTTGATTGTAATCCATCTGTTGGTTCTAATGATAACGCGATCACAAGCTATTTTGAGATACATAATGAGCCCTGTGACCTTTGACCTCGTGACCCCCAAATCTAATCAGTTCATTGACTCTGCAAGATACATACATGACCCAAGTTTTGCGGTAATCCATCAATCGGTTCTTGAGATAACGTGATCACAAGCTATTTTGCATACATAATGAGCCCTGTGACCTTAGACCTTTGACCTCATGACCCCAAAATCTAATCAGTTCATTAGCTCTGCAAGATACATACATGACCCAGGTTTGGCGGTAATCCATCAATCGGTTCTTGAGATAACGCGATCACGAGCTATTTTTGCATACATAATGGGCTGTGACCTTTGACCTTGGACCTCGTGACCCCAAAATCTAATCAGTTCATTAGCTCTGCAAGATACATACATGACCCGAGTTTGGCGGTAATCCATCAATTGGTTCTTGAGATAACGCGATCACGAGAACGGGATGTACGTACGGACGGACGGACAACCAGAAAATATAATGCCCATAGTATTTGGAGGGTCAAGCCTGAAGGGTCACAATATCTGCATTTGATGAAAGATCCGTCAGCTGCTCCCTTCCCACTGGCAGTGATGATACTGCAAATAATAGAGGTTGAAACGCTTTGACAAGGCGTTGCGTGGCACAGATCAGATGGCCGGAATTGACACGTTTCAAGAACGTCTCCACAAGACCTCTCTCAACTGGGTTAAAGCGAAAACCAGGGTCCGCCCGGTTCGAAGTGAGTGTCTTTTCTGCCTGGTCTTGTACCAGCTGCATCAGAGAGACCTGAAAATGGAGGGAAATGGGAAAAAATAAAGGGTTGAGTTCTGGTAAAGGTTACAAATAATTTTGAGAACTTTCTGATTCTTTTTTTATTCCTATGTGAAATAACAATTTCTTATAAGCCCCTGGTTGCCAGCTCGAAACATGTTGGCACTTGGCAGAACCATGCAAAGGTAGGAATAAGACATGAGAAGAAATGAGAGCATCTGGCCTCACCCAGGTGGATGCTGAAGACTGGCCGGAAGGCTTGGATAAAGTCCATCAAGGAAATGAATCATGCAACCCCACAAAGTGGGAAACACAGAGGTTAAAACGATGATGATAATAGTGATGATGGTGATGGCATTGATATGATAATAGTGATGATGGTGGTGATGATGGTGGTGGTGATGGTGATGATGGCATTTATATGATAATAGTGATGATGGTGGTGGTGATGATGATGGTGGTGATGGTGATGATGGCATTGATATGATAATAGTGATGATGGTGGTGATGATGATGGTGATGGTGGTGATGGTGGTGATTATGATGGTGGTGATGGTGATAATGGCATTGATATGATAATAGTGATGATGCTGGTGATGATGATGGTGATGATGATGGTGGTGATGGTGATGATGGGATTGATATGATAATAGTGATGATGGTGGTGATGATGGTGGTGGTGATGGTGATGATGGCATTT
Source organism: Mesocentrotus franciscanus (assembly GCA_037976565.1). Classification (NCBI taxonomy): domain Eukaryota; kingdom Metazoa; phylum Echinodermata; class Echinoidea; order Camarodonta; family Strongylocentrotidae; genus Mesocentrotus; species Mesocentrotus franciscanus. Next base: position 23,242,925 of record CP137682.1, read on the forward strand.
ATATGATAATAGTGATGATGGTGGTGGTGATGATGATGGTGGTGATGGTGATGATGGTATTGATATGATAATAGTGATGATGGTGGTGATGATGATGGTGATGGTGGTGATGGTGGTGATTATGATGGTGGTGATGGTGATAATGGCATTGATATGATAATAGTGATGATGCTGGTGATGATGCTGGTGATGATGATGATGATGATGATGATGGCATTGATATGATAATAGTGATGATGGTGGTGATGATGATGGTGGTGATGGTGATGATGGGATTGATATGATAATAGTGATGATGGTGGTGATGATTGTGGTGGTGATGGTGATGATGGCATTTATATGATAATAGTGATGATGGTGGTGGTGATGATGATGGTGGTGATGGTGATGATGGCATTGATATGATAATAGTGATGATGGTGGTGATGATGATGGTGATGGTGGTGATGGTGGTGATTATGATGGTGGTGATGGTGATAATGGCATTGATATGATAATAGTGATGATGCTGGTGATGATGATGGTGGTGATGATGATGATGATGATGATGATGGCATTGATATGATAATAGTGATGATGATGATGATGATGATGACAATGATAATTATGATGACTATGATGATGATGATGATGATGAGGCCTAAAAAAAAAGATGTTGTATTGCCCTTTGCGACCAACCCCAAAATCTGAAAATCTACGGTCGACTTTTTTAAAAAGTTTTTTTTTTTCACTGTTTTTTTAATTATTTTTTTAATGAATAAAAAAGTATGTATTTTGTTTGTTTAAATGGGTTATAAATGCATAAAATCATCATTATTCCCAAATTCTCACTCGTCTTCTGCCCTAGTTTCAAAATCCTGCTTGCGTAAACATGCAAGTAGACCCCGGCCTCATGTGCGTGTATATACCATGCACTGCACCAGCTAGAACAAGGGAGATTTGGGCGACATTCCCGGTTTTTAATTTTTTGGGCGGCGGTCGCTGTTTAGAGTTTTATACGGAAAGGCTCACAACACTTTATTCATGACACATTTTGAAGGCACTAAAAAAAAAAAAGATTTCCGACCGACCGACCCATGTTTTGGCACCTAAAGGGCAATACAACATCTTTTTTTTTAAGGCCTGATGGTGATGATGATGATGATGATGACAATGATGATGTTGATGACAATGAAGAAGATGATGATGGGGCATGAATGACATCATAGTAGCCATTTCACATCAAAAGGGTTGCTCTTGAAATCACCTTGTATGGGGGCAGTTATCCTATTGAGATAGCTTCTTGCAAATTGGCTTTGTGATTTCACAATAGCTACTGGTATTGTTTTTACTAAGATTAGCTTGCCAAAGTAAGATTAAAAGTTTAAATTTCATCAACGAAATGGCAAAGTTGTGAGAATTTTATCAAGTCATTTAATATCATAACTTTATGGTTTGAATTGTAAATGTACCTTGATAATCCAGGCCGACAGCTCGCTATCCATCGAAGACTGGCCGTGACAGAGCCGGATGAGACTGCTGGCTGATGGTTGCCATAGAAGCAGATGCAGGATGTTGGCAGCCACTTGAGCCGATGGTCGCTAGAATGGCAAAGAGAGAAAATGAGATTTAGTCATGGTCAAATGGATTTTAAAATGAGTACCGGTAGGATAAATACTAATTTCTTGTCAGCATGAAACATCCCTCATATCCCCGCCCCTACCCATCCTACACCCCCCCCGCCTCACCTCTATCCTGTCATGATTACTTGAAGGCTCATAGTAGTGGGTTCACAAGGGGAATTTGACACAATTCAGGTGTCTACCCACATGTCAATCACCAAGAGTAGAGTTCACTTTGACGGCTGACAGTTCTTAAAGAGCAATCCAATCCTTCTAATAATTTCATTTGATTGAAAGCAGAAAATCAGAGAAACAGAATGGCAAAAGTTTAAAATAAATAGGACCACTATTAAGAAATTTATAAGTGTTTGAAATTTGAGATCACTATAGTTATGCGAATCTCAAAATCTCGGCAATTTTGTCAGTGGATTGTGATGTAGTGATGGATTACTCTCCCGTTTCTCGTGTAGAAAAATATCACTTATTTCTTATTTCTTATTTCTTTTTTTCTCCCTCAGGGCACTACTCAAAATATATCATGGAGAGTACATTATTACATGTCCCCAAAAAAGAAAAGACCATCCCGAGTCATACATTTATGAAAAGTTGAAATTTTAGTCCTTTTGTGTATTAGAGCAAATGGGAAAGTTGTCCGCCACTACATCACATAGACATTATCAAGTAAGCCAATTTGAAGGGCCTATACCTATAGTGATTGCAACTTTCAAAAATTCGTAACTTTCTAATTTTTTTCCGATTTCATTCAAACTTTCATCAGTATGATTCTTTGATTTTTCTGCTTTATTCCAGACAAGTTTGCTATCAAGGTTGGATTTCCCTTTAAGTCATGCACCGTGCACTGAACCTACCACCTCATTAGGAATTCTCATTATAATAAATAAATTTTCACCATTGAGATATGAAGATATTAAAGCGGTAGTAATTTCCTGGAGGTTCAATAAGTTTTATTGCCTAGGAGATCTGTGCACACATTAATTGGTAATTCAACCAAATCTGGTGTCATCGAATTATGATGCAATACACATGTACACATGCTACTATGTGGCTTTAATACATATTTGTGTTTTATGATTTTCTCACATCCTCACACCCCTACCCACTAACCAGCCTATAAATCTAACCCGACCATCTTCCGGGCTACCCGTGTCACTTCAAAGACTTTGTCTCTATCCCTAGTGCTTCTCTCCTGCCCTGCCAATACATTCGCATCTACAGGTGGTAATAGTTGAGTAGCTTAATTATAATAATAATAACAATAGTACTACTACTACTTATAATAATAATAATGTGTTTTTTAATAACAATAATAATAATAATAACAAAAATAATAAAACTAATACTAATAATAATAGTAATGATAATAATAAAAATAATAATAACAACAACAATCACAATAACAATAATAATAATAATAATAATAATAATAATAATATTAAATGATACCGTAAAAGATTTGAAAGGCATCAAATCCACTTGTGCAAAAGATGAAATTACATAACAGCACTATACAAAAAAGTGCATTTTAAATAGGATACAACATATAAAAAAGAAAGAGAACAATTGATTATAGAAGGAAAAGGAATTTGTTTTAGGTATGACCACAACAGAAAAGGAAATTTTTAAAGGAATCACAGCAACAGAAAAGGATTTTTTTTTAAGGTATGACCACAACAGAAAAAGGTATTTTTCCATCCCCCATACTCACCTCTCCTGGATCTTTTTGTAGGAGAAGCTTAGAGATTATCTTCAGTCCCACAGCTTGACTTTGGAGTTGGGGAAGATCGCCAGCTTCATACCCACAGCTGTTCACTCCATCAGAATAGAATGGATTTTTTTGACCGCAAACTTCATATATGATGGCTCCAACTGCCCACGCATCTGCCTTCAGGTAGTCATGGTAATGGAGGCAATTGTGATGGTATCCTTTTGTTACCTACATGCAATTGTAAAATAGTTAATTATTATCATTTATTAAATACCGATGTAACCTGCAGGAGGGGAAAAGTGAACTGGATCACTGTAACCCTGAGGTCTCTCCTCCCAGTATACGGTATAACTGATCGATTGGGATGTGCAGGTGGGCCACTACACCAGGTTGAGGGTACAGAGCATCACGTACGACCCACAAATCGTGAAAGTGATGATCTCCACTCTCAATGCTTAATAATATACAAATAATACACAGGTGTGAGTGCGTTATGGTTGATGCAGGGCATGAAGGTATTCACTATGGTGCAATAAAATTCATGACGCGTAGCCGAGTGTATTTTGTGCCATTGTGAATACCTGAATAGCGCTGCATCGCCATACATCACGCAGGAAACCTGTGTATTATTTGTTTTATAAAATGGGTCGACAATCTTACTTAGCAAGGCCATAAGATGTGTCCCCGCAACCTTCATCCACGGTTGTTATCACCAAATGCACCCGATGCAGATGATACCATATAGTAAAAGATAATGCACGGTCACGTGATCCATTTTGACGCTTCTCATTGGCTACATTCTTGAACCATTTTATTTTTTATTTTACCTATTAATCGGTAAACAACCAAATTCCCCATGCAAGCCCATAACTAATAACTATTATATACCTCACTTTAGAAATCTAGCCATCTGATTGGTCGAAATTGAGTCGTGATTTTAAGCCATGCCCCACCCACAGGGAATATCCATTAATTTGTGCCCTCATCCTCCTGCGATCCCCATTGGTTTACGTGTTAAAATTGTCTTTGTGCGAGCGCGAACACCATACAGTGGTTTTTTCTGTGATTCCCAAATGATTGAAACTTTCAGTCATTTTGCTAGCAAAGATTAACAGACAGTGTCTCAGATTTTCTGTGATGTTTTAACCAATCTTTACTCAATAAAAGGCTAAGGTAAGAATTCTTGGTAGATTTTTGTTTTAATTTGTACGATCGGCATACTTCCCTTGAGCGTATAAAAACAGCCAGTCCTCTAGTAGCAGTCGATATCTCTATAATATGGGTCTTTTAAAATGTACAAATCACCAAGACATATTTTGGTCTGTATGTTAGTGGCTCCATGTGGTAATCATAAATTCAAAATATAAACTTCAAATATTACTTCTGGAAAGAGATTTTGCAAGTTGAAATACACTCTCAATTAACATAAAAGCAACTGGTGAGTAGACTACTTAACACACCTGTATTAGCTCGCATATAATTGGGTTTGCAGGGAACCAAAGTTTGACCTGGGTTCCGCATGTGCACTTTAATGTTATTCATTATGTTCTTCATTCTTCTTAGCCCATTGAATGCGAGGTGGACTTACATCCTAGCTGGACACAAATTATCATTTTAGGTGATTGGTACACTTCAACCTTTTCTCTCAAAATTTGTAGTCCTGTCATATCTAACAAGGCTTACCTCGGGAGCCATTAGTGCTGGATTGCCTTGCCTATTTCTGTCATCGACACTCACAGAATCCTGAAGGTTTTTCCCACGTAATGAAAGCGCACATCCAAAGTCTGCTATGACTACATGTGGTGATGCATCAGAGCCTATCCAAACAGAAAAGAAAAGAAAAGGCTGAACATAGAGAAAAGACTTGCTGGCACTAGTGCACTTTCGCACTGGGCATCTATGATGCAATTCCATTGATTCCGTTATGTAAAAATGCAAAGGAAAGACCTACCGGTATTAACCCTATATAGCCCGGGCTATTTTGAAACTGCATAGCCCCCCCCAGATCTCGGCCGTCAAACGGCTGATCGACGCGAAAATTTGCATGCATGTCAAGTGAAGTGTAAAGAGTACTATGGTAATTTCAATATTTTGAAAATTCACTCATTTGCATATTTATAGTAATTTATGCAAATTAGGTCATAACATTCATATTTTTACCCATAAATCATATATTCTTCATATTTAAGCATTCGTTTTCACTACATATATTCTTTAGACCATTTGGAATAATAATGCAATAAAAAAATTTGGAAGAGCCAGGTTATTCCTTATGTTATCTATTGTTTTGATAATTTCTTATGTATTTCTTTGTTTTTTTAGATTATGTATTTTATTTTTTATGTTGTTTTAGTTCATTTCTAACTATAATTCAACTATTGTGACCTCTCTTTTTTTATCTCTTTTTTGGAAAAATGATATTTCCATATGTTTTGTACACAAATCAGACATGCAAAGACAAAATGTCACGCGACTTTGTAACCGTAGGTCCGATTTCCGTAAAAATTTGATTCAAAAGATGCGCAAGACTCGAAAGAAAAAAGTCATAAAATTTCAGCGCAAGATTTGTTTTCCTTAAAAAATTATATAGGGTTAAACGTGATTCGGGAGAAATATGTATCAGGTGTTGGACCAATTGGGCATAGAACCAATTAAAGATAGTACTGATGGGACAAAGCACCAAAGGGGCATAGGACCAACTGGATATAGGACCAATTGGGTATAGGACCAATTGGACCAATTGAATATAGGACCAATTAGGCAAAGAACCAATAGGAGATAGGACCAATTGGACCTATAACCTGACCATAGGAATGTGCCAGGAATTTCTGAATCGTGAATGTTCCCTCACCTTCCTCGTAATCAACAAGAATGTTGTTGCTCTTGAGGTCACGATGGACCACACCTTGGTTTCCAAGGTAATCAACAGCTTCAAGCAACTGCGCCACAATGACCATGACAATACGGTCTGGCAGGTCACATTCCATGTTCAAGTAATCCCTCAAGGAAGTTCTGTACCTGCACAATACAAAACAGAATAAGTAAAGAGAAGGTCTAGTTTTGGTAAAGATGAAAAATAATTGGTGACCTTTCTCATTCTTCATACAGGTATCATGAGGTATGTCAGTTTGGAAGAGTATCATAGTAGAAATGTCTTCTGAAAAGAATTACCCAGTAATACAACATAACAAAACCAGTACTCAACTTTATTTGTAAATAAGTACCTCTGTTATAATTTCTAAATTAATACTAGAATTGCGTATTCCCTAATGAGTGTGGGTCATTACCTTTTCATGACTATGTACATGGTAGTGTCTGCCCCAGCCCCCATAGGGCTGAGCCTCACAGGCAATGCCATATCAAACAAAGAGACTGCAGAGCTGAGACTAGGCACACGCACATCATCCACAAAGGCCTGATGCATAAGAACAATGTTTGGGTGACTTGAACGAAGGCTGTCATTAGGTCTGCTGAAATATGAAAAGGGGGAAGAATTCTAAGACAACGTACATGTACCTCATTTCCAGTATGTGCCCTGTAGAAGGGCATGAAGCATGAATGGATTCACCCAATGACAACTGATGTACATTTGTTTTAAATGCATTTTAAAGGTACTATGTCCCATTTGCAGGCCTAAGAAATGAAAGGGTTAAATTCCAACGGCATTTGAAAGATAATACTAATTTAGAACTTCCCTGAAGAAAAGGGGGCTTGAAAGTTGAAAATGTCTATAAGTGGGAAAATAACGACTATTAGTTGTCGAATCGACTTAAGTGCTACCAAGACAGTAAGTAATAGTCTGATTTTCAGACCATTGTACCGAATGTTTGTATGTTTTGTGCTGTGCAAAGATTCAATCAGTTTAATTTTGATAATTACAAGAAGTGGGTCATTGATGTAGACAAATGCTCATGTACTCTGACTTTACAGCTCATTTATGTATGTATGTTATTACCAAAGAAAGAAAAGCCAGTCAGTCACTCAATAGTGTCTGACAGTGAAGTCTAGCAAGTAAACAGGTTTCCTTGCATAATTTGAATATTAGGACACTGCTAACATTTAAATTTCACAGATAGGACATACATGACATATTCATAATTCCTGCAAAGTTCTACAGAATTTGATGTTGGCTGCAAAAGGGACATAGTATCTTTAAACTAATACCATTCTTTGACTACATCTACAAATGACACATTTCATTCCATGCATTGTCCAATTTGTTAAATATGATATTATCACTTAGCCAAGAAAAGACTAAAAGTCTTTTAAAATGTGACAACAATTTGTGCTAACATCCCTCTGCTGGGAATACAACGCTATTCAATATCAATTTCTGAAAACTGGTATGACTTTAGTATTTAAAAAAAGAAAATAATTAACATTCAAAAATCGGTGATGATTGTTCAGAGATGATACCAAAAATATATCTATTACATAAAGCACATAGGTATGAATATTTCGAGAACTTCATTAGCATACTTTCATGACACTAATTGCAGCGTAGGAGGAAAACCATCATTGGTCTCGTTCCCAGGTCAACCCGTTTTGGAAAGAGCCGGAGAGATACAGCACCAGTCTCTGGGAATGGGCACAGATGCACTTCCGCTGAATTGATTGTGTGTTCTAGATTCCCCGAGATTGCTAAATACAGTTAAACGTGTATATACGGTACAGAATACTCAAGGCACAAAAGAAAAGTGTTCTTTATAGGCAAGTGGTATTCAACTACTTATGTACAGGTTCCACTAATTCAGGTCTCATGCAATGACAAATGTTTTTCATGGGAATTAGATTATGTGGTCTTTATAGACAGGTGGTTGCTTAAGCAGGTTTGACTGTACCCACCTCTCGTGCTTGAACTTGTTGGATTGACAGAATGTCCCTCCAGCCATCACGAGAGGGAGCTGTTCAGCCTCAAATTCTGACATGATGTCAGCAGGAGTGGATCCAACATTGTAATTAAACATCATCTAAAATGAAAAGACGAGACCGTATGTATGTTGATCAAGGGGATTAGGAATGTTGTAAACGGGGATGACAAGAAAAGGTGCTTATAGGAAAAAAAACTGGAAATCTTTCATGAATATATCATAATCGGATGACCAATTCACAGTTTAGAGATTCACACTTTTAGCAGTCTTGACCTTTAAACACTCATAACTTTCTCAATATTTGTCCAATTTTTATTTTGACAAAGTCTCCAAATTCGACAAACCAGAACCCTGTTAGTACACAAAGCCTGGTTTGCAATTCATTTCATTGCAAATTTCAAACAAGAATTCTGATTGGTTAATGGTCAGGCTTTTGAACAATATGTGCATGCAACATTGATCATGATTGGCCAATTGCCATTTTGCAATTGATTGCAAACTTTTGTGTTACGGGGCACTAGTTCCACGGATACTGTGAGTAAAGAGTTTCTAGCAAGCTGAACTACAAACCTTTAAGGCTAAATTGCACTCTTTATCATCACAAATTGGCAACTCTTCATTTTGCTGCTCTCCACACCCTCCATTTTTCTGCTGATCAGCGGACATGGGCTTGTCATCGTCGCATGGGTTGGCATACTCTACATCTCCCTCAGGTGAAGGAACGATGCATCGCTTCGTAGCACTGTAGACTACGCCCTCAGTTCCCTTTGCAAGGATGTTTTTAGAGAGTGTGTAACCAGTTAGTTTGGCTGGGAACTTCGTGAAGGGGTGATCCATCAGGTGATCTGGTTTGAGGTCACGGTTCTTGAAGACCGACTGTAGAGAAGGTTGAAGAAAAATTATGTACATAGACATTCTCTAATATAATACTAAGTAATAGACAACCAGAATGCAGTAGCTGCATACATTATTGTTTAAAGGCTAAAAATTCTTCTAATTCAGAGTTTAAGCACATTTTTGTTATTTACCTACTTTTAAATCATATTCTGAGTCTTAAACTCTTAATGGTTAATGGTTAAAGGGAGACAACAATTACAAATAAAATATACATTTTTCGTATAAACACAAACGTACGCGTACCTGCACAGCCTGTATTGCTGTATCAAGATCAATGCCACTTCTTGCAGCAAGCCCAAGACCTTCACCATCTTGTGGAGAATCTTGGTTGACAAATCCAATTCCTGCAAATCCAAGCAACAATGGCAACACTGGTCTTGAAGACGGGACAGTTCTAGTCCCATTTGCAAGAGTAAATCGAGGCCAGGAACCGGGTGTCAGTCGCCATACCTGCGCGGCCCTATTTGCCAGATTTTGCGACTTTGGACGAAGAACAACATTTGGTCCAGTCGGTCTGCTACTGTGGTAGTGTTGAGCTGGATTTGATGTCGGAACGTCGGGCTTCTGTCGGCCTGCATGACCGTGGGCGTGCTGTTGTGCTTGTTGCTGCACCTTTCGTCGCACCACGCGAACAATAGCTTGTAAGCCGTGTCGGAGCGACATCATTCACAGCCTTTCCACAGATCTATACAAATTAATGTTTGGGATAGTTTTAGATTACAGTACAGTACTGTCGCCTTGTGAACGACTCACGCATTGCCGACATTTTCCTTTTAAAAACTGCCTACACATAGCATTGCGTCATTCCTGTCACTCCGAGTCCTACAATATTATTATTTTGCATGAAAGTTTACGCGTAAATAGTTTAGATTTCGTAACGTTATTTTTAGTACAGGCTTTGTGGTGTGTCATATCATGTAAGAAAATGTCAATGATAATATATGAAAAATCATAATAGCAACAAAACAAAAAACAAAAATTAATTTGTATTTTCTATTACCATTAATTCATCTATTACCAGTAATTTAATCTTTAATATATATTTTTTTTAATACGATAACTTAAAAAGGGCTTTGTAATACAGACTAATAACAAACAATGGCGACCATGACGTAATGGTTTATTTAGGGGGATTCCCGAATTCTAGTTCAAATCTGCAAAATGGTTTATAGCCGTTTGGTCTACAATTAGTTCGTCTACTACCTAATTAGTCTATTCCCATATGGTCTATACCCAGCCCGTCTACTATCCACATGGTCTAATGATCATTTCGTCTAAATATCATTCAGTCTAATTAGACCATGTGGATAGTAGACGGGCTGGGTATAGACCATATGGGAATAGACTAATTGGGTTCTCTTCCCAACTCACTCGCTGCATGTGACAATGATTTTGTATGTGTCATGAACACTAATCACGAAATCATTACAGAAACAAATATGTTTAAAATGTAATATTCACATTGTGTATATTTTGGAAGGATGAATAAATATATAAACAGGTAGACAGACAGATCGCCAGGGACAGAAAGAATAGGAGGGAATTGCAGAGCAAACAATTATATCAGTGGCTTGTGTATTGTTGTACTAAAGCTTAGCAAAAGTCAAAATGGCAAATTTATGGTAATTAATAACACGGCTAACTTTTCTACCTACCCTCTTGTTCTTTTTTTTCTTCAAATTTTAACTAATTGCAAATGTGAACAATAGCGTCACCAAACGTTTTTACGAAATGTGCTGCAACAGCAAAATTTCACCGAGAGCTCTGGTGGGCCAATCATAAATGTATAAATCTATTCAAGTATACAATAAAAAATATATAAACAAAGTTGAATCTGAGATATGCAAGGAGGTTTCACCCCCATAGCCACCACCCCTCCCGAAAATAAACGCAAAATAAATGGCAAATAATAACAAGAGGTGTCTATATTTTTGACCCAGGTATGGCTGCTAAGGTTAAGTGGTATAGCACCCTCTAACGTTCTCTGTTATGTATTCTCTGCTGTATTAACTCTAGCAGTGTTATTTCACTCCTAGCTCCAAGTTGCTTCGGCTTCCATCTTGGTTTAGTACATCCCATGCGCGGTTCTTGAAGTGTTTTTTTTGGGGGGAGGGGTGCTTTAGAGGGTTTGGGGTTTCTTGAATTAATTTTCTACAGTGCCTCGTACGAATTCATTTATAAGCTTCTTTTTTTTGGGGGGGGGTCAACTGAATACATGCACTTCAAATATTCAAGTGAGCCGCGAACATCAGTTATAATGTTTAAGTGTCCCTTCATTTGTTTGTCCTCTGTAAAACTTATTAGAGTAATAGAGGTTGGGCGACACCCAAATATAAGTTGATTCCTGTTGATGTGCAGGACTGCATACAACTCATATTTTGTTATTCAAACATCTAAATATATTTCATAGATTTTTTAAATATTTTTTTAAATAATTTTCTCAGACCTGCTAAGCTACACCCTAAAAAAAAGCTCCAGATCTCATGATCATCTTGTGACATCATCTTTCAATCATTAGTGAGCTAACAAGAGAGAGTGGTATGTAGCTTCACCAGAGCTGACCACCTGTTTACAATAGACCATACAATAGCAACATAGGAGTTGCTATGTCAGACGTGCTGTTGCATCACCAGGAAAAGAAAGGTAATATGGAGGTATTGTATAAAAGAATGCAATTCTTTTGTGAGCGTGTGCTGAGCTGGGGGAAGTTACATACGACAGCTTGTCAATTTAATACGGATTTTGCTCAAACTTTCACTAACTTGGTTTCTCTATTTTTGTCTGCTTTTATTCAAACCAACTTATTATCAGGGTGAACTTCCTCTTTAATGAACAGGGGTAAATTTCCAGGAGGGATAAATGTCCTCGGGGTGGTTGTCATTGGTTGTGGTTTACCTTGGGGATAGTTGTCCTTATAGGGGGTTATTTTCCTATATACGGGGTAATTTTTCTGGGGATAATTTTTCGGGGGTGTAATTGTCCAAGGGGGTAATTTTCCGGGGAGGTGTCCTCGGGGGAGGAGTAATTGTCCCAGGGGTTAATTTTCCGGGCCGGGTAGTTGTCCTCGGGGGTGTCCTTGGAGGGTAATTTTCCGGGGGTATAATTTATTGTCCCTGGGGGTATAGTTTTCCTGGAGGTAATTTCCCGCGGGGGTGATTGTCCAGAGGGTAATTGTCCTAGAAACATATTTAAGGCCAAAGCTACATGCAGAGATACAGAAGTGCCCCTTAGAGTGATTGTGTATTATGATGGAAAATCGAAGCGATGATAATGCATTGGTTCATATTGATGTGTTCTATCACAATTGCCCAATACTCAATAGGGCAGAACAGGTGGCCATACATGTATGACCCATTTGATCAGGTAATGCTGGATGAATGTAAATTGCATGTCATGTGCAAAACATTTTTTTTTTTTTAATTACCTCTATTTTGTAAAACTAACAATCCTACAAGTTATGAAGCAGGCGATTGTCATAATAGACAATTCATTTACTGAAATATAATAATGTTTAGTTCTATGTAGATGTAATATTTGAATATTTCCAGGGTGTTTACATTCTATATGTTCATTATAAGACTGAGGGGGGGGGGGGTCGTTGTTAAATGTGTTGTTTTTAGAGTATTTCCCGTAGTGTTGGACAAAATTTGGTATTTACCAGCCAACCCCGGTTCATTTAAGCCCTGCCATGTGGATATTTCTCTGATAGTTTTCATATATCGAAGGCATTCGATACCATGGACCATCGTATATTAATTCATAAATTAAAACCATATGGCGTTAGAGGGATTGTACTTTCTTGGTTTGAAGACTATTTGCGTAATAGACAGCAATATGTTATTTTTAAATCTAAAACATCAAATATTTCCACCGTAAAGTGCGGAGTACCGCAAGGCTCTGTCTTAGGTCCCTTACTTTTTTTAGTATATATGAATGATATTGTTAATACATCACCACTCCTAACATACGTTTTGTTCGCAGACGATACTAACGTATTTTATTCACATAAAGACTTAAGCATTCTTATTACAACCCTCAATTTAGAATTAAATAAATTATCATTTTGGTTCAAATCTAATAAACTCTCTCTAAATATTAATAAGACTAATTGTATTTATTTCAAAAACATACACTCTAAACATGTACTTCATTATAATATTTTTATAGATGACATGCCCATAATCGAAAAAGAAGTTACAAAATTCTTAGGTGTAATGATTGATTCAAATCTAACTTGGAATAGTCATATTAACAACATTTGCATGTTAGTCTCGAGAGGCATAGGCATTCTATATAAATTAAAATATTATCTATCACAAAAGTCACTATTTATGCTATACAATTCTTTCATTTTGTCATACATATCTTATTGTAACATAGTATGGGGTAATATTAATAAGATGAAAATTATGTTAATATATCGTCTTCAAAAAAAGCACTCCGTCTTTGTACACATTCACATTATTTAGCCCATACTGATCCAATATTTTATAAACTAAAAACATTACAAATCGCTGATATTCACATTTTTCACACTGCAATCTTTATGTATAAATTTTGGATAAATACCATACCTTCGGCGTTTCAAAATATTTTTGTTTACAATAGTAATATACATTCATATCCTACACGACACTCATCCGACTTCCATTTAACTAACCCAAAAATTATTATGGCCTATAAATCAATAAAACACCATGGCCCAGATATTTGTAATGATTTACCCGACAATATTAAACACTCTGCATCTCTTTGTTCATTCAAAGCCTCGATGAAAAAATATTTAATATCCAAGTATTATTAGGGTCTTAACGGTTTTAATTGTTTGTTTAAAATAAATTAATTTTAGACGACCAGTCCATGATCATTACGAATCAAACACTTACTTCACCTGCACACACACCCACTTGCACACACTTGCAATTTTTTCACTTTCTTTCCACTTTTTATTTAGATCCTTTCTGAAAAAAATCTCTATACGTGACTCATTATTATCCTAAATTATCCTATAACAGCGTCATTTACCCCCTTTCCCGGCTGCTATCGATTCAAGCATTTATGCTTATGATAGTTTGGCCTCTGCATTTATTTTAATTCTTTGATTATATATGTTATATATGCATTTTTGTGTGTGTATTTCAGTTGTCACTTGATGTAAATCAATTATATTATATACTATTATTGTTATTTAAATGTTTTGTATTTGATTTATTAATAAATGCAGAAACATCTGCTAAAAAAAAAGAATACTTAGTAGATTATCATAATAGCGCATTATACTCATAAAGTCTCTATGTAAGAGATAATTACAAGTGCAAAAGTAAAGATGTTTATTGAGATATATCGTACTGCTGAAGAGTGGGAAAATACATAATATACAAAAGAATAAGCAAATTATCTAATTATATTTAACTAAAGGTCCGTAAAAATAACAAAATGAATAATTATAGAGAAATATAAGACGACAGCGAAGTAATAGGCCACAGAACAGATCAACATATTATACAAGAGCAAAGCAACGCATTATTTATTGGATACTCTACACTATTACAAACATATTAAGTGACTCGGTAACATTGCCTCAGATTCTGAAACAAAATTCTGGATTTAGCTCATAATCATAATTATAAACCTTTAGGTCAGTCAGGAATCCCATGACTTTTACAAGTCGATCGCCTGTCTGATTATCAAGATATTTATGATTGGAAATCGATTTTGTTTTTTTTTTTTTTTTTTTTTTGTCATTTTTCGTTTTCCTAACGGTTTTTATAACACTACAGTCTCTTGGGTAAAATGAGTATGGTAAAACCGGTCACTGAAAGAATTTTTACTTTTTTGAGGCACTTCATGGTCATTTTGAAGCGCAATTTTTGTAGGGCTTCAATATTACACCATTTTCACAGACACTGATAACACGTATAGGGCCATGTATCTCAGATTTAACATTGTTAAAGTTAACGATTCCTTTAAGATGACTGGAAAAGGTGTGTTTTCAAGAGACTCTTTGACTT
Source organism: Mesocentrotus franciscanus (assembly GCA_037976565.1). NCBI lineage: Eukaryota > Metazoa > Echinodermata > Echinoidea > Camarodonta > Strongylocentrotidae > Mesocentrotus > Mesocentrotus franciscanus. Next base: position 23,258,031 of record CP137682.1, read on the forward strand.
TTTCCATTATTTCTCATCATTCTCATTAGTACACCCACATTTCAAACGACGTGATTTTCTTTCCAGTACTTCTACGATGGAGTAAAAAGATTGAAAAAGCTCACATTTTTTTTCTTCTTCACATTTAGGCCTATACAGGGGCGGATCCAGCCGGCGGCAAGGGAGGGGGCCTAAAATGGGGCCCACTTCGTGCGAAAATTTGAAAATCGTGCCGGTAGATTTTTCGCTCAGTTGGGGGTAGGTAGTGAGCAAAAAAAAAATGGCCCCCCCCCCTGGATCCGCCACTGGGCCTATACCAGACCTTAACCTTCTGTTCAATATTCTCGAAGTCCTGTGCATGGTCTCCTTAAGAATGACATGTGAAATAACATTACGTCGTCGGGTATTCTTGTTCCCATGACGTAATTCCAAAGCACTGTTCTTATAAGTTCCAAAGAAACCACAAGACGGACTTGTAAACAAACTCTTTACGAGTCTGGTTTCTTGAGAAAGAAAGAAAAAACCCACACAAACATGAAATTGATTTCCCATCATAAATATTATTAAGGGTTTATATTTGGCTATGATGTAATCATACTTACCTGGGGAGCCTCCGGGTGATAAGCCCCGGGCTCATTGTGCACAACGTTGTTAGGCGGCTGTATTTTTTTCCGAACACTGTAAAAGTGCTGGGTAAGAAAAATTCCCAAACAATCATGAAAGTAATTTTATGTCGGACCAGCTTGTGGGCAATTATAGACCCGAATTTAGCGAATTTTGCTAAGCTTTACCGTGCAAGTTTCACCCCCCCCCCCCTTTAAAACACCTTATTTAACTAGACGGGAATTGTTACTAACAAAAGAATATTCTTTTCATTTTTAAGCTGTCAGTGAGAACATGGAGAATGTTGTTTGGGAACCACTTATCAAGTTTTTATACAATTTTATCATTGTTAGTCATAATCATATGCAGCTTGTCTGGAAGTGTGTTCCATTACTATTTTAAAATGTTGAAGTTCATCATAATGACATCATGTTTCACTCCTTGTTTTCGTAAATGTCGTTCTATTTCGCAATATCTATTCAGTAGATTTTTCTAGCCTCTGCACAACGATAATACAATGTAAATAGATGTTGATGAGTCACTTTATAACCTTTGTCAATGATCACAATACAGCAAACAGACCGTAGAGAGAGCAAACATAAGAGTAAATCAGAGTTCAGAAAACACCCACAATATTTTATTTCGGCAATCCCTTGAATAAAAAGATAACAGCGACAAAAGGAGAATTTTCCACCGGGACTATTTTCCGGCCATATTTGTGAAATGAGACAAAAAAAGGAGGCGGGAGGCGGGAACGAATTTATTGTGAATCCCTGGAAAGTAAATGTCTTGTCGACTGCTGTAGCCCCCCACCTCTCTCTCTCTCTCTCTCTCTATCTCTCTCTAGTATTAAAATAAAGTTGTAAGATTTTTACGCACTGGCTGTTTTACTGATTTAGGAGAAAACTTCCCCCAAAATGCGCTTCTTTCAAAATTTCGACGCACCTTAACAAAGTAAAAAGCACCTAAAAAATGTCAGAAATTTCTTTGATAAATTTGCACCGACAAAATGCCATTACAACGGGTTTTCTGATTTATTTATTTTTTGTTAGTATAGAAACGTGCTCCCCCTTTGAAAGAATGCTGAATCCGCCCCTGATTTGTCTGACATCATAATTTATAAAGACATCTTCAATCATGTCACGTACAAATTTGGGGTAATATAACTCCCCAAAAAAAAAAAAAAAAAAAAGAAGTGATATAATTTCTTTAGATGTAGGAAAAGTTGACTTTCAATTTTGATTCAGCGGATGAAGTCTTCGTACACCATCGTTATCGTGGCATAATAATAATAATAAAATCAATATTCTTGTTAGTCAGAGAATGCAAAGATAACCTCTTACTATAATTGTACGAAGGGTTTGATTTATCTGTTGGGCAGGGCATTTTTTTTACTAGGCCCCTATTGCCCAAGTTCCAATCAAAACGCAAAAACTACCCTATTTTCCCCACTACTTTACATTTATCAAATGTTACTTATTAAGGAGAAGGAAATGGGGGGGGGGGGCTTGAAAATTCGTTTCACATCCTTTCTGCTTGGTGGCCATGTTCCTCCGCATTTTCATTTCTCTATACCAACCCCATGGCTGGAGCCAGATCACGCCTGTTCATGCAGAGCCAGAGGGACATTAGCTATGTGTGAAAGTGTATAAGCTAATGCCCCTCTGGCTCCATACGTTGACATAATTATATTTAGTGCAGTATTGTGGTGTTAGATCGAATCATACCGGATTGATTTTGCGTAAAGTATTATTGACCCCCTATCAAATTGTAAAAGAGTAATTGGAATCAAAATATACGTTGCCATAAAGTAATTTGGTACCAAGAGAGAGTTAGAAAATGGGAGAAGGGGTATGATAATCACGCCCCCTCTTCCATGCACTCCTTTCCCCAATCGATGGACTTATTTCCCTGCGATCATCCACCTTGTAAGGCCTATGCCGGGGGCCTATGCCGCCCTTAACCCAAGCGCCCCTTTATTGGCTGGAAAAACGTTACGCCACTGCCAGATGAGTCGACCTATACTCTTTTGTCTTCTGCGGTTATTATCCGCCCACGCAAATTTCGTGTCAATAAATTGTCAAATCATGCAATCACTTATCTTCTTTCTTTTCTTTTTTTTTTGTTGCCTTTTTTTTCTTCATAGTGACATCAGTCCGGAATAAATAACACTTGTCGTTAGGCAGTCTCGAATAATTTGTTAAAATACGAATTACGTCATCGCATGCCTATACTTCTTATTTTCTACCGGGCCCGTCGGTTGGGACATTGAAGGTGGGGTGGGGTGGGTTGGGGTTGGGGTTGGGTTCGGGTCGCAGACGTGCATGATAGAAAAAGTTTGTGTTATAAAGCAGTGAAGCAATGAAGACAGTGCTACTGCTATATTTGCGTGCTTGTGGGGATCGAGGTCTTCGAGGGTGTGTTGCATGGAGCTGCAGCCTCCTTCCCAAAAAGATTTGTTCTTCTAATTTAGAAGAAAAAAAGCACCTACAAAGGATTAATACAACAATTTTGCAACCAAAGCTAAACAAAACAAAAAGGCACCTACAAATGATTAATTACAAGTAATCAATTACAATTAATTAAAACAATAATATATTTTGATAAAGAAAATCACCTAAAAATTATCATTTTGGTGCATGAATAATGAATTTCGTAAAATAAGGGCTATTCACACGGTCTATAGACGCAAAAAAACACCTATGAATTGACAGGGGGCGGGGGTAATTGATGCCCATTTCTCTTCTACCGGCACAGAGTCAAATTGACACTTATAAAGCCTTGAGCATGCAGAGCCTAGCTCTATCACAGTGGCGGATCTACGGGGGTTAGGGTTAGGGGTTTAACCCCCTGGACTGCCAAGTGAAAATGTAATGTGCAAAGAAAAACGCCATCATGTGTCCAGACCCACACAGTATCCGCATCGTCATTGGGTCAACCCCCTCGTTATCATGCACTGCTTTTTATGGTCTCCATTGTGAGACTAGATGCCAGGAAAACATCACTTACAGGGGTTCAAAATAGCAACAACAAAAATCGCATCGCCGCTACGCGGCTCGTGGATGATGCCCCGCGAAAAAAAAGAGAGAGAGAGAGAGAAGGAAAAGAAGGGAAAGGGAAAGGGAAAGAGGAGAGAAAGGGAAAGAAAGAAGAGGACGAAGAAAAGAAAGGGGAAAGAAGGAGATCGAAGGGAGGGGGGCCGAAAGGGCCTTGCCTCCCAGGCTGTTGCCTCCCGCCCCGCCAAAAAAAAAAAAAAAAAAAAAAGAGAAGGAAGGGGAAGGCAAAGAGGAGGGCTAAAAGGGAACAAAAGGGAGGAAGAAGAAAAGAAAAGGGAGAAAAGAAGGGGAGATCAGTTGCGATTAATCCCGGCAACAACGTGTGGATCGGGGGAATATCCTTGCCCCCTAAAGAGAGAGAAGGAAGGGAAGGGATAGGGAAAGACAAAAAAGAGAAAGAAGAAAGGTAGGGGAGATCAGTTGAGATTTTCCGGCCAACAAGGTGTAGATCGGGATGGGGGGGGGGCTTGAGGGGGGCCTAATAAAATTCCATACTGGTGATTTACAAATGTTGCTGAAATGACGTAATTTTCCAAGATTTTTCCTCACTTTTTAGTAAATGATACTTTTTTATGCGTTTGTTGGAAAATGATGAATTCCTAAATTTACAGTCAGGCAAGAAATATGCTTATTTAGAGGCATACATGTCAGGGCCCGCGAAACAGCGGGGCTCGGGGGCCTCTAAAAAAATTATTAAAGAGAAATAATATATATAAAGAAAGAGAGAAAGAAAGAAAGAAAGAATAGTGACCTGTTAGTGTCACAAAATAATAAGGTATCAAAATATGCTCATCTGACCGTGATTAAATGCCTAAAACCTCTGAGCTTCCGGGGGCGCTGACCCCTGGATTCCACCTATGGCCCTAAGGCGGGCCCCTGGATACTCATCTGACGGTAATTAAATGCCTAAAACCCTTGAGCTTCCGGGGGCTCTCCCCCTGGACCCTACCTAGGGCCCTAAAGTGGGCCCTAATTGCTCATTTGACGGTAATTAAATTCCTAAAACCCCTGAACTTCCGGTGGCTCTGCCCTCTAGACCCCACCGAGGGCCCTAAGGCGGACCGCTGGATGCTAATCTGACGCCAATTAGTGTCTTGCCAGAGTCACAAATAAGGTATCATAGTATGTTCATCTGACCGTAATTAAATGCCTAAAACCCTTGAGCTTCCGGGGGCTCTCCCCCTGGACCCTACCTAGGGCCCTAAAGTGGGCCCTAATTGCTCATTTGACGGTAATTAAATTCCTAAAACCCCTGAACTTCCGGTGGCTCTGCCCTCTAGACCCCACCGAGGGCCCTAAGGCGGACCGCTGGATGCTAATCTGACGCCAATTAGTGTCTTGCCAGAGTCACAAATAAGGTATCATAGTATGTTCATCTGACCGTAATTAAATGCCTAAAACCCCTGAGCTTCCGGGGGCTCTGCCCCTGGACCCCACGCCAATTAGTGACCTGCCAGTGTCACAAATAAGGTATAAAAATATGATCATCTGACCGTAATCAAATTGCCTAAAACCCTGAGCGGGGGCTCTGCCCCCTGGACCCCACGCCAATTAGTGACCTGCCAGTGTCACAAAATAAGGTATAAAAATATGCTCATCTGCCCCCTGTACTCCACCTAGGGCCCTAAGGTGGGCCCCTAGATGCTCATTTGAAGGTAATTTAATGCATAAAACCCCTGAGCTTCCGGGGGCACTGCCCCCTCGACCCCACCTAGGGCCCTAAGGTGGGCCCCTAGATGCTCATTTGACGGTAATTTGATGCCTAAGAACGGGTAAAACCCCTAAGCTTCTGGGGGCTCCGCCCACTGGACCCAACGCCAATTAGTGTCATACCAGTGTCACAAATAAGGTATCAAAATATGTTCATCTGACCGTAATTAAATACCTAAAGCCCCTGAACTTCCGGCGGCTTCGCCCCCTCCACCCCCAAACATTCAAGTTGTTCATCTCGCCATGCACTGCTGCATGCTGGTCACCATTTCGTACCAATATTTGGCTCGCATAATTTCAAATTTGGCCCCCTAAGAAATCCTGGATCCGCGCCTGATCTTAGCCTCATAATTATAGTGCAGATATTGTTGGGGGTGCTGTCTGACATAGAGTGGTGGGGGGTCACAACATGTATACATTGCTGTTGGACTCGACTACCAGAAACAGGTGCTATAAATAACTCTATGGCTTACAATGACATAATGCAAGTCGAAATATCCTTACGCGTCTCATAAAGTTTGGTTGACTTGTTGCAAGAATTTTCTATTATTTCTATTATAGAAAATAATGAATTCAAAATTAATCTAATTTTATAAACTTTCAATTACTTAAAAAGGAAGAGGGAGCATCGACAACATATTTTCGTCCGGATTTGTTGCGCGGATTGATTTATGCAAATGATGTTTTGATCGTCCACGCCTACTCATCATCATAACATCACCAAAACCACATGGCCGATCGTGGGTGGAATCGTCGCATTTTAGAGAGAGATTTGAGGGCAAATGCTGCCATTTGGGTAAGACATAATTAGTGTACGTAATAATCATACTAATCCATTTTCATGCAATGATAGTTATGTATTTTTATTGATTTTTGTAGGGAAAGGAGTAAAAAACATTGGTTTCGTGACAAAGTTCCACGTTGTAGCATCTACGTTTAACAAACGTTTACGTTGCGCGTGAGCTGCTGGCCTGGGTATATGTATGCAGGGTTAATGTATGAATTATACGTGGTCCGATGTGTTATTCGGCCGGGGTCAACTTTGTGGTGAGCTCCCCATTGACAGATTGAAAGATATTACATATTTTCATGTGAGTGTGACTGTTTTGATATATTCTATGTATGGAGAGTAATGATTTCAATGTAAACGCCTGTATTAGGTTGAAATCTAGCGTATTACATGGGTTAATGTCGCCAACTCGCCCGCTTGGTGCACAGTAGCAAGATGGTACAGACGCGGGGGGATTCCCCTCTTTACAGGCGGCCGTGATCGCCAGTGCGCCGGGCAGTGCTCGGGCTGAACTCTGGAGGTGGAGGTAACTCCGGGGAGCTCCGACGCGCGACGCCGACGCCGGATCCGGAATCGGAACACGAAAAAGCAGAGAAGGGTCATATTTTATAGAAAAGTTAAACGGTAGTGATTGTAATTTTGACTTACAAGTGTGCTCGACTCCTCTGGGCATCCGCGAAACCACTTGAAATTATAATTTGAAGAAGTCTTCGATGGGAAAAAGGGTGATTCCTCGTCCTAAACCGAGCCATCCATGTTGTACCGTCGATTCAACATGGCGGAGAGAAAGTACGCATGCGCTGTAGCGGCGCAGCAAGTATGAATATTCATGCTATAGAGCTCTGTTCGCTCGAAAATGCTGAATATGCACTACTCGAAACAACAGAGCGGTGAATGTAAACAAACACACGTGTTGAACTGTCATCTCACGAGCACGATGGATATCCAAAAGGCAATATCAGAAGTCGTCGCAGAAATACTACCATTCAAGTTGAAAAATGAGCAAACCAATCTCATAACCCAGGCCCTAAAGGGGAAAAACACCCAGGGGATACTCCCAACAGGGTTTGGGAAAAGTGAATGTTTTGGTATCCACCATCTCGTCAAAAAGAAGGTATAAATATCTTTCTACATTCCCGTCTTTCGCGAGCAATATCTCCGTCGTTTTATCTTCGTTTACGCTGAGCTTTGAGTATGTTTTAGCTGAGAAAATAAGCTATCACAAATGTGCCCTTTATTTTTCGATCAGATGCCGGGATCATGCTCATATTTCACTTGCAAAGTGGGATTTGAGAATTCCCTTTTCCGTTTACGTGTAATGGCTATGGGAAATGTTTTGGTATATCGGTAACGCACTTCACTTTCTCTCATCAGGTATGGGGAATTCTTTAATAAAACTGACATTAGTCGACCTTCCTCATACACAGATGGTAATCCTTGCCGCACGCACGAGGGGGGGGGGATTATCTAACCGAATAAGATTGCGTTTGTTTTTCCTTTATCTAGACCTAACAGTTTGATTTAGACAAGATAATGATTGGAAAGAATGTACAGGTAGGTCTAATTTTCATAACATACTATAACATCAACATTGAAAATCATTGTAAAACATCAAATATAGGGACTTACTTTTAGCTAATCGGTCTGTTTTCTTGAAGCTGCTGCGCCCGATGAGAACAACAATATCTATGTTACAAATCGCCAAACTCGAGATGCATTTTGCAAACATCACGTGACATGAAAAGTGATGGCAATGGGTGAAGAAAAAAAATTATTTATATAAATGTATATTTTGAACTTGAATTTCTTTACTGTGTTGCACTCCTAGTGGTAAGCCCGGTCTCCAAGAAAATCCTGTACTATATTAAATAGTAATTAGTGTAAAAAGGTGCACACGCAAGGAGTTCACTAAATTCTTCTGTTCTTCAGATAACCTCACCACATGTATCATGATATAATAACTGTGCACAATGCAATGCATGTTACCATGAAGTGGTGCTCATGTTCATAGCAGTGTTACAGAGATTTTCATAAACCATGCCATTACCAACTCAAAACTTCCTGTTTTTTATGTCTAGCTTATTTTTAGTGGTTACTCTCCAGATGTCATTGACCTGTGTCTGTGAGTTCATTTAGAGGTCACTGCCTCTACTGATGCCTTGGGGCAAAGCACATATTCCTCAAAATCAGTTTGGGTAATATTAGACTTGTAGGAGAGAATAATGATTGTAGAGGGAGATGGATAATATACAGGATCAGGTCAAGGTAAGTGTTATTAAGGTCAAAGGGGATGATGCTCTCAGCCAGGTAAATAATATAGTTTGCAGTTCAATTTCACCTTTTTGCCTTAGGTTAAGGCCTAGTAAAATCTGTACTTCTTATCTGGATTTTTCAAAATGAGGAGAAGTTCCATGACATTTGATATTCTATATTATTTATTATTTTTTTGTTTTGTACATGAAATTGCTTTTTGTTAAATTTTAACATGAATTTTATTAATTGAATTTATACATTGCGTGCTTTAGGAGCTCAAAACAAGGTGAAATTCCATTGCAATGCTTGTTATTATGTAACTGTCGAGAAGCCCTCGTATTAATACCTAATTTCATTTCAGAACAAACAAAAAAATCAAATTAGACTTGCTGACAAAAAAGGAACAAGAAGTTAGGAATTTGTTTGGCCTCATCTTTTGATCCAAGGGGCTATGAATAGCATGAAATACTTGAGCAGAAAGATAAAAATTCAGAGATTTTGTTTCAGTGCATTTCTGTTGCAGTAGATTGTGCTGATCGTGGTAAAGAACAACTTAATTGAAATTTATCATTAACACCTGTAAACTGGCATTGCAGACTCAAATGTATTTGTCAGTTTTGTGAACAAATTGGCACTTTCTTTTGTGTGTGCATTTTGTCATTTTCTTCACATTAGCTCATTTAATGTACCGGTATTTTTATTGCTTAGATACCCATTATAATATAGCCCACCATGTTGTTAAAATTAGTTTTAAAAGTTCTTTTTTGCAATTTTCTTGTTTGTTTTAATAACCAGTGAAGTTGCTCCAACAAATATGAGTAATTTACAGGATAGTATCTTACTACAGTTGAATTATTCACAGTTAAAGACTATTTCTAATTCAGTGCCTTGGTGAGGGTCATTAATCATTTATAGGTACTTATAGTTACAGACTCTCTTTTGACAATAAAAAACACTCCCATTAAAAGCCTTGAGCACAGGCTAACTTTGTCAGTCCTTGGCTATGTCAATCACCGGTGTGTTGGCTCAGTCAGTAGAGCGTCCGCCTCACAACCGGGAGGTCGTGGGTTCGAACCCCGGACGCGTCATACCAAAAGACGTTAAAAGATGGGAGTCGCTGCTACCTTGTTTGGCGTTCAACAATAAGGGGATAGAGCAATGTCGATCTGGCGCTGCTCAGTGGCTGCCGGGCTCACGATCAATTGGGCACAAAGAATTTCCATTTTCGGTTTAATAAAATTTGGAGTGGACTATAAAAGATTATTATTATTATTATTATTATTAATGTCAGGAGCAGCTATAGTGCAAGGCCTGTGGGATGCAGGAGAGTGTGATCTCTGAATAGTCTCCTAGTTCAGACTCTCTGTTAAACATTTGGTGACTGACAAGGGTTTGTGCATGCTACAGTTATTTATACTTATGGGCATACTTGCCTTAAAGATTGGGTATGACTATTCTGCAGCCACAGACTGAGACTCAAATTGGACACTTACCACAATTCCTAATCCCTTGAGCAGAGCCTAGCTCTGTCAGTCTCTGGAGCAGCTAAAGTACAGAGCTTATGCAGTATGCTGTCGGTATATTCTCACTGGGCAGACAGTGTTACGGCGTACAGCGATGGACAAGGGATTGTGCCTGCAAAATAGGAGGAGATCTACATGTAGTTCTCTCTTTATTGATTGTTACAGAGCCTCGATAGGCCTGTCTCCATCAGCTCGAGATTGCCAAATAACCCGCTATTTTAACTATCCCGATCGCAAATTATCCAGCTAATTTGCGTCTTCATCAGCCCGCAGTTGCAATTTAATAGTGGGATATTTGGTCGAGATAATCATCCCAAGTATCTTGGCCTAGTTCGCAAAATATCCCGCTATTTGTCCGGTGCGTCTTCACCAGCCCGAAGACTCGCACTATGCACGAACGCTGAGCAAAATATCTCGAGCTCAAGCTGATGAAGACGCGATTTGTAACCGGGCTTATATTCCCAAATCAGTAATAGCGGGCTATTTGGCAATCTCGAGCTGAAGAAGACATACCTATTGTCTCTTCTTACTAGCCCCTTGGATGGCACTGGTAAAATTTGATGAGGTCAGTCGCACCTGCTTTCCTATGAAAATGGGGTAATTTCTTTTTCTTCTCCCAAGTGCTCATTTAAGACCCTTTATACCGGTACCCTTATTATTAATCTGGAATGTAATGGGTGTTTTTTTTGGTGGGGGAAGCCTTTTATAGATCCTTCGATTTTGCAATCCTTGGGCAATCCTGTGCTAAACATATGTGTCCCAAATACATGTACATGTAACGTAAGTTGTTCATCCATTTATTTCATCAAGAAGTGAAAAGTCTCTTGAAATGCCCTTTGACTTGCATCAAGCGATTTTATCTTTATTTTTTGATGAAATAGAGGTATGAAAGACATATCGTACATGTCATGCTGTATTGAGTCATCCCGTTGAGAAACATTTATTATGACTCCTAAATTTATAGGCATGTGTTAAATGGTCTTAACACCCCTTTATATCAGACCAAAAAAAACTTTAAAAGTCAAAACAATGGCTAAATGCCAACCTCCATGAATACAAAGAACAGGAAACGGGCTCTGAATTTTGATTTCCTATTTTCACAAACCATTTTAAAACCGCAGGGTTTGCTTCTGTAGTGCGTAGTAATTTGTGTATTTTTGTTTTAAACTTTTTGAAACCTGGTTATAATTGCACAATGAACCTCATGTTTGGGGGTGCCCGGGATCTTGGCAGAAATTTTTAGAAATTTATCATGGATATGTCCCCTTCCCCCCTGTTTTTACCACTGCTGCTGCATGACACCCACGTAGAGAGTTCAAGTTTAATGACCTATTTTGTACTTAAGTTGCTGATATATTTACTTTACTAACATGATGTTTCATTCTCGTACTTATGTACAAACTGTAACGCCCCTACTTGATCATTCGAGGAAATTCCCCACACCTTACCTGGGAGTTAAAATTGCAACTACTAACAAAGAAAGATAGAAAAAAATGGTACCTGGGGACTTGATGAATTATTTTACAGCAATTCCATCCCTTTATTGTAAGAAATAGAATTAAGAAATTTTGCTGAAAATCACTTTGACATGGAAGTGACAATGCAGATACATGTATGCACCTATGGGACAATTTTGTTATATTCAGCCTAGTTAACTGGTATTCTTAGCCCTACCTGCCCCTTCTTTAAATTTTAAAAGGTGTTATACTACAGGTGCATTTACACTGCAAGCAAACAGATGTTTTTTTTTCTCTCATTCTAGAGTTTTCTCAGAAATTACTGGGATACTGCCCTTAAACGCATCGAAAAACGTGAATCGAAGGCCGACCTCTGGATTGTGGTCTTTTAAAACTCTGCCGGTTTTTGCAGTGTAAATGCTCGCTCTCAAAACACCAGTGAATTATTCCAGCTTTGGCTTATGTGACTTTCCTAGAGCAGCAGCAAATGGCCCATGTGCACAATTATACAACTTCCAAGAATGTTCCGTAATCTGATTGGCTTAAATCGGTCCACGTGACATTCAGTGGACTGCACTATTGCACTCGCCGGAGTGCAGGTATAGTGATTTTGGTTAGCACATTCCCTGCACTCATAATGAGGTCGAGGTCATCAATGCGAGTGGCAATGGGTCGCGTGTCAAAGTTTGCGTGAGGTGTACGCGCAATGATGCTCGGATAACCAAATAAAATGTGCCTTGGGTGTGATTATTACGTCACAATAGAGTGCGCGCAAAATGCGCAGGTTCTCATACGCGTTATAGATATGCGCGTACTAATTGGATAGACTTACATGCAACTTTGCAACTTTTTGGATCACTTTTTAGTCAACGGTTGAGAGACCGAAGCGTGAGCGTTAAGGTAAGAATACAATTCAATTATTTATTCATTGGCTTTGGGGGCAGCTCAGTAGGAGGGGAAGTTGTATAAAACAAACAATGCACGTTTGCTCGTGCATTTGTGGGCGAAATAATGCACTCTGTGCTCGACTCGCCACCTGGATATACCGCACTCGGTCCTGCTGACCTCGGTGCGGTATATCCAGGGGCTCTTCTCCCACATCGTGCATTATTTGGCCCTGAATGCACTCGCTACCATGCATTATTTGTATACTAACCCCCCCCCCCCTCAAAAACAAATATCAGCAAACACGGATGGTTTGTATGGGTTTTTCCAATAGTGTAAATGGTTTTTTCTGCAGTGTAAATGGTTTTTCTGCAGTGTCGATGGTTTTTTCTGCAGCATAAATGTTTTTTTTTTCTGCAGTGTAAATGGCTTTTCTACAGTGTAAATGGTTTTTATGCAGTGTAAATGATTTTTTTCTGCAGTGTAAATGGCTTTTCTGCAATGTAAATGGTTTTTCTGCAGCATAATTTTTTTTTCTTCTGCAGTGTACATTGGCATATATTCAAATAAACCTCCCCCCCCCTGGAAATCAGCCTTTTGCCGTCCCTGACCTTCAGTGTAAAGTTGGTTTGATGCTTTGAAAGTCTTGTAAGAACCCTTGAGCTGAGATACTCATATGTATGTCTAAAATATTATTTAGCTTTTTGACAATGCAGTAATGATGAGACACATTCATTTCTGATATAATTACCAGGTGCCAGCTCCATGTGTTTGCTACTTGAACTTTGAGTTGTTTTACGTTCACCTGCTAACAAAGATTAATAGTCTTTGATTCCAAGTGTGTTTATGTAATTTTACTCAGTCTTTGAAGGCAACAACAAGGATTCATCTCAAAAGTCTTTTTCTTGGGGGCAAAAATGTGGTTGCCCATTTGATATTGGCCACGTGGTGTCCCTTTTAGCAACCTGAAAAGTCTTGTCTTTGTGACACTGATGTCAATTTAATTAACATCAGAAGATCAGATACCATATTGTCTGGTATTTTGGACAAACATGAGGGCCATTTACGCTTGCAACCAAACACGCCAAAAAATGCCAAACCGGAGCCTGACCACGATGTTTCAGTGATGTTTCCAAGGCAACTACGCTTTACTGGCAAGGATACCAAGCCAGAAACATTCTAAACCGATGTGTGATTTTTGTTAAATGTCCCCGTGGTGTTTGGCATGTTTGGCGAGTATAAACGCTTGCAGCTGAAACATCGCGATGTTTGTCATGTGACCTAAGGTGCGGGGCTAGCTTTAGTCCTCGAAGCCTTATTTGCATAAAGTAAACAACTGGTTTACGCTAAAACTGTAAAATCTCACTTTAGAAACCACCAAATGAAATGATTGAAATGTCCAATGAAAGAAGAAGAGTTGTTCTAACTCATAAATATTGCAAATAGTTGTCAAACCCTGTTTTAATATGCGAAAACTGAGCGAAACTAAGCGCAATATTTTTGTATTTTTTTATCTGAAAATGTTGCAGTATTTTTCATATTTTCCGTCATTACACTAGATTGATACTTTTGTACGTGATAAATCAAAGTATATTAAAGCTCTCCTCCGAATATCTTTTCATAATTTTATGTCCCACTGTTATTTCGGGGAAAATCGAAGGCAATGTCATCAACGAACCCATGGCGAAATATTCACGGAAGCGTAAGTATTTGCGCTGGACTCAGAATTTTCCAGAAAGATGAAAATACTAATCCTAAACCATTTTGAAATAATGTAGTTTCTTAATCAAATAAATTTTACTTTACTGCATGGTCTACGAGAGAATGTATCCAAATGCAAACCTGTCAGTGACATACAGATCGCTACAGTGCCGTTGGCCCCTGCACTGGATAGGCAATTGCCGTACATCGCATCAGGGGCGGTATTCTGAAACTTGTTTTATCTCTAATATTGTTGTATCTTTGCCGTTAAGATAATGTTGGTATTCTGAAAATTGTTGTAACTTTCGTCTCAACTTTTATTGTATCTTTTCTGTCATCTCTTTGCCTGCGCTCAAACTTTTGTGCGCATGTACGTATTATTGATAAAATGGCGCTTAATCCTCATTTGCATATGCGCATGGAAGATAATATGACAAGATAATTGGTATTCTGAAAATTGTTGTGTCTTTTATTTTATCTTTAATATCTTGCATGGTATTTACAAAAATATTTACAAGAGGTAGGGGGTTGTTGTATCTTTCGTGGTGAAATAATGGCGGCAATTTTCCTTGCCCAGCACCAAATTCATGCCAATAGACCAGTTAGAAGAAGATTGTGATGGCATATTAGGATAGAAAGCTGAAAGATTTCATGGAAAAGTATGGTGAAGAAAGAAAGCAGAAACTGAGAAAGGTTGGTCTCAATGAAGTGGATGCTCAAGGCATTTTAATTAAGTGATGATGCTGTTGATATTTACTGAAATGATGAGTCAAAATTTTGGAGAAATCTTGCCATACTTGTGGAAATTTAATTTCGGTTCTGCCTGAAACAAGACTAGGAGAAGGGATAGCCCAGTACTGCAAAGTGCACGTGCGTACGTGTACAATGCATGCTGCATGCTTGCCTCCTCATTGTAAACACATCAACTTGGCCATACACTATTCATGTCTACTTACTGTACTACACCTGTGGAAAACATTGAAAGTGATAGCTCTGGTCTGCTGGAACGAGTGAACCAAAAGTTGCCAGGAATCGCTTTCCATGACAGTCAATGAAAATGCCTGTGTTGTGACATTGTTGTTTTTATACCATGACAAGGAGTACCATTGATCCTAATTGGTGCTGAGTCTATGATAGCTGGTAGTTTGGTTGGTGAGTTACAAGTACATGCATACAATGTGATTGCAATGCCGTATTGTTGATGCACGTGATTTGTGTGATGTATTGGGTTTCCATCTGATCACTGTATAGCATAGGTTAGGTACAGTACATGTTCTAGCCTCAGGTTTACCTATTGACAATTTTAGCCATTTCATTAGTCATTTTTACAGTAAAATCCACTCCAAAATGATGTGTTCTTCAATAGAATTTCTTCTTTCAAAAGGATCGGATGCATAACACAACTTGTGTTATTTTTCAAAAGAAATTTTTCGTCGAGCTTTCTTCAGTCAGGTTACCTCTAAAAATGAACACAAATTGCATTTAGAAGTATGTAGAAGGAAATGAAGTACAAGAATTATGCTACTTGATCTATATAAACTTGTTTTGAAAGAAAACGTATATATATAGAACTAGGAATAGAATTCTCCGGAAGTTGAATCAGCTAGTGTGGTTTACAATGGAATGATATCTACACGTTCATATAGCCTGTGGAATTTATTTTTTATTCTTTTGTAGTAGAATTATGATGGATTTCAATATTGTTTCATTGTTAAGGAAATCTGAGAAAACTTTGATACCTGTATTGATACAAAGCTTTTGAATGATTCTAGCGTTTTGTAACAAAATATATTAGTTTTAAAATCTATTCATGCAACTGTTTTTGGTTTTGATGAGAGGTGTATCATTTTGATTAAAAGTCTGATGATCATCGCTTTCCCCCCACTCTCTTCCCATGTGCTACAAGACAATCGGTCGTTTGGCACTCAATCCTGCACCTTACTCTTTTTACTTCCTTTTTCACCAAGCCCATTTTGGCGCGCAATTTAGAATTCCATTTGCTTTTGCTACTCCCTTACCCCGTACTACAAGACAATCGGTTGTTTGGCACGTAATTGAGAAATCCATTTGCTTTTGCTACTCCCTTCCCACGTGCTGCAAGTCAGTCCGTCGTTTTGACGCAAAATTTAGAAATCAATCACTTTTCCCATTCCCTTCCCCCGTGCTACAAGACAATTGGTCGTTTGGCGTGTAATTTATAAATCCATTCACTTTTGCTACTCCCTTCCCACGTGCTGCAAGTCAGTCGGTCATTTGGCGCGCAATTCTTCTGTGACACTATTTTCTCTTTACTACATGTATATCTCCTACCAAATCCTTTTTGACATGCAATTTAGAAATCCATTCCTTTTGCTCCTCCCTTCCCGTCCTTCAAGACGGTCTTTCATTTGGTGCGCAATTCTTCTGTGACACTATTTTCTCTTTACTACCTCTCCTACCAAATCCGTTTTGGCGTGTAATTGAAAAATCCATTTGCTTTTGCTCCTCCCTTCCCACGTCCTTCAAGACAGTCGGTCATTTGGCGCGCAATTCTTCTGTGACACTATTCTCTCTTTTCTTCCTCTCCCTACCACATCCGTTTTGGTGTATAATTAAGAAATCCATTCACTTTTGCTACTCCCTACTCACGTGCTCCAAGACAGTCCAGTCATTTGGCACAAAATTTAGAAATCAATTCATTTTTCCCATTCCCTTCTCCCATGCTAAAAGACAATCGGTTGTTTGACATGCAATTTAGAAATCCATTCCTTTTTGCTCCTCCCTTCCCACGTCCTTCAAGACAGTCTGTCATTTGGCGTGCAATTCTTCTGTGACACTATTTTCTCTTTACTACATGTATATCTCCTACCAAATCCTTTTTGACATGCAATTTAGAAATCCATTCCTTTTGCTCCTCCCTTCCCACGTCCTTCAAGACGGTCTTTCATTTGGTGCGCAATTATTCTGTGACACTATTTTCTCTTTACTACCTCTCCTACCAAATCCGTTTTGGCGTGTAATTGAAAAATCCATTTGCTTTTGCTCCTCCCTTCCCACGTCCTTCAAGACAGTCGGTCATTTGGCGCGCAATTCTTCTGTGACACTATTCTCTCTTTACTTCCTCTCCTACCAAATCCGTTTTGGCGCATAATTCAGAAATCCATTCACTTTTGCTACTCCCTTCCCACGTCCTTCAAGACAGTCGGTCATTTGGCGCGCAATTCTTCTGTGACACTATTCTCTCTTTACTTCCTCTCCTACCAAATCCGTTTTGGCGCATAATTGAGAAATCCATTCACTTTTGCTACTCCCTTCCCACGTCCTCCAAGACAGTCGGCCGTTTGGCGTGCAATTCTTCTGCAGAAAATTCTTTATACTTCCTCTTCCACCAAATCAGTTTTGGCGCGTAATTGAGAAATATCACTGACCTCATGATCAAGTTGCTTTCAGCTTTGACCAATTCGTATGGGAATGACTCTGGTTTCCTGTTTTGATATATAATCATGTAGTGTAAGGCAGGCTTGATTTATTAATTTGTGATATGTGTTGCGGTTTCTATTAATATCACTATTATTTGTCTCCATTTTGGATTATCAATTGCTTTATGATAAGCATGGTTTTCAGTGCAATGCATCCCGACTGTCTAAATTCATCTACATGTATTTAGAATTAGATGTGAAAAATTGATGCAGTTACAAATTTTTATTTTTTGACTCTTCAGTGTATATTTTCCAGTGCATTGGAATTTGAATATTTTTATCATATTGTCTCTACTAGTGAGTTATTTTATTCATTTTAAATTCTATATTGTGATAATGACATTAGTCCCTACTCTCATTCTTTTGTATTTTCATATACAAAAAATTAGGACCCCTGAAAAATGTCAATTTCACCTTTAGAAATCTTTGTCCGGAGCAATGAAACTTGATTAATTGGATTTTTTTTTTAATAAATGATTTTATCCCCTGGGAATATCTTTAGCCAGGTGGCGCTTCGTATTCGTATTAAGACTGACCTGGGCTAAACATGATTGATTTTTGCCGGTATTTCATTATCGTATGGACTAATAATCATCATGTGATCAGTCCAGTAATTGAACTGCCCAACGGCACAATAGATGTGGTCAATTACTTGATAGTAATGGGACTCTTTAAGAGGTAACGTTGGCACTCACTGCCCTCCTGCACCCCCCCCCCCAACTCCTTACCCTCCAATTGAAGAAAGGGTGACTCAGGTTCCACGTTGGCAGTCCATTACAACCCCCTCTTAAGATTTTAATCCCAGGAGAAAGCAAGTTGGGGATTATCTTGGCCAAGGATGTAATCAGTGATCTGGTCAGTCAGTCAAGAAAACGTATGGCTTCTTCCATTTGAAACTTTAAAAAAACTTAATGTTTGTTGGGGCCTGTTTTTTTGTTATTTTCTATAAAAGAAATAATAGGCCTGCATGCTGGTATTGTTAGGGGTAGTGAGTGCAGTTTTCAGACTAATTGCATTTATTTATCTGACCATGGGTATTAGTTACTATTTTTTTTTTTTTAAGTTTGTAATTTAATTTGATCCATGAAAGGGTATCAAACATACATGTAATGAGCCCCAAATGATATTCTAGAATACAAGAAAGATCATAAAAGATGTGGCCAAAATCTGCAAATCATGTATCCACTTTTACAACTGTAGATCTACAAATATATCTTTCAGATTCCATCAAACACTTTAAAGTGGTTCACTAATGAATAAAATTCAATTTCAAACAAATTCATCCAATTACATGTACAGCTCCATAATGAAATGCTTCCATGCTCCCCAGACTAATCACAGGAAGTGTTGTGTGTGGACACGGGGTTACAGTTTGGGGAGCATGCAAGAATATCATTTAGGGCTCATTACATGTATGTTTGATACCCTTTCATGGATCAAATTAAATTACAAACTTTAAAAAAAAAAAATAGTAACTAATACCCATGGTCAGATAAATGTTCTTATCCAGATGCAAAATTGGAGGTGTTGGACTACACATGATGATTTTTAACATTCTTGATCAATATCCAGCTGAGGGATTCATGAATTTTGTCCAAAGAACAGTTATTTTGCTAACGGTTAGTAGTTCACCTTTGTGAAAGGCTGCATAGCCCTTTGAAGATTAACAGAAGAGTCAATACCAAAGGTCAGAAAGTATTTTTAGACCCGATACCAAATTGAAGGTGTGGGACTACAGATGATATTTGACATCCCTGGTCAATTCCCAGGGTAGCCCACGGGATTCCCAACTGTGTTTGATTTGCAATAATTATTACACAACAAAGGGGTAATACCACCTTGTCCCATACTCAGTATTGAACATAACAAGGGAAAAGGAATGTGTTTGTAAGTTTTGTTGTTTTGATGGAACAAGGTCATGGCCTTATTTGGTGATTGGCATTGCTGAATTGACTTAATGAATATTCATGAAGTGAGAATATTGTATGATTGAATGAATGAGTGGAAAATTGTAGGATTGAATGAATGAATCCAATGAATATTCATGAAGTGGGAGTTTGTAGGATTAGCACGAATGAATGAAACATCTAATATCCATGAAGTTGGAAAATTGAATGACTAGTGAATAATCATAATGTGGGAATTTGTAGGATCTAATTTGGCAATGCTGTTACCATTTGCCTCCATGTATAGTATGCTCAAAGCATTGCATGAAATTAGACACAAAGCTTGTCTACTGCTTTATATTTTTCTTGTAATGCCTAGTGAATTATTTCTCTTCAAAATGCATAATTATGTTGATAAATCTTGATTAATCTTTAGAGTTGCATGTAGAAAGCATATGCTTGTGTTTATTCTACCAAGTAATGATGAAAAGGATGATGCAAGAATTTCATCACATCTGTATGAACATATAGCATGTGAAAGACTTTTGATATATTGCTTGTTGAACTCTTGTACTTCTTGCCTGTGTGAGATAAATAACTATCATTTGGTGTTAAATTTATTAGATAAACCGTCAGGTTTCTAAAGACATCTCAAATTCATTCACTATAATGACCAGTGGGCTTTTAAAATCTGAGAAATATCTGTAGAAATACAAATTGCTGCTTTCAATATTTTATTGTGCATTATATCTTCATTTTGTGTAAGAAATTGATATAATCTTTTTTGTTTATAACTTTTTTTTCTTGTTCAGGCTTAGGGAAGTCTAAGCTCCAATGCATCCCAGCTTATGTGTTATAAGTCGTTAGAAGGAATTTTTGGAAATATTTTCTGACAAAATATGAAATTACATGTATATTTTGTTTCCGTCTCATTACAGATGTTATGCCACTAGAGATGTGCTGCAAATGTGTGCCTTCTACCACTCACTGCTGTGATTGTCAACTGTGTTGCTGCCACCACGACACCAAATACAATCATTGCCTTTTGTGCCACGCCTTGTTGTAGATGGTCTTCAAGTTGCTGCCACTGCTGCTAGTGTCTATATAATGGTAAGGCTGCACCAGGGTTGGCAGCTGTGTACCAAATGCTGCACTAGATTCTGTAGCAGATTCTTCTAGGTGCCAAGCTTCTACCGCTGCCCTCCCCCAATTCCTGCCTTCAACCTACAAGCACCTGAAAATAACGATCCGTCCCTCCTTGGAGCTTCTGCATCTTTGTTGTACGAGCGAGTCTGGCGCCACCATGGATGGAAATGTGCCGTTGACACAGCAGCAGCCATCCCAGGAGATTGGAGAACTCCCTCTAAGTCAAGAGACATTTCACGCCCTGTGGGCCACCCTCCAGAACGATGTCACGTCAGGGTAAGTCAAAATCAGGAAGTGGACAATGGGATATTAGTGTTCTATAAAATCAGAAATGGTCGCAAATTGGTAATAATTGTCATTTTCGTAACATGCAGAACTTATTAATCGATATTTTTATGGTATCCAGAAGTTAGAAAATGATATGACCCATACCCACTTTTTGAAAGAAATATAGAGGCAGTGAGAAAAAAAACGGGGAGCAATTTAGCTCTCAAAAGCTCCAAAAGAACTCTAGTATAAAAACAATAAAATATATAAAAATCACTGTGAGAAAATCACACTTTTACACCGAACAGAAAAGTATTATTTATACAATCAGTCGCTTAGAACTTAGCTGAGGTTCTGATAATCAATATTGTTGTAAAATCCTAGCTCTTGCGATCAGAATTAAAATTTAGTTCAATGTGGATATTGAAAACGAAACCGGGTTACAAGTCCACATTGGTGTATCGTCTAAATAAGCCAAGATGTGCTTTGAACAGCAGAGTCCAACATTGTTTTATTGTTAAAGGTTAAGGCCACATGCATACATTCCCAGTTACCCAAAATTGTGGCAGGAAAAACTTGGTTCAAACTTTGTACAATGAATGGGTCTATTAATGTTCAGGGCAATCCTTTTATGTGAAATTAAAACGATGATATTCTTCTGTGTGAGCATTAAAAATAAGTATGACAAAGGTTTATTCTGCATCTTTAACAGGATTAAATTTCCCTTAAGCGCATTGTAACATAAACTGTAGGGTCTTCCCCATTTCAAGAGGTGTGTCGTAATCAAATCTCAAACATTCCTGGTAATTGCGTGGTCTCAAAGTCTGTTTGCGTAACATTGACAATGGGCCACAGCATCATTACAACACCACTTGTCTACAGAGTATAGAGATCTGGAGAAAGAATTCTTATCTCGGAAAATTATTAGTATCTTTTCTATTGTTTACTGACGCCTGCATGTGTAGGAATTTCTGTGCAATGCAAAAAGGTCATTGTTGTAAAGATGTTACTCTCCCAGGGTCTTAGATCAAAAGTCATTTTCTGCAAGCCAAGTTCTTGGTGTTTGATGATTCGGTATCTTATGCTCACCAGAGCTGGTAGTGGTTGCATCAGGATTTGATAGTATATTTTTGTTTTATGGATGAGGAGGTAGGATGTGCGAAATTGCCTTGAGAATGTGCTACAACAGCATGCATTGTGGGTAAGTCA
The DNA here is from genome assembly GCA_037976565.1 of Mesocentrotus franciscanus. Classification (NCBI taxonomy): domain Eukaryota; kingdom Metazoa; phylum Echinodermata; class Echinoidea; order Camarodonta; family Strongylocentrotidae; genus Mesocentrotus; species Mesocentrotus franciscanus. Next base: position 23,279,954 of record CP137682.1, read on the forward strand.
AGCTTAGAGCTCAAAAGAAAGTGTTGTAGTATTGCATTGCCAATTTGCAGAGTGAAAGGGTATTTTGCAGTCTTGGCTGTGTTTGAGGAAGTAATGGGGTTTTAGATGTGGAGCTTATTTGGGGAGTTTTCAAATTGGAAGGATATTCTGTAAAGCTCAGTCCTCAGACGTAAATAATCATATCTGATTTATACACATCCGTAAAAACCCAATTACACACACACACATGTTTCTTAGAAGCATTTTATGTCATTCTCGACCCCATTCTCTGCATTTCTTCTTATTTGTTTTCTTTGTAGGTCAATCCTGCAGGATCCCGTCCAGGTCAACCTGGAGAACTATGACTTTGGCTCCAATGTCATCCAGGAGAACCAGGTCGAGTTCCAGGTCGAGCAGATCCAGATGGAGCCGCATATACCCAACCTGAATATCATTCCCAGCATGCCAAGCCTTCCCAGCATGCCCAGCCTTCCAAACATGAATAGCGAAGGATCTGTGTCGGTGAGTGGTTCAGAAAATTGTCTATTATGATTGGCTTATTTCCACTTCTTTATGTCATAACTACTACAAATTCACCGACATCCTATTGAAATGCATGTTTTAGATCAAGACACTTTTTGATATGAACTTAGGAAGACACCAAACTTGTACTTTTGGTTTTGTGAAACAAGGCCCTGATGCTCCAATGTCTTTGTGTACATGTACATATAGGGAAGTTTATGACAAGATGGATGAGAGTTCTTTTCACATGCATGTAGTCAGAACCTAATAAGATAATAACCTGATAAGAATTGTGCATCTTTTTGGTGATGATTCCCATTTGTCCTGAAATTTGCCATTGTTAGGAAGTAAAGCATTTAAAATAATTAACCTGTAGTGATACTCCTTATTTCCTGGCATTTAATAGTTACACTCCTTATTTCCTGGCATTTAATAGTTACGGTATGTTTTATTTATTTGAAGAAAAAAACAACAGAGGAACAATGTAGATAATTGGCTATGCCTATTGGCATGATTCTTTTGTGATGTAAAGTATCATTACATTTAAAATAATCTTTTTGTGGTTATTTTGCCTTTAAATTGTATTTTAGAAAGTGAAATACTAATGTTTCATCAGATTTGTGGTGCATATTTTTCAAAGCAGATCAAATTTGTTATAATTTCCAAATAATTTTGCTACAAACTATCATTATCTCAGATCAGCTGATTGAGGCAAATGTTTTTGTCTTCTTATCAGGTGTATTCAAATGAGGCCAATAAATGTTGTGTTGGTAGGGGGTTGAAACGAAGGTAATTACAAACTGTTGCATTTGCAGGATTTCTAAAAGTATGCCAAGTGAAAATGGGTTGGAATGCCAATGACAGACAAAAAGTATGCCATTACTAAAGAACCTAATTAATTGCTGAATGGGTATCTCAGAAATTATCCGCTAACTTATCCTTTTGTCCTAGAGACTTATGTGTATTGATTTTCCCAACACCCCCATTTGGGGAGAGATAATAGAACATCCCACAGACTTGTCCAGACTTGTCATGACTTGTCATGTTTACAAACACAATCTTTCCCAGGCCTCTGGGTGATGTCATCCAGGTTCACCTTTTCACCCCGGTTCCCAGAACCTGATTGGTCAAAGTCCAGAGGCTGTCCTCCCAATAAGGTAGTGCCACATCCTTATACGGAAGCAGCTCATGAATATATGCATGAGCTGAAAGTAGTTCAGGTTCTCCCCTGGACACAGCTGATTTAGAACTGTGTACAAATTGTGTGTACATGTTCATGTATGTTGGTGTATATTCCAACGAAACTAAATAAATGGGAGTGAGATTATGATCAATGCTAAGGATAAAACACACTGTATTTCAGCTGTATGTTGTGAACCAAACAAAAAGAGGAGGAACACTTTTATTTGGATGAAAGAGAAATCATTTTCCTGCTCGAGGTAACATTTTATAAAGAAATTTTGTTTGATGATGATGTCATTGGTGCATAGATTCTAACTAGCTTGATGATGCAGTTGGGTAGTGTACGTGTGATGTTGATGTGTGATGATTCTCCTATGGGTACAATTTGTATTGGGAAAGCATAGACCCCTATCCCTAGACAGTAGATTCAAATTATTGCAAAGTATTAAAGCCTGCAGTATCAACATAGATTACTGTTGTGTCATTAATTGTGATATATGTGTAGTGTTTATGGTATTATGCTGGTTAGAATTTAGGCAATTCATTTTTTCATTGGGGAGTGTCGATATTTTACTTTCATTTGGGTATGTTGGCATATTGCTGTAAGACAATTTGTGTCTTTGGTTTCGGGTGTGAACCTTTCTTTTTACAGGTGCCTGCCTATTTTATTCAGATAAAGAATTATGTATTTATTTCTTTTTCAACATTCTGCACTTTGGCTATCATTCCACTATTTATGCAAATTGGTAAGCTGTTTGTGTATAACTCATCTGTATGTGGGAGCTTTGGTGTGTGTGTGGGGGTTGGAGTGTGAGAAAAAAACATCCTTGTATGGCCAAAAAAAAGACAAACTCTAGAGGGGAAAAAACACATTAAATACAGTCTAAATCATACTATGGTACTATGTTAATGTCGCTGTCATATCTATAATAATACTAATATTCCGATCTTGTATAACGCATCTCACATTTGATGTAATGACCCTGCGTGTTTCCAAAGAGCTTTGGAATATGCCACTGTTGCCACATAATCTACCTTCCTATTAACAGAAAGACTTTTTTTTCTTCAATTTTTATCTTCAAAAATTACGTTGTTAAGAATACTAGTCTGTATATACAGTTAAAATAACTTTTAGCTGGAGTATGGTTGAGTTGAATAAAATTATCATTGTTGCAAATTTGAAGAATAATAGGGCCTATTTCATATTAAGATTTTATAAGATTCTTTAATGAGTTAACAGGAGAGTATAAATTGGGAGTGGTGCTACATGATTGGTGAGATGAGAGTGTGAAATGGGAGTAATGAAATGTTGCCAATTTGAATAATTTATTGATTTTATTCTTATTTAGTTCTTTAAAAATATCCTTACACATGGGTTATAACAGAGCTGCCAACCAGTACGATGTTATTGTTTTTAAGTTATTTTTTCTTCATTTTTTTAATTTTGTGTGTGTGTGCCATTTTCAATGGCAAATTGCCCATTCTCTCCTGTAAATTATCCTACAAGCATCTCACATTGGCAATTTGGGGATCTTCATTGGTTCATCGAACACGTACACCAGTCATGACGAAATCATGCATATTCAACCAATGGTCCATACAAAATTTGCTTCCTGTATGTAGGAACTTATGCAAATTGGCAACCCACCCCTAGAAAAAATTACGGATTTTCGCGGTGAGAAAGTATTTATCGATCAAAAGTAGGATTTTGATTTTGAAAATAGGATTTTTGTTCAGTTGGGGTTGGCAGCTCTGTTATAAGGAGAGTATGAAATGGGAGTAGTGATATGTTGCCAATTTGATTAATTTATTCTTATTTAGTTATTTAAAGATAATAGCATGAAATAGGAGTGATGAAATTTTGCCAAATTGATTTATTCTTAAGAGCGCCTTGAGCACCATGCATGGTGGATATGCGCGCTTTATAAATATCTAATATTATTATTATTTAAAGATATCCTTACATACGGGTTTAATATAAGGAGAGTATGAAATGGGAGTTGGGAAATGTTGGCAATTCAAATAATTTATTCTTATTTAGTTCTTTAAAGATATTACATGTGGTTTATAAGAAAGAGTACGAAATGGGCTTGTGGTTATGGACATGTCTGGACTTGGAGGAAAGTCACTCGAATTGTCAACAATAAACTAGTTGTACTTTGGCTCATCCCAAGTGCTCATTGAGGTGATATGCATAAATTTACATATTCAGTGATCTATGGTAAACCCTTTAGTGTGATATTGGGTAATCCCCCCAAAATTGCTGGTAGGATCATTTTACTACCCAAGTCCATGGCTACTTGAGAGAGATAGTTACGTCACCGGAAGTTGCTTCTGATTGGTTAGGCATTTCATGAAGGGCCGAATAGCTCCCTCTCCCTCTCGTAGAGATTGTACGTGGGAGGGAACTTTTTGGAACAACATGATTTAATCTTTGATCCTGCTCACGTACATGTAAATGCGTGTATCACAGCCCCAGGGCCCGTTACACAAAACTTACCATTGATGGTAACTTTGCCATCAATGGTAACTACCATGGAAACCTGATTTTGATTGGCTGTTGAGCCCTGTTACCATGGTAGTTGCCATTGATGGCAAAGTTACCATTAATGGTAAGTTTTATGCAACGGGCCCAGATCGACAGTAGACTGAACAAAAAGTTATGTTACCCCAAAATGAGCAAGATAATGCCTGATTGGCGTCGGTTTGGCCGTGCAACTGGGGTCTGAGCTAGTGCTGTAGCCGAACTGCCGAACCGAACAGAAGTTCGCCGAACATGGCACTTCCGAACCGAGCCAAACCGAACCGAACCGAACACAAAGGCCTGGTTCGGATGTTCGGCAGAAAAATTTTAAACGTTTTTGCAGGCTAATTAACTTGTCATTTTATACCTAATTTTCATGTCATGATTGCTCATTCTATATTTACTTTTTTCCCATTTTCCTCCTTTGTGATTCATGCCTCTCCAGTCATGGGCGCGACTTCACTGACGCCATTTAAATCCCAAATTCTGACCTCTGCAACGTCGCGATCGCAAGCTATAAACAAGCTAGAATACACGTGCCTATTAGGCACTGATCAAAACAAGTTCGGCTCAAACCCAAACAGTACAAAAAAAAAATTAATTGTAATAATATCGGACAAATTTTACCATCTAAATAACGAAATAAATACATATTATAGTATTCTAATTTATTTATTCAGGAAAATTAGGAATTTTATTATTTACCCCATTAAAAATAAACATTTATAATAACGGCAATCGAACGAGCCTGGGCTGCTATCTCTGTGTATTATAACGTATACATCAGTAAATTCAAGATGGCAGCTTTCATAACTCGTAACATTAGACAATAACCGTCTCGGCAAATCTTTAAAAAATATCATTTATTTTCAAATTGAAAACATGATTCTTGTAAAACTGCAAGTAAAACACGATTAAAAACGGAAATATGAATGTAAGTACTAAAATAGTTACGTTTAAAGCAGTTTTTTAATGTGAAATACGTGCTGGTCGGAAGCAGTGTTTTTCATGAGGAGTGGGGCAGAAGTCCTCCGTGCTGGTCGGGCCCGCCCGGCCGGCCCGCCCAGCGCCGACCACCGTAGCTATTAGGCTGCTTGCTATTATATTACCGAACCCCGAACCGAACCAAGTTCGGGTAAAAAATTGCCGAACTCTGCCGAACCGAACCGAACCCGAACATGGCGCCTGACTTACAGCACTAGTCTGAGCTACAAGAAGCTTTTTCCTAGACTCATCTGTTTCTTTTTAGCTTAGTTTTCAGGATGACAAGAGACATCAGTCCAAAAAAATCAGAAATTTCTATTTTCCCTAAAGAAAATGTTGAATAATACATGCATCCTAACTATAATTTTTTGCAAATATTTTTCTACTATACAACCCCTGTATGAAACAAATCTTTTCCATCATCAATAACTAAGAAAATGAACGTTTATGACATTTCTGTACAGAGAAAATAAGAGAGGACCTCGCAAAATTTGACAGCTTTGGAAATTCATTTCTTTCCTTCTTTCAATCGGATATTACTCAAATTTCACTAATTTGTTTCTCTTGTCTTTCTGCTTTTATTAATACCAGCTAAATATTAGGATGGACTTTCCTTGAACAATTCACAAAATGTTGTTGTTGTTGAAAGATTCTGATTTCTCATTCGTGATTTTGACCAGGACCAGCATTGTCCCTTGCTAACCTTTGTCACAGACTGTAAAGCATGCCTTCCATTTTGGTTGAGGCTAGTACATGCAGTCCATCATTATACTGCAATACAGACATGAAAACTCTTTCAGAATATCTCCATGGAGTCTGAATACATAGACTACTGTTTGAACCTTATGTGAACCAAAAGACTGCAGATGAAATGTTTTCATAGAGTCTGAACATATACACTACAATTCCACCAGTACCAGATTTGAAAGAAAGCAGATGAAACTTATCTGAACTATAGCCTTCTCCCCTCCCCCAAATCCAAATAAACCCTTGTCAATGGTTCTAAAGAATCAATAAGTCTGCATGGCCTATGTGCTCAGACTACCTATGCATTGTACAGAGTTCTTTTATGCATGCAAGAAGTGTGTACACTATACACTGCACTGTGTGTGTCTTGTTGCTTTGTGGATCATGACTTCTCCTAGTGCTCTAGCTCTCTACACATGCACAGCATGGGAACCACACGTGTTCAAAGGCAATGCGATTGGTACAGGTTTACAGTATGCTTAGCTGGTGTGGGAGTGTTACGAGAATGGTGATAGAATAGCTAGCTCGATGTCATGTGATTGTTCCTGCTGATTGTAATGGCTGCCATGTATATAGTAAACTCAAGATGTGCACAGTCAACTGCAGTGGCCGTGATTATGTAGCGTACAGTACATGTAGGTCCAGTGACGCTTCTACAGATTGTAATGTAAAGCTGCCATGTACGTGTAAACGCAGGAAGGTCGATTTACACGGTCAACTGCAGTAGTTGCAGTCATGTATTGCGTATGTTCGGTGATATTTCTACGGATCGTAAAGACTGCCACGTACATGTAAACTCAAGATGGTGGATTTGCACAGTCGACTGCAGTTGCTGGAATGTCTGACCATGTTTAGCTTATGCCCTGCGTGAAGGGCTGTCGAAGGTCTGAGATGACCATTTCCCACATTCTTGGCAGTGGTGGAGACTATGTGTACCATTTATACTCCGATGTTTATGTGGACTGTTAAGACTGGCCCTATTAACTTGAAATGGCAGATTCACACATTGTCATAATTGCAGGAGTTGATAATGGTGGCGTTAGTGCTTCTAAGCGATGTCTGGACACCATTCTGAGATTCACAACTAGTTTAGCAGAGGTTCTGTAATATATCTGCCTGAACCCCATATAAACCCAAACCCTGTAAACTCAAAATGGCTTTAACCCAAACTCTTGTAAAGGTTGACGACGATGGTCAGGAGCATGTTTGTGGTTATGTTGTTACCGGTAGTCCACCTGAGGCTGAAGATGACAACGAAGAAAAATATCTTTTGGTGGTTCCTGAAGATACAAGGGTATGGTCTCTTTACAAAACTATAATTCTAAATGTCAATTTTTATATTAATCTTGGTGAATTCAGTGCACTAAGAAGTTGCTCCCCATGCAACTTGACAATTAAACTTAACCCTGTGTTCTGACAACCCGTGATCATCGTAGAGCTATACGTGTCTCAAATTGCTATACGTTGGGTAATTGAATTTGTCCTAGTCTGAACACATACTGTAGTATGTTTGAGCATTGTTTCGAAAGAAAACTTGATAAAGAATCGGGGTCCAGCTCTAGTCTGTCTCTGAACGTCTAACAAAAATCACATTACTGGGTGAGGCTTGTCGCAAGTGCTCACTAATGATTTACCGTGCATTCACTGCATGTGCCCGTCAGGGCAGTGTGTGTGTGTTTTGGGTTTTCACGTTTTTACAGACGTGTTTCAATCAGATATGATTATTTACGTCTGGAGACCGACCTTTAACGTCACCATCCAAAAGACGTGACTCGGTTTCGAACCTGCGTCCTCGGCTGAATCAGTTTGTAACTTTCACTGTTAGCTGGATTACAGGTGCACACCACAACGGGCAGTTTGTGATTGAGAGCTTACAAATGCATTTGGCACAAAAAAATATTTTGCAGAGCTGGACACTAACCGGTTCCAGGGACACATAGCCTACCAATTCTGTCCCCAGACCCAAACATTTATCAGGGGCCCAGACCTACAGGCTCTTATCATTTATCCAGTATCCCAATGAAAAAAAAATCTGTCTAGTAAGGCTGCGACGAGTAGTCGAATACCCGAATACTCCCACTGTTGACAGCTACTCGAAGCTAACCTACCTTCCTAATTTCAAGGGAAGAGAATTAATAAAAAGTGTTGATTTATTACGCAGGAGATCTTTTCTGAGCAAGGTAGCTAGGCCTCCAAAACGCTGACATAATTTTCTTCGGTAGCAATGGCTGCGCGAGTCCAAAGTCCGCTTTGCAACATAATCATTTTCTTCGGTAACAATGGCTGCGCGAGTCCAAAGTCCGCATTCCGACATAATTCTTTTCTTCGGTGACATAGATTCTAGTCTTTCTAGATCTAGACTAGATCTATTTGTAATATTTTTATCGGAGTCGGCCGAAAAAACAGTCGGGACTGTACCGACTCAGGCTTATTTGTGTGAGTAAAATCACCAAAATAAAGGCTAGCTAGGTATAAAGTTTTATTTTTAAATATTTTTAAAAAAAAAAAATGGCGTCCGAGTATTCGAGTATTCGCGGGCAAGGCTGGGAGTGTACTCGAGTACCTCATTACACGGTTATGCACAGCCCTAATGTCTAGCCCTGTATTTTGCTACTAACTTTCATCTTTTTCTTGCTTCTTTGTTACTTTTTTTTCCCCTCCATCTCTTTCTCTTACATAATCTTCCTCTCTATCCTTCCGTCTATCTCTCTCTGATATTAGTTTTTGGACCAGTTAAACTCGGCCTTGCCTCCCCAGGCGGGGACGGACCAGACGCCTGGCCGCAACATGCCCAGCTCCACGGGATACGCATCGGCCACAGAACCTGCTACCTCCCCTCCCCCGTCCTTCTCTCCCCCTCCCAACAATCAACAACTTCCGTCCAAGTAAGTTTGGAGATCTTTCTCCTACATTTTCAAGTTTTTAGTTCTGGCTCCGGTTAGCAATAAAGGAATTGGAATGAAATCTATTACAATAGTCTCACATTGTTCCACGATACACCTTGTATATATTTTAACTCAGGGATGGCATCTGAAAGCCCTTTTTATCCACTGGAAAAATGAACTGTTTACATTTCAAGTATTATTGTTATGTGCCAGCTTTTCTTATGTTCTATAAAAACATCTATCCATAATTCATAATCTATATAACATTAGAAGGGAACTCGAAATAAAGGCTATTGCTTTAAGATATCAACATATGCCTAGCTTTTCCCTCTTCAGTTTTCCCAGAAGTTCATACAAAGTTATAAACGACAAGTTGATGGGAATGGAAAAGATTATCTACTTCACATTTTTCACATAATATATATGTACTATAGTGGTGGTTATTTTACCCGACTGCTAAGAAAGCATTTAATGTTAGTAAGCAACCAGAGGACTGATAGCTTTAGGTCCTTCTACGAGGGACCTGATAATGAGGATAAATGCCTTACCAAAGGGCACTAGCGCATCGACTTGGTTTCGAATCCGGGTCACCGGATTACGAGACCACTGCTCTACCAACTGAGCTATCGCGCCTCCTCTGTCTTATATTATCTTTATTATTTCTCTCATGCAGTGTGGAGTATCCAGGCGATTATGCATTTCAGATCAATCTCGGCCAGCCCACTTCCCAGGCAGCCAAGAGTGTATCATGGACTGTAAGTATAAAGAATAAATGACTGCTTGAGAGGAAAGCAACCCCAAGTCCATCACAATACATGTAGTTTTTCAGTTATTAAAGATAACGACCAGTTCTGGTCATGCGATTGCATTGTGAAAGCAACATTGTGGAATCGATCAGAAAAGGTTGATCATCTAGCATATAAGTATAGGAGTGTACTGCAAGGTTCTGGAATCATCAAAATGATAAGAAATTTGGCCCAGTCTTGGTAAAGTTACAAGCACTGTACACAGAAAGATGAATATGGGACTACGCGACCACGTGCGTGATATCTATTTGGTCCCAATAGATATAATAATTTACCAAATATATCAATTAGTAGGCGGTTTCCCGGCAAAATTTGTATCATCACATATTAGTCAAAACATATTCTTTCACATGATTGGTAATGAGAGCTTCCATTTCATTTTTTTGAGAGGGGCGTTTCCAAAACTGGTCTTTACCTTTAAAGAGAAGGTTGAGTTTTGGGAAAGGGGGAAAATTATTTGTGAACTCTTTCATTCTTTTCATGTGAGAGCAGAAGATTATCATAGACAAAAATGTACCCTGAAATAGGATATTCAATTCAATTTATTTATTCAACGATATAAAAATAGTAAATGTACAATAAAATAGAAAATAGATACAAATCATAATCATAAACAAGGCGAGATATGCTGACATAATCATGTATAAAGTTAACATATCATTAGAGGCAACCAAAAAAGATTGAGATCTTGTGAACTGGTGCCCCTTTACAAAATTAACTAATTACAAGTAAAAATGGTTCTTTAATTGCCCTCATATTCAAAATATGACAAGTAACCGCTAAAGGTTGTGGACCGCAGCTTTCATGTCACATGTTTGTGTAGTCCCATATACGCATTGCTGTGTAGAGTGCCTGTGGCCTTTAACGAAACTGGGCCTATTTCTCATTATTTTAATGATTCTTAAACCTCACAGTATACACCAATACTTAGCTGCTACATGATCAGCCTTTTCTGATCATTTACACACAGTTTCTTTCACAAACACTGGTATTTCAAGATACAATTAATGACTAAATCAACCATACCCTTACCAAGTTGTGTAATGTTTTAAGCACAGTATGTGAAATATTGATTTGTTCTGATTTATGCTGTTTAAGAATGTGACATAGTAAAGCTTACATCTAAAAATATTCAACAAAGGCCCTAATTCAACCTGTCCACCTTTCATTCTTGAGGTAGGAATCACTCAAAACCATTAAATTTACAAGGGGTTATGAATAATTCAGTTAAGTCTAGGGGGGTGTTTCACAAAGACTAGATCGACTTTAAGTTGGACTTAAGTATAGCAGGCCATTCATGCCATTGTTTTCTCTCATCATTTACTGGCATTGGTCTCTCAAGGGATGTACAAATCATGGTAAAAAATCTACAAAACTTACATTTTTTGATAATTCATTATTGAAGGAAAAAATATTATCTAAAGATCATAATGGTGAGAGCAAACAATGGCACGAACGGCCTGTTATACTTGAGTCCAACTTAAAGTCGATCTTAGTCTTTGTGAAACACCCCCTAGGTTATATAGTTTTGCTTGCCAATATATTTGATTGACTGCGTGATAAACAATGTAGAATAACTGGCATAAAATTGAAGGCTTGTTCCCAAAGACAGTGGATTGCGGTGGGCGGTTCTTTAGCATACTTTAGCATACTTTAGCATACTACACTTCACAGATGTGAACCGGCACCACAGAACCACCAAAAACTTGCCAGATATGATTTGTCAGTTAAAGGGAAATCCAACCTTGATAGCAAACTTGTCTAGAATAAAGCAGAAAAATCAGAGAAGCATACTGATGAAAGTTTGAATGAAATCGGACAAAAAATGGAAAAGTTACAAATTTTTGAAAGTTGCAATTACTATAGGTATGGGATCTTCAAATTGGCTGAATTGATAATGTCTATGGGTCAGTCCATCGGGTTGGGTCAAAACCATATTTTCACATGTTTGAATGTTGAGAAGCCATCTACTCAAATTTAAATGTATTTTTAGAAAATGAAAAGTATGTTGTATTTAAGAGTAATGTATGACAGAATAAGTAAACATTAAAACAGAAACTTGTTCATCATATTTTTTTTTTGGTGAGAGATTTACTACCGATGTCTCAGCGATTTTGAGGGTGAAAGTTGTGACATGAAAACATGTCATTTTCATGAACTTATTTCTGGAAAAAAATACATCATTCTGCAAAGTTTCCTATTTAAAACATGTAACCTTTAATACCTCTACCATGTCTAAGAAGCTCAAATTAAAATAAAAAAAAATCGGCAAGTTAGCCCATATTTAAAAAACACAATACCGACGTTACAACAATGTCCACGGCACTTTTTTGGTAACGTCGGTAATTCTTACATTTTACACATATTTAGCAGCATATTTTCTCAGAAAGTTTCATGATATTAGAAAGATTAAACCCCCTCTTAAACATATGTAGAAAGAATGAAGATTAAGTCGGTCTTTAAATGCAAGAAAATACTTAAATTACCACGAGAATCGGGTGCGATGTCCTTCGTAATTTAGTAACGTCGGTGAGAAATTACGGTGTTTGAGAACCTAACCAGCCCGCTAGCTTCAGTTTTTAGTGCTAAAATTATCGGCTAGTTATTCAGGAACGCGGACATGTTTTTAGCCGGAGTGCGACGACCTACCCTACACTGCAACCACAAACGTGACAATGTCCCTGTAACGTCGAACAGCCATTTTGGCCGTCAGCGCCAAAATTGGTACGTAATATGTTTATATAGTCCTCTTACTGTCCTGAATATTTATCATGGACATTGCAATCCCATTTAAAAAATGTAATTCCGTTTAAAATTGTGTCAATTATAACTTAAAACGATTAAATGGGAGTGAATATTTTACTGTTGTCCCACATACTGATATATTTGTTATAACGAAACATGCAAAATCAATGCCGGACTTTTTCCTTAAAAGCTAGTTTCTTAGACAGAAATTGAATTTTGTTATAAAAAAACCGTAAATAAGGATATTAATGATGTTCCTATACCTCAGAATTTTTCTTATAACTGTTAAATTAAATGATATTAATTATATGATGCCATTAATTGTCATTGATGGCTAAGGAAAAACACACGTTTTTTAAAAAATATTATTTCCTTCAAGTTAGGAAGTTCGATCTTATAGGCCCGTCATATATAACTTTTAGGCTAAAAAAAGAGGGGTCGGGGTTAAGATAGAGGAGAATGGAAAACTAAAGTGGAGAGGGCATGCGGCCCCCCTCCCCCTAGTTAATTAGATTTGGATACATAATGTAATGAGCCCTTAAAAAAAAAAAAAAAAAAAAAAAAAAATTATTTAAATAAAATAATTCGTAATGGCCCACTATCCCCTTTTCCAAGGGAAAGAGGGAGGGGTAACCCTCTCCTCCCCCTCCAAAAGAATAATAATAATAATAACAATAATCATAAATAACAAAACTCATTTTAAAAAGGAGTTAATAATTTAACACAAATATTTAACTTTAACAAAAAATAAAAAAAATAAAAACCCAATAATTTGCTCCAAAATTCTACTTCTATTTGGGCATGCAACGAACCAAAAGTGAGGATGATGCCCCCCTATCCATCTTGGAATCCTCTGTGTAGTTTGGTCCATCCTTATTACGATGTGATTTTACAACAGATCTAGATAGAAGTACTTATAATTATCAAACGGAACACACATTTTGAAATGAAAAGGCACAGAAGCAATTTACAGTTTTGTTTTATTTTCATCTCATTTATCATTCATTTCCCATTTGTTTTTATTTATTTCTTTTCATGCACATTAATTTTTATTTGATTGCTGCATCCATTTCATTCATGGCTCCTCTACCTCTCCTAAGGATTCAGCTCTGGCAGAGAGAGAGAGAGCAGGCAAAATGACAAGTCATTGAAACCTTCCTGAAGAAAAAGATCTAATCACTATTTTGAAGAAGATATAAAGTTAATCATTTAATATATATCATTATACCTCTTGTATGACTATTTTTGTGTCTACTAATGAATAGTAAATCTATTTCAGATGATATTTGATGTAGTCTGTCATGTTTCAATGAGTAAGATGATAGTTACTCTTAATATCATACTGATGTTACGCGGACATGATGTCCATGTAACATTGGTAACTTGAGGTGTTGAGGTGAATATAGACCATAAATCTTGCAGGTTTCCTTTAATTTGTGTCATCATCTCTTTAAACATGTTTCATGCATCAATTAATTGGCACAATTCTTAGAATGCAGCCAAGTTATTCTATGCAAGAGAAAAGATTACCCTTTAGAAAAAAACATGATCTGAAAATTGCTAGTTCCTTATTTGTTTCATGTTTATAAATTGATATAATGTTACTGAGTTCAAGTTTTAAGTATTCTGAACTATTGCTCCCATCATCTTAATGTTTTCCACACACAAAACAAGTGGATTACAGACTGTGACAAATTTTCAGATCAGAAAATAAATGAGCAAGTAAAAAAAGATGTCCATGTAACGTTGGTATTTTGATGTGTCTGTTTTCTCATTTTAAATGAAAGTGTGCAAAGGAAAACACACAATTGCAATGAAATCTATTGTAGGATTGGTGTTAGAAACAGGAATAAACAATAAAAGAATTATTTACCAACTCTGAATTTTGCACCTTCATGTCACAATTTTTGACCCAACCCGATGGACTTACCCCTATGTGATGTAGTGGCTTACAATTTTCCCATTTGCTCCAATACACAAAAGGACTAAAATTTCAACTTTTCATAAATGTATGACTCAGGATGGTCTGTTCTTTTTAGAGGACCTGTAATAATGTATTCTTCATGATATATTTTGAGTAGAGCCCCGAGGGTGAAGGCACTTGGAAGAAAACAGAAATAAGTGATATTTTTGTATGCGACAGACAGGAGAGTAATCCGTCACTACACTACGTCACAATCCACTGACAAAATTGCCGATTGAGATTCGCACAGCTGTAGTGATCTCATATTTCAAACACTCATAACTTTCTTAATATTGGTCCGATTTATTTCAAACTTTCGCCATTCTGTTTCTCTGATTTTTATGCTTTCATTCAAATGAACTTATTAGAAGGGTTGGATTGCCCGTTAAGGTCTTGTACTACAAAGGGACATTCTCAGCATTAAAATGATGTAAAACGTAAGAAAATGTAGAGTCTTTAGAATGTTACTTTTTAGACACAGACGTTTAAAGTCTGTTGTCTTTTTAAAATTGAAAATGGAAATTGAAATTAAGTATTTATTGTCCATTTGGAAATTTGTTTTTCACGAGTAAAAGTTTACAGAAATCAATTTGAGCTCTCAAGGTGCAAGGTGACAAAAGGAGGATAAGATCTAGAGCTCTAGAAATTTCTGTGAAGGGATCATCAGATTGTAAACAAAACACTTATCAATGAAGCACCGTACTGTACAATCCCACACTATATGAGTTGTTTGTAGAAAGGTACAAGCCGTAGAAGTAGAAGTTAGTCCTCAGAGATTCTTTTTTTCTTGTTTCCATCCTTCGTTTTCATTTAATCAAGTGTTGACTTGCTCTTTCTCACATAATCTGTTGTCAGTTTTTTAAGATGATTAAAACACTACCCTTTCACCTCTGACCCTTACAGTACAGTCCCACTCTGAAGAAATTATTTGTGGACAGGGACAAGCCATGCCCGATCCAATTCAAGACGACCTCAGCGCCCCTCCAAACTGCTTCATCAGGGTCCTGCCTATTTTCAAACAGGCGGAGAACCTTGCAGAAGTTGTCAGTAGGTGCCCCAACCACGTGGGTTTGCCACAGGGTAAGTAGAGCCTGGCTCCTTGAAGCTTTGTTATTTCACTGTTGATATGTTAAGCAGGATTCAGCTCTACCATTTCCTGTTGGGGTTCAAGTCTTAAAGATTAGGATGGGTAGCTAGCAGGAATTAATTCCTTGAAATGCTAGAGCGCCGTAATGGCAGCCGTGCTAAAGCCAGGGTAATATCAGGAGCGCCTTGAGTGTCAAGTCTGACAGATATGAGCACTATATAAGAACCCAATATTATTATTACTGTAAGCACGAGTCTTGTGTCCGAACTTTTAATTTTGAAGCAGTTATTCAATTATCCTTTTCCTTATTAGTTCTTTTTTATTATTATATATAATTTCTCTGTCTTTCTGCAGATTGGTCCAAGGACCACTTGGTCCTTTGCAGTGACCCTGCAACAGCGTATTACACAGACCAACAAAGCTCACGCCACAGCCTCGTGGTCCCGTACACTGTACCTCAGGTTGGGACAGAGTTCTCAAAGTATCTTTTCACGTTTAAATGTTTCATTTCCTGTGTGGGAGGGCTGAACCGAAGAAAGATCCAACTGGTCTTCACGCTAGAGAATGAGTAAGCTGTTACTTTTATTTTGACCCCCTTTCTGGTCATAAATATGATAAATATATAGATAATGATTAAGCTGTTTCTTGCATTCCCTCCCCTCCTGTGATCAAGGTATAGATAAGAATTGTTTGTTGCCACAGCAATTACACATTACTGCTGTTTTCAATACATGGCTGATTTTAGAGGGGAGGACTTTTAGAACCAGATGGCAACAGTGTCTGGACCTCCCCTTGGCAGAACACCTGAGAGGGGGAAGGGGTGCATGTTGTTTAGGCTACTGATGGGGCCACCTCACTAAACAAGATATATAATTATCATCAGTCCCTGAAACCTCTTCAAATAAAATTAATTCAAAATCAATGTTTGGACTAAATTTTGGTGCCACATGTATGTGTAGTCCCATATATGAGGGAAAAATACATATCCCTATTCATGTTTCATGCAGTTGAATGTGATTAAGCTCACATTACACATTTATTCTTATATACTATGGGACCAACCTTTTCCAGTTACTTCCAGATGGATTCTTTCACAATGCAATTGCATGACCAGACTTCGACCCTACCTGTTATATCAAACTATCACACGTTTCTTCCATTTTGTTTACAGTACTGGGAGTATACTTGGGCGTCAGGTATTGGACGTTAGGGTGTGTGCCTGTCCAGGCAGAGATCGAAAGACAGAGGAGAAGTCCTTTGAGAAGTCCAAGGCTCCACAAAAGAAACCCTCAAGAGAGGTGAGATGACTTCTAAACAAAATCTTTAGCGAAGAATGATGAGAGATGGACCTTTCTTTCACCTCCCCATAAAAAAAAATGAGTTGAAGAGTGGTGAATTAGATGTGGAAAGCTGAAAGTGAGCTCTGAAGATCGTGAAAGTGTCACAATATCAGATTGCAATGAAGTTAAATTTACGATTGAGGAAGGTTAATTTTGTCTTCAGAGAATGTGAACAAAAAAGAAAATTGTGTGAACTTATGTGAGGTAAAAACAATTGGCTATGAAAGTGACTGGATCCATTGTCTCTGGAGCATGTATTGTTCATCCATAACATTACCCGGGCCAATTCTTTTTATTTGTTTGACCAAAATATTAATCAATTTTGTATTTTTTCAAATTGAGATTGTGAAAGTGATGTTAGAATTCACTTTCTTAAAGAGTACCAATCACCATAAAATACTGTGTTGTGTATACTAGTAGCTCCATGTGGTAATAACATATTCCAAATATTAAATTCAAATCTTACTTCTGAAAAGAGATTTTGCAAGTTTAAATACACTCTCGATTAATATAATAATATTGGGCTCACTCAGAACCGAATTCCAACTTGGGTTTCTTGTGCACATTTTTATGTTCTTTATTTTACTTATCCGTTGGCCCATTGAATGCGAGGTGATGTTTTCTTAAGTTGTTTTTATACATTCTAGCAGTACAAAACTTATTTATTAGGTGATTGAAACATACTTCAAGCGTTCTGACTGCTTTCTTTTCAGGTCCCAGCAAAGTAACATCTGTAGTTGGCCTGACATCTTTCTCCAAGAAGGCTAAGAAAGATGAAGAAACCTTTCTCATAGAGGTATGTACAGCTGCCTCAGGCTCACAGCATAAACCTGCATCTTCATAGAAAAACAAAAAATGTCATTGTGATACCATGTACCTTCATATCAGATTTAATTAAAATCCGTCAAACATTACTGAAGTTATCGATTGGAAACCAAATTTGTTACTGAACGGAAGGAAGGAAGGACAGACAGCAGCGTTACTATATCCCCTCCGACTTCGTCGGCGAGGGGATAAAAAGAGGATCATGGGGGACCAACGGGCACCGCTTAGGCATTGTTTTCTATATAGAGGGAGCAAGTAGCTACAAGTAGTGCAGCAGGGCTTTAATACTTCTGCATTTGTATATTCATTATTGTCGGTTGCAAAGATTTTATGTTCAGTATATATTTAATTTCACAGGAGAGGAAAAAAAATTGACATACAATCTTAATCAAAGAGTATCATTTTGATGAATATTGATTTTGTTGGATATATGTAGATTCAAAACAATGGAACCCTCTTGATAACAATCGGGTTTACTTGGTAACAAGGGGCCGCCAGGCAAGGAAGCACTGTACTTTATATCTAAGCCAAAAAAATAATGTCTTACTGATCCTTGTAATTTTCCAAATAGGTCCAAGGGCGTGAGAAGTACGAGCTGCTGATGAAGATCAAGGAGAGTCTTGACCTCATGGATTGCGTTGCACCCAATCAGATCAGTCAGTACAGACAACAGCAGACTCAACAACAAATGCGACTTAATCACCAGTAAGTACTGCCTTCTTTACTTTGTTTTTCATGATAGGTGGTTCATCCCTCAGGAATAGATTGCTTAGTTATTCAGTTGGAAGAGGAGGAGGAGGAACGGGCAGGATGCTCAAGGCTTGGATTTTAAGGACAAGATGCAACAAAAGACACTTAGTACCTTAATTTATGAGTGTTCAATCTTAGAAAAAGACAACTCAGTTATCTGTAAGAGCATGAGGGGATGGGTTGTAGTCTCCAAGGCTTGGGATGTTTTTCACGCAAGTACAAGAAGCTTCAAAGCATTTGGTCTACTGATGCACAAGAAAGATAAAATTTTAACGGTTTTTAGAAAGATTATGTTTAGATTAGTTTAGATATTTCCTTGCCGTATGGGATGATCCCCATTTTTTTTTTTTTATTATGACAAACTTTGACACATTTCCCTCAAACCTAAAGGGCTAAGTGAGAAAGAATTTTCTGAGTGAAGAATAAGCAAGTGATGCTAGCAGTTTCCTAGGGAATGTGTTTGATGTGTAGATTCAAAGGCAGTTATCTAATGGTTTGGATGAGGTGGGTTGTTTGTGATGTGTGTAAAGATGTAGGGTCATTGGGTCAAAGGTCAAATAGATAATCATCGTGAGAATCAACAGTGAGATGAAATAGTATGGTAGAATAAGGAGATGTGTGTGTTTGATGTGTAGATTCAAAGGCAATAATTCAATGATTTGGATGAGGGTGGGTTGTTTGTGATGTGTGAAAATTTAGGGTCATTGGTCAAAGGTCAAATAGATTAATCATCATGAGAATCGACAGTGAGATGAAATAGTGTGGTAGAATTAGAAGATGCCTGTTGCACCCAGAATTTGTACTGGCTTGACCTATATATGTCCATTGAAGGCATAGTAGCAGCTCCAACATTATTTCATATAAATTACTTTTGTAAGAAAACCGACAGAGAAATGTATATACCGGTGGACTTGCTCAATGCAGTTCGGAAGAGTTAGAATTTGGCCTAAAGAAGGCCTTTTTCAAGAGTTTTGTCTTGGCGTGACTTTCAAAGAGTACATGTGGCTATACTCCCCAGGGAGCGGGGCATGTGCACTGTCATGTGCGGGTTAGCAACTGAATCCAATAACCAGGATAATAATTACAATGAAAGTGCTTAGAAACATCGTTTTAAGCGCTAGACAAATTGTGACTATTATTACTAGAGAATTTTAGAGTGATTTTAGGGGAAGAGTTTTGAAGAGAGATTTGGGGAGAAGAGTAACATAATGTTGACCAGGGTCTCTTTTGTTTCTCGTTTCCCACCCGGCTGCAGGATCCGTGAAGAGCTGCGGCGCTACTACCGGAAAAAGCCTAAGAAAGCGGGTGGGAATGAGAAACAAAAGTAGCACTTTCTCTCTCTTCCCCCATCTCTCCCACTCTCTCCTCCCGTGCATGCCATTCACAGTAACTCCTGGTCAGCTCACCACATGTCCGTGGATGTTTGTGTTTTTCACAATAAGACTCAATTATGCCAAGGTGTCTCTTCGTTGGAAAATCTTTATAGCCTGTTTGACCAACAGTACTTCAGCACTAAATCAGCAGTGTGTTTTCAGGCATTCTTGTTCAATAAATGTATGTATTCCAGTGAGGAAATTTGTCTCATTTGGTCTCAGGATTGTGTTAAACATCCACAGCGCTTTCAAGACGATAAGCAATATCTTCCTTCTGTTTTACCAAATGAATTCAACACCTACATGCAACGTGTTATTCCATTCTGGAGGTTCATACGTCCCAGAGACATTTTGCATTTTGTATTGCCTTAATTAGTCATTACTGTACAGAGGTAACCTTGATAAAGATGAGGATTTGGGTTAAAATGTGGTAAAAACAAAACAAAGCAGCAAATTACACACAGGCCAAAAGCAAAGATGAATTATTATTTTGGTCTGGTAAGAAAAATATGAGTGTTAATATCCATAGACCATGCACCAGGAAAAAACACATTTGCAAAATTCTGTGATCTCGACTGTCGCCGGGGTTGTACCATGCATGCTTTAGCAACCATCATTTGTAGTCAGTTTCCAACACTTGCCAAATTACTAGATTTGACTCTGGACCAAACACGATACCTGACCCTAACTCAAAACCTAACTAAATGTAACCCTAGCCATTTATTGTTGGCAAAATAAAGACTGGAGTTAAATTTCACTGGAGAGAATGTTGACTTACCTACTCCCAACATCTTCAAACCCGGACTG
>CP137682.1:23300972-23330972 GCA_037976565.1 Mesocentrotus franciscanus
TTCCTATCACCTGTGACTTTTAGAAGGTAGAGGGTAATTTGTATCATCTTCTGGGAGAGTCCGAAATTGGACTTTGAAAGAACAATTGTAAAGGAGATATTTGAAAGTTGGAAGTTGAATTTTAGCGATCAAGCGTGGTCACAGTATCGCACACTGTGGCACTCACCACAGGGGATGGATATGATACAGGGAATGGCATTTAGCCAAACCATTCATGAATGGACGTTTCATTCTTGTATGAGTTGAGGACCTGTCCCGAACTGCAAATTTGTTTCATGAAGTTATTCTAGGATTATTTTAGAATGTGTCAACCATGAAATATATGTGATATTTCATATTGCCCCTTAAACTGTTAGAAATATTAAGTAATCTTGCTCTGCCACCATGGCAATAAATGTGATGTTTCATATTTTTGTGTAAATTCTAAAGTGTTTGTTCAGGAGAAGTAGGTATAACGATAGCAACACTGTCATATAGTGAAACAAAATGTCCAGGTATACTCTGGTCAAGTCTCTCACTGTTGTTTGGTGACAGTGTCATACTACTATTTTATTCATTCATGAGTGATGATTTATTGCATTTCTTAAAGAAATATTTTGCTTTTTATATTGCTTGTAACTGAACTCTTATTCATTGGTGAAGAGCTCTAGTGGAGCATTCCAGGGGCCCATCATAAAACATGTTATCTATAACAACTGCTAAATTTCTATGACAAATTTGCTCTCAGCCAATCAGATGCCATGATTTCAGTAGCTTACAGTAGCTTGTAACTTGTTATTGATATCAAGTTTTATGAAACGGGGTCCTGAGCAACATCAATATCCACTTCTATGAAGTTTTCACTGGGTGAAGAAAACTTATTGGAAATTAACACTGCCTCGAGCAATAAAACATTGTAAGTCGGTTAGAGCTTGGTACCATAAAATACCTTGCAACAAGGTCATGTTCCATTACAAACTGAAATGTCTTACTATGCATTAGTTAGACTGTCAACATATTTTATGTATTCACTTGTTCTGCAAACATTATCTTGAGCTAAAGATGTTTTATTATCTCTTGGTTTAATTTTGCAAATATACAACATCATTAGGTACTAAAAATCATATGGAACTGTTCAGTTAAGGCTGAATTTTTTTGAAAATGGAAAATATATTCTCTAAATTTATATTTTTTTATGACTCGTTGAATTACAAACTCGTGAGATAGTAGAAGTGTCTAGATATAGGAAAAGGGGGAAGAAAAAACTTATACTTGCAATTTGAATGTCTTGAAATAAGGGAGGTGCCTTTCAAATACATGTACTTTTAAGAACATTTTTGTTCATTCTCAGGAATCATTTGAGACCAACATCTTTGGTATTTTGAATCTATTGCCTAAAGTCCTACCCGAGGCCTTGTCTTTGCGATTGAATGAAATATGAAGTTACAATTGCCTATATCTTTTGTACAGATAGGTGATTGATACCAACTAAGTTTTAATTGATTCGAATTGGTCATAACTTCTTATAAGACGGGGGCTGAGGTCTTCTTTTTTTCTTTCCTTTTTTAATGATCCAGAGCAGCTTGTTAACAAGGGTTGCATATTCTTAGATATAGTGACCAATTGCTAGCCTACCAGATTCAAGTTAACTTGACCTGTATGTAGACACTATCATGAATTCATGGCATGCAGCTGGCCTTAAGTAAGATATTCAGAAATAACCAAAAATAAAGAAGAAAATGAATTGTGGAGTAGTACGGTCTCATAAGTAGGTTTTGAACATAGTAAAATTTGTGAATTTTGCTCATGTAGTTTTTAATTATCAATTCCCTCAAAATTTCTTTTAATTGATTTTTAAAATATTTGATTCAATTTCTCATTATTCTTTGGTTCTAATCATGCCTTGTTCATCGACATTTTACCTTGAGAAATCACTGTGTCTCAATTTCGACATGTATCAAGATGGAATACATGAAGTCCAAAGTTTCACTGAACATTTTCAAGTCTGTCTTATTTTATCACACTCTTCCATGTATACTTCTGACAAACTAAACAACTTGATATAAAAATATATTCTTTTAATTTATATATGACCCTATTGTGAATAGTTGTACATTAAATGATGAATTATATTCATCACAGATATAAATTATCTTTGTGAAGATAGATGTCTTTATGTTGTTGACCATGCTAAGGTATGGAATGGTATGAGACTGAACGTTCAATGTTGTATGACGGTATGGTGGTGGTGGTGGTTGTGGTAGTGGTGGTGGGGATGCTTGGATCCAATGGAGGCAGTGTAGGTGTTAACAGTTAGTCTGTTGAGAGAGATAGTGAATGGAAGTGAGAAGGAAAGGTGGGGGGTGTTATCTGTTGAGAGCCACAATGTTGCTAGCTCTGTATAAAGTACAATAAAGTAGTGAGTACTGTCCTAGCTCTGAGCAGACAATATGAATGACTGAACTGTGTACATGCTAAAGGGAATCGAGATCAATTTATACCCTTCCCCCAAAAAAAAAAATAATAATAATAATAATAATTAATTATATATATATGTATATATTTATATATAATAAGAATAATTATAATAAATGAATGAATAAAAATACATTCATCTGGAATGATAAAAAGTGTACGAAAAACCACTGAGAGTATCGAATTATCAGACCTTTGGTGGCTTATAGTCGTAGAGAGAGATAATTATGTGCTTTAAAAGAACTGAATATTGTATGATACTAATCGCATGTAGAAAGAATAGAGATAATATTAATCAGGACAAAGTTTGGCGCAGGGAGCATATTTTCAGGGGAAGGTACTAAAGGATTTAAAGTTGAAGCTGTATAATTTAAGCGTTTCCATTCTGTGTGCAGATAAATATGTCTGTATTATTGGATGGCCCAACATATGCTCCATCAAAGGGTTAGGGGTTGGTTTGGGAGAAGTTTGAAATGTAGTTGTTGCAGGATATTGACCACAGAGCCACTGTTTTAAGAGCAGAAGTTGAATAACAATTTGATTGTATGCTTGTTTAGAAATAGCGGTTAACAAAAGACTGCCAAATATAAGTCTTCAGTTTGGAAGATCCTCTTTATAATGAAGGAATGTTTTGCATAATAAAATTGAAGAAATAAGTAAAGATTGTTTTCAAATATGGAAACAAATTAAGAAGACTTGTTAATATAAAGTGTTTATTTTTCCACTCTAAAGTCTCCAGCTCCCTAACGGCGTACCCAACCTGCCGCGAGTGAGCTCCTTCCAGTCCACCCCACCGCCATCCACCTCGCAAGGGAACACCTTCCACCCCACCCTAGCCCTGAACAGCACCCCTCCCCTCAACCACTCCTCTCCCCCGTTGCTGAACCACAGTCACTCCTACCAGCAACAGCAGCAGCAGCAGCAGGAACAGACACTTCAACAGCCATTTACCAACTTGGTGTCCTATCCCCCATCAACGTCTACCAGCCTTGAACGTCGGGACACGATGCCATGTAAAGGTAAATATTCCCACAATTTGAGCCATGTGCCATAATTATTTTGTCTTCTGGCTGACGCCTCGCACATTCCGTTCACTGATCACATGAGCAGGGACTCTTTCTAGCCGACTAGGGCAGCGGGACAGTCGAGTATTGACTGTCACCACTCGACTGTCACCTGAACAGAAGAGTGGAAGTTCTTTAGCTCACTCCATTCCTCTCTTTTATCTATCATTCTCATTCATCTCTTTCTCATCTCATTGTTCTTATTCATCTCACTGTTTCTCTTCTCTTAGATGAAGCCGACGGTCCAAACATGATGGAGGTCGATGCCATCCCTACCAGCCAAGGTTTTCCTGTTACGAGGAACATGGATCTGGCCATGCCCAATCCTTGCCATGCCCAGAACATTAGCCCCTCTAAAGATTCTTCCATAGATTGGTAAGATGATCAAGAAATTATTGTATTCCATTTATTTTGCTTTCAACAAGTCCCTCTCCCTGTGCAACACATGCTACGATGACAGTTGCTACAAAGTGCTACACAGTCCATTGCTTACACCATATTCCTGATTTCAAGCCTTGACTAAGCCTTGCACCTTAAGCCTCACGTAACACCCAATTACAATGCAATTGTCGGATCATCATCTCCGTATGATAGACCCAGAACGAAGGTGGGGGCTTCGGTTATGAGTCTTGTTTAGATTCTAGGTAGACAGATAGAAAGTTGACCAGTGTTTGAAGTATTCTAAAGATCATTTGTAGCTGGACCATTTTGTACAATACTTAATCTTGTAAACGACTTAAGAAATATGATATAGAGAATTTTGTCTCAACGAATTTTCTAACAAATGTACAACTGTATCATATTATAATTTCATTTGTCTTTTCTTCGACAGCTTTTTAAAGAGACTTGGTTTGAGGCAGCACTCTGATATTTTCACTCAGAAAAACGTTCATACTGTGGATCAACTGGAGGATATTAATATGGAGGTAAAAGATTAGCTAATCTCTGCTCTTTAATCTTTTATGCAAAAGAGACAGTTGGAGTTACATTCAGATGCTAAATCCACAGAAATAAATTTTTATTAAAGATAACTGAAATATTGTAATGCAATAGCCCTACTGTAATAGTAGTAGTGATGATGATGATGATGAGAATAATTTATAATCATGATATTTGGATTTACATAAAATCTTTTCCAAGTTATGATACAAGGCATTGTTCTTAGTATAATGAAAAATGAAGATTTCTAGAGAATGTTTTCATTTGTATCAAAGAGAAAGTAGTATATAAAAATCCTTGATTTATTTGAAAATGCTAAAAGTGGATTTAGTGCCTTTTCGAACAAAACTTTTCATTAAGGTGCAAAGAATACTGTTTGAATTATGCTGCTAATTTTAGAAGTGTGGTTCTTTGCACCTCTTTAAGATAAAACTGACTTGATTTCACCCTCTCTGAATAATATTATTTATTTATTGTAATAAGTAATTAATAATAATTGGGTCTTCTTTAACCCATGGTAGCCACATCGATATCAATACTGCTCTTCCTGAGAGCCCTGTAATTATTATTACCCAAGCTATTGCCAGGTACCCATTTACACCTGGGTGGAAAGTGGCAATTGTGGAATAATGTCTGGCTAAAACGTCAGTGCCGGGCGGGGATTTGAACCCTCAACCCTTAGATTGAGAGTCAAGTTAATGAACCACTCTACCATGACACCTCCATCTCCAACTCCACCTAGGGTTAAGCTTCAAAACAATATACTGAACCATCCATGTACCTTCTGTTCTTATCCTCAGGACTTGTCGAGCATACCTCACCAGCAACGAAAGCCTCTGGAAGGCCATCCTAGAGATCAAGAGCGGTCTACAGCTCAATCACACTCCTACCATGAACAGAGGCAATAGCAGTGCATCCACAACGAGTATCCACTCTAGTGGAGGATCGATGGTTGGTAACCAAGTGTACCGTGCCACTCGCTTCACCCTAAAGCAGACTCTATCTTTCAAGGTGGAGAAGGAGGATGATTAAGTTGTAGAAGGAAGCATGCTGTTATGCATGAGTTGATGGATAGCTTATGTCCGTACTGCACACTTCACCTCAATGGTTGATGGTGGAGGAGGGAGACTGTTAATCTTGTGATGGAAAGCCTACCATGAACAGAGGGAATAGCGTGCGTCCATCACGAGCATCCACTCGAGTGGAGGTAACCAGGTGTACCATGCCATTTGTTTGATTCTTTAACAGACTCCATCATTCAAGGTGGAGAAGGATGACGATGAAGTTCCATATGGAAGACCGTCGTAGAAGGTTACGGTCGAGTTGATGAATGGCGGAAGTCTTACTGCACACTTCACCCTCTATATGACGCTGTTGTTAATGTTGGAGGAGCGAGTTGATCAATCTTGCGTTAAAGGAAAGCGAAGCATATCTTGTGCTGAAGATGATGAAGAATTGGCCCGAGCCTGTGCCTCCGATTTTAGACACCGTTTTACAAACTTGAGGAGGTTGATTAATATTGTGAAGGGAAGAGAAGCATGCCTTTGGAAGTTTGTGCGAAGGATGTTGATAGCTGAAGTCTGTGTTACAGATGCTGTTGTTCAAACTATTTTTTTTAAAGGGATGATTAACATCTCGAACGAAAGAGAAGCATGCCTTTGAAAGGTTTTACATGAGAATGTTAGCCTTACTTACCCAGATTATTCCCAGATTGTCTTCAAGAGGACCACAGCTTTGATAGGTTCTTGTGAAAGACATGCCTCGCGTCCAGAAAACCTTCTGAAACCCTCTAAGCCCAGAAGCAAGCAAAGCTAGTATTCGATCACAAGAAGGAAGGAATAGTATTAGTGTGGATATTCGTAATGTTGGAAGAACAAAGGAGGACAGCTTTGGTGATCAGGGCACATGGCTAAAACCTGTATCCTTTGGCATGTCACAGAGATGAAAATTAGAATATGATGTGCTCTGGATACTCTCTCGATAAGTTCAGTTGGATATGCTGTATGACGGAGCTGACTTTTGTGGAAAGAATCTCCACTACCAAAATAGAATGCCCTGTACAGGAGTTGTTGTGGAGAAGCATTTTGTAATGATTGTCTTCAAGAAAAACCCAAGGATATTATTGATGATCAACATGAGACAAATATGGTTGTAAAGATTTTACAATGATTGTCTTGTAGAAAAAATTAACAACGTAGATCTTAACATAGGACAAACGTTGAGAGAAGAGAGGTTCGCTCGAGAATGTATTCTTAATTTGTATTGTTGGGACTGATATGTTCATAAATAACTTTTTGAGACAGATATTTGCAGCTCACTGCCACTGTATCTAGCAGAAACTGTTGAATTGACCGTGGGTGTACCGTAATATGTATGTCATCATGTGTATGCCTTTTAGGAAAGAAAGCAATTTGCGACTTTATGAATGTGTGTGAAAAAGTAAGGTTTGTCTTGTGAGGCTGTGCTGTTATTTGTCGTGCTGCTTTATGCATTGATACAGGTTTAGACGGGCATACTTGTTACTGTCTCATCTATGTGAGCACATCAAGACCAGGGGCAGCATTCAATCTGATACTTTAATAAGTTAGATATATTAGTTGTTATGCTTCAGTGAAATACATTGTCAGATTTTGGGTCTAACCATAAACTTAATGATTGTACTTGTTAATTTGAGTGAATCAGATTCACAATTAGAATCACAAAAAATAAGATTCACAAAACATAAAAACAATTTCAAAGAAGAGACCCCTTTTACAGGTAAGTTTTGATTTGGCCATGTTATGTCACAATAGCCAAGTTTGAGTCTTAGGTTTAATTGATAAGGTACATAAATGAATATGATCTGAATACAATTCTGGCTAAAGCAATGTGCATTTCCATAATGCATTGCCAGAGATGCCTTGGCGATTTTGTAGACACTAACTTCTGGTGAATCTAATTCACATGTTCTGCTATACTACGATATGCTAATAATTAATTATCTGCAATTTTTAAATCTTGCTCGATAGCTACAAATTTTGAAATCGACGCAAGCAGTAAGCATATTTATTAATTAAAAGTAATATACCAGCATTGGCAAACGCTGTAAAAATAGAGCGCCACTTACGTTGACTTGTTTTCAGCTATATGCGGTAGGGTGAATTTATGCCATTTTCCCTTGTCAAGCCAAATGGGAGGTAAAAGGTCGACCTTATCCAACACAATCAATGGAGTACTGGCCCAGATGATTATGAGTTGGGTGGACGAAGTGGACAGTGACTAAAAATACATTTATATTTGTTACACCAATTGTTAAATCTGAACTGAAGTAATGATCAGTGTGCCATAGCCCTGCATTAGACCAGTAAGGATCCGTTCGCATAGGAGGCAGCTTAACGATAACATGTAGTTTAAGCTTCTGCAAACCTTAACATTAAGTAGGCAAGCTTTCGTCCACTCCTGTGGACTTTTTCAAGCCAAGTGATTATTCACACAGTTTCTTGCTGTCTGCTGCTTCGAGATCACCGGAGCGAAGATGTGTAACGGTGAGTAGCCAGAGTCCCTATTCAGTGAAGGATTTACCCAGATGGATTCTTTCATCTTTCTTGACCAGAAGTGTGTTTCAAGTCAATGATATGGGCATCATCTCATCCAATGTTATGTCCAGTATTAAGGGCTTGTTCTTCTATGGCTGAATGAGATGCATTACTCAATCTGGGAGCTCTTTTGTGCTCTTTAATATTTAAATCAATCCTTCAGGGTTCTTGGTGTGTCACAATCAGCTTTACAATAGGTAGTGGTGGAGGGTTTTGAATAGTAATATTGTTACAAGGACTACCTCAAATTTATTTTTGGACATGTAATGTTAATGAATAGCAGATCAACTTTTGGTTCCAAACTACAGCACTAGCTAAAGTAGAGTCTTTGATGTGTAATGTGCTAACATTTTGTAGATTAATAGCCTTGAAACTTTGTATTAATTTTATGTGTTTAAAGGTTTTTTTCCCTTGTGCCTAAATAAAAAATATCTGAAATTGAGGTTGCTGAAATTAAATGAAAATAACATCAGTGTTTGATAACATTTGCTGCTATGATCAGAATATTTGCCAGGTTTTGAAGTCTTTTTCAAACCCACTGAATTTGTAGAGCTAGCCACTAGTCACTACCGTTGGGCTTTGTTAAAGTCACCATGCGATTGAGAGTCTCATGGCTGGTCATCCCTTACTCATAACAACAATATTTTGAATTAAAGGTACACCCTACTATGTTAATCTGCAAGCATAGACTGTAATTTGACCCTTTACCACAATCTCCTAAAGCCTTGAGCAGAGCTTAAGCAGTTTGCTGTCGGCCTAGTCTCAGTACAGACACTGTTTTGCACAACGAAGGACAAGGGTTTGTGCCAGCGGCCTACTACTATGTTCAATGTTTGGTGTATGTGCGAGTATGTTTATAGTACGGCAGTTGTAGGGTATACCTTTATTGTAAAATCTTGTTGCCCTTTTCATTATCGGTGAGGTTCAACCTGCACTGTACATGAATGTTTGTGATCATGTGCCAAAAAGTGATAGGATGTGATGTTTATTTTAAGATCAATTAATGTAAGGTGGCACATGCAGTTCTCCTTTGCTGCGCTTTTTTATTCTTGCACTTGTTAACATAACTTGTATTCATAGTCCAAATTTAATATTTCAGTTGCAAGCTTCAGTAAGAGGTATTGTTTTCATATTTTTATAATGTACATGTATGCTTTATCATAGCAATCTGGACTACAGATATTCTAGAGTAGTGGTAATAAGACAAATTTTCTTTCTCCATAATCAATTCATTATTGATTTTCGTTTTTAACTTTCATTTAGATTGGTCAAAAATCTGTTGCCAAATTTGATGTTTAAAATATCTAAACCAATCCTTTGAGTTTCAAAATCTGACGTAATCTGCAAGGTAAAAATAGAAATGCATAGTTACGATTGATTGCATTCAATCGCAAGTTCCACAGTTGGTCACTAACGTACAAATTGGTCTGCTGAAAGCCAGAAAGGAGTTATTTTATACAGAGTTGGCATCCTGTGATACTCCACTTAGAATTTGGTTACATTACGAAAATGGCCTATTGAAATCAAAGTTGCTGCCACATTAAATCAATCACAACTCTTTACAAGAAAAGCCCACAGAAACATGGCATTTAATACACCTGTGTAGTTGGTTTGCAGAGGAAAATCTGTTCTTTGTTTCATAATTCTGTATATATATCGTACTGTAAATAGAGAAATATAACTGCGTGTATATGCAACGTGTAAATATTTGTTCCCAATCATTTTTATACATGTACGTGTGACCTACAACAGGCACAGTTGATGAAAATAAAGAAATCTGTGCAAGTCGTAAACAATCTACATTTTGTTTCCAGAGTTTTATGTATGAATGACTTATTTTGTTCTGGTTGTATAAACATTCACATCCTTTCCTGTAAGAGAGAAACAGATAGACCCAATACAGAGGTAGAGGTAGAGAGGAGGGTTTTCTCTTTCTCTATCTCTCTTCCCTCATACTTTATCTGGTCCATCTCTCTTTCTCTTGCCCTTTCTTTTATCGCATTTCTCTATCCTCATCTCTCGCTACTTCGTTGCATCTCTCATTATCTCTTTTTCTCTCCCCTCATTCTTTTATTTCTTGCATACTTGTGTATCTATCTCTCTTTTATCCTATTTGTCTCTCTCTCTCTCTCCCCTCCCCTCTCACTAATTCCTTACATCTCTCATACTCTCTCTTCCCGTTTCCTGCCCTATCTTGTTTCTCTTCACTCTCTTGCTCCTTTTCGACAACGGCAGGAAAAAAACGCTTCAAAATATTTTCACACAAAAACCTCGTTCAAATACGATGGTGTTAACCTGAAAAAAACTGCCATGGCAGAATGAGTATGTAAGCACAGTGTAAGCCACAAATCATTATCTATTGCAACACAAAGACCATAGAAACTAAGCATAGGGCCTTTGTCGCATGGAGCTTCTTTTTTCTGAGGCGATTTACTAAAACTCGTCATTCATATATAAATAAATAATCTTAATTTTCGAAGGCGGTTTATATACATAGCGTCAGAGTAGGGCTACAGAAAGAATTCATCGACACAAATTGTTACATGGGCACAATCTCCATTTTATTTCCCCTCGATATCAAAAAAAGAAAGGAAAAAGAAAATCAAATTTACATCACGTTTCTGAGGGTCTCTCTCTTAATGCTTGGAAAATAGAAAGTTGCGTAGAGAGAGCGAGTTCAAGAGAGAGAAAAAGATAGAGAGTGAGAGAGAAAAGTCATAATATATACACCATCTTGCTATACATAAAATTTTTGTACACATATCTTACAAGATAACTACAAGAAATCAATAAATCAACTATGTTCTCTCTTTTTTACAAGCTGCGCGGTCCCCCACCTCCCGGCTCCCCGAATTAGCCTTTGGGTGGAGAACCAACGCTGATTTCTTATCCTCCTATCTCATTTTTTAAAAACTATATCTCCTTTTCTCTTTATGTTTTCTATTTGTGTAAAGATCTGTCACTATTTCTTGGACCATGACGCACAGGTTAGCTCTATAGTGTTAGACCTACACTGTAGACCTCTTTCACGGTTGGTTGAATATATATATTTATATATATTTATACTTTATGTTTACATATTTACACCTATCAACAGCAATCATGTATGAAATAAATTGGTCGTCGTGGTTACCATACACTTCAAACTTCACTGTGAAGTGCTATGTCAATGCAGTAACAATACCAACGGTCAAAGGTGAAAGTAAGTCTTTGTTTTCTTTTATGTACATACAACAGCAAAACATAGAAACATGGCATTCTTAACATCAACGTCAACTCCAAATAATCTCCTTTTTTTTTGTCCATTTGGAATTGTTTTTTTGTTTTTTTCTTTATGCAACAGAGTTGTTTTCTTGTTTTTCTAACAAAAATATGTCATTTAAATCTCTCTTTTTTTTAAATACAAATATCAAGTACATGTACTTCTTACATTTGTACGGATGCTACCTTTGTGAATAAATTAAAAACAAAGAAAACCTTAATAAAACTCCAAAAGATATCAAATTATCCCATAATCAACTTCGCTTTTCTCCTCATAATGGATTGCATATTGTACTGAGGTGAATAATTTGTGCAAATCAGTTTTAAAAAGATTCAACTGGACCAAACCAAAAATATACTTCTTTTTAATCTCATCAATCCATTTTACAAATTATACTTCCATCTTCTAAATTATACAAAAAGAAGAAAAAATAAGAGAAAAGTGGCTACACGATAGCATCCTTTGTGTTCATTCTCGCTAAAGGTCCAGAAAGAACCATTTTTCTTGAAATTATTCATATCAGTTTAAAAAAATTGAGAAATAGGTAGTCTATGATTTCACACACATTTATCTGGTAAACATCGTCAAGAGAATGTTTTCTCTTCACTAAAAAATAACCATTATCCCCTGAGAAGAGGCTAATTATTACAAGATTTGACCGTGTCTTGATTGCAAAACTTTCCAAATTTTGTTCATCGTCTACGAAAAATTAAAACCCTATATTGACTACTCTATCTACACGACTACTTCTAACACCAAATCTATGCAAAGAACACAACAGGTTTATAAAACATTCTATCTACTCTTACCTAATGCATTCAGCTACCAACTCATACTCGACACTCTAGATGAAAAATTAATATCACCAGAGTGACTCGACCATTTCTCATGTCTAAAAGAGTTTTTAATCGTGAAAGTAAAAAGTAACTTGCAGGTAAAAATGATGCGTCTTCCTAGAGAATCAGCGGTGAATTTTGATATTTAGTCTTTTAAAATGAGAGACAACCATCGATAAAACAAAGTGTACTGCGAATGCACTGCAAGGCAGAAATCACAAAGAACAAAACCAAACCAAGACTAGAAAAAAAGTCAATAACATCACTATAAAAAGTAACAACAGACAAATCAAACTGAGTGTCACCTTGTAGTATACATATCTAAAAACAAAAAGAACTTTTCTCAACTTAATTCGCGAATGAACAACTATCACATTCAACTCTTGTTATCAATTAACGGCTGTCAAAAACACGACTATTATAGTGACAGCTTACAACACTGGACGGATCTTATTTTTTTCCTTCAATATATCAATAATTACGACAACACTAATTCGCAAATATCTTGCTATTTCTGTAGATCACGTGATCTGATCGTTGGTACTCTGGTTGGGATGCCAACGCTCAAATCCCATTATTCTCCACTTTGGTTCAAGGTAAACCTTTTTTATTTAACCATGCATGCATATTCCTTCCTGCTTCATTCAGTGAGCAACACATGCAGTGATCGCTCAGATTCCAAGAGCGTCCTTTATGATTGGCATTTAGTCAAATCGCAATTTTTCGTTATTTCTCACAGAGTGAAAAGAAGCTATTGCCACCCTGCTTTTCTTCATCGGGTATGACAGAGAGGTATATCTGAGACTTTCAAAACAGGTCTGTAATTCATCTGTTTGAGAGCCAGACGGAAGGGCGTATACGAGTAAACCCTCTTCTAGCCCTTCTAAACAGGTAATATTGTCAATCTGGTGTATAATTCTACTGATAAACAACCAATACATATTTCATCTAGTGACAAAAAGATTGAGGAAAGTTTATGCAATAAGGCGAATTTGGGGGGCGGGGGGGATTTATCACTGATGCTATAATGATGACTAATAAAGCATGATTTTTTTCCCCGAAACATGAGGCTTTCAAAATAGATTTTAGGTGTGGAAGAGTGGGGGGATATTTAGATCATGTCTTTTACTTTCAAGGACGTTTCCCAAAGTTTATGAAGCCCATTGACAATTAATTGAATCAAATAAGTAAAGTGATTCCTAAAACGCAACCATGTAAACATTGCTGAATGAAGGGTGCTGTGTTTGAGAATCACACTCTAACAAGAACCTGGGATTTTTAATTGGGCGCATGGTTCGATGTTCTCATGTTGCTGCGGACAGCTCGTGGAAAAACCTGGAGGTCGAGTGTCCGATTAAGTCGTCAGTTGCTCTGAGCATTAGATGGCTGATGATAGATTTGTTATCAACCTCGTCATGATGCGGTTTCCATGGTGATGATGAGATGGGTTCTCACAGAAACTCTTCAAGATGACAATCACAGGAAGAGAAAGCCTCTGAACACAACAATTTCTTGTCTATCCTGCATGTTGCATTGTTGGACACATCTTTATCACATCACTGGGAGAACTTGATAGCCGATGGTTGCCAAGGTACCAACCTCTTCACGATGCGGTTGCTATGACGATCATCAGATGAGCGATCTCCTGGACACTCTCGAGGAGGTCCGGAGAGAGGCGCGAGAGATGGGCCTCGGTGAACTCACATGGAGGGAAGATGTGTAGAACAAAAGCAGCCTGTAGATAGAACATGAAATAAAAATAAATGGTTTCATTAGAATTGTTATGGTTGTAGGATATATATTTACAATCGTAGCTGACAGACGTTTGCTCTGGAACCAATAGCTCCACGCTTTATCACTTCAAAAATATAGGGATAGAGTTACTATTTTCTTATTTTTCCCTTCCCCCGCCCCCTCTCTTTTTCTCTCTCTCTCTCTCTCTGAGTTTATAACATCTCTATCTCCTTAACTTTTGGAATCCGTGAAGTGCTATGTCAATAATCCCGGAGGTATACAGCATCTCTCCCTCTCTATTCCTCCCTCTCCCCCCTTCCTTCTCTCATCCCCTCCCTCCTTCCCTTTCTCTGAGTTAATAACATTTCTATCTCCCTACCTTTTGAGATCCATGAGGTGCGACGTTGATGATCCCAGCAGCCTGCTTGCTGAGTAGATACTGATGAAAGAGACACGTAAGGTGTTTGTCTGAGCTATCACATCGGTCTGGTCATGGCCGCAGGGTAAGGCCAGCAGTACAACAGATTCCTCTTCAACCTGTGGAGAAAAAAAAGGAGATCAATGATACAGTCGAGTACTGGTTATACGAATAAACTGTCTGGATGTGATTGGAAAAGTTGGTTATGGAGAACAAAAGAATTGGTGTACATTGTGAGCTTTTGGAATGCATCCCAACTGATTATCAAATTATAGAATACATGGTTTTGTTTGTGAGCTTTTTATTTTTTAATTTTGCTTATCATATCCAAACCACTGATCATCTACACAGTAAACAGTCCATAATTACTGGCAGCCAGCTTCTTTTGAAATTCAGTTTAATCAACCAGTGCCCCGTTACACAAAGACAAGTGAGAATTTGATTGCTATTTTGCAGTTGATTGATCAGTTGGACAATCAAAATAGTGAAAATACCACACAATCAATCAATTAATCAATTGTACAATGAATTACTAAGCTTTGTGCATCAGGGCCAAGAAACCAAGATCAGATATCACAGAAAAATTTGTCTTTTCATTACTAGAACTCAAGATCAGTTCTTCAGCTCTAAATAAAAGGACTGACGAACTGAACTGAACCGAAGATATCACAGAAACATCTGTCTGTTCTGGAATGTACCTGCATCCTGCTGCCGACCCCATCTAGCTGCGAGGGCTCTAGCCTCATGCGCTGGGCGACACGGAGGGGTGGGGTAGCCATGATGAGGGAATCTTGGGCAACCGACTGGCTGCCAGAGACGTAGTGCATCTGGATAGCAGCAGCCTCGTTCTTCAGGGCTAACACGCCTTGCCACATCACAGGATAACGCTGCAGGTAAAGAGCGTTTAAATGGCTGGGTTACTTGTTGGTAGTAGGAATTGATGGGGTGAATGGAGTGGAGTACAAGTAAATGTATGTGTCAATATTACATTGTTCCATAAGATGACAAACAGACAAAAATATATATTGCAAGATTGTACATGATTTTCAGCTAAATAAGAGATCATGACGTATTGATTTTAAAATAATTTATGCTCCTGCTATTTGCCAAGAAATAAATAGAATCAATTTAAAAGTTCTCTAATTTGAAAATGAAAAGGTCTGAAACAGATTTGGAATTTGTGTAAAAGTTAAACATTTATATATATATTCTCCTTCTTTAACCAACTTCTTCTTCTCTAACTTCCTAATAATGTCTAATTTGTTTAGATTCATGAAATCGTAACAATTTTACTAAAGTTGACTTACCATGAGTAGACCCATGAGTGAGTCTGTTCCCTTGATCGGCATGTGAGCTGATAACTGCATGGGTTGCATAGAACCAGGATGCATAGGCATACCAGGTGGACCCTGACCAGGCCAGGCCATATGAGGCATCGCTTCTCTCATCATTACGTTAGGCCGGAACTCTTGGCCCGTTGGTCTCATCATCAACTCTTCCTTGCGCCCGGCTCCAGGATGGGTCTGGCGATAGTGCTCCAGTTGGGGAGTTGTCGTCTTCTCTGGACCGCCGATGGGACGCGGAGAGGCTAGGTGTTGATCTTGAAGGTGCAGAGGCTCGGTTGGGATGCCGAGGATCATGGATTGCTGATCCATCTTCTGGGCATCTTCCGGCTTACCGCCCTGGGAGCGAGGTTCCACTCCGTAGCCAGGTGGCCTTACTACCATCTGCGGCATGCCACGATGGGTCATGGCTCGCATTGCTGCAATGTCCATTCTTCCAGGAGGTATGCCAGAAGAGATTCCTGGAGCTCGTGGTGGAACACCTGATGTGATGCCTGGCATGATCTGGACAAGATCTGGTGTGAGTTGGTCTCGCCGTTCTGGTGTGGGGATGGGCTGTGGACGATCAGCATGAGACATAGCCGGTGACTTGACTCTGGGTGATACTCCAGGGGACGAGGCACTCGGTGTTGGTAGACGTGGTGATCCTCCAGAGGATGCTTCAGTCATGCCTTGCTGGTAGATCATCCTGGGAAAACCAGGTTGAGGCACTCTGAATGTACCTGGTGGAAACATGGGCCCAGGAATTCCAGATTTGCTCATGTCTAGCCCAGGAACAGGCACTATACCAGGCATTGGTTGGCTGAGATTGCGGGTTTCTGACATGGGATCAACCACTGCATGCATCCCTGGTATAAAATCTTTGACGTACGGCATTCCTTGCACAGGATGTCTGATCTGCTGTTGTCTCATGACAGCTGCTCCTTGAGGAAGATGAGCACCAGACGAGAGATAGGCCATTGGTCCTGAATCGGTCACCCTGATCATTGGCGGTAAACGTTGTTCTAGAGGAGGATTCTTCTGTCCTCTCTGGTCAACAGGTGCCATCTTCTCTGCATCTTCAGCTTTCTTGTGCATCTGAGCAGGTGTCTGCATCGGTGCATAGGACCTGAGTTCAATGTGAGGATGCTGACTTGGGTCGATGACTCCTGGCTGCTGAGGAAGGTTGGGATGCATTCCTTTACTGTCAGCTAGTGGCCGGCCTTGCCCAGCCTTCACACTACCATCTGCCTCCTTCTTCGCATTTGGCTTGTGGTCTGTCAAGGCAGCTCTGAGGACACTGGCATTTGGAAGGGTCTGGG
This sequence comes from Mesocentrotus franciscanus, assembly GCA_037976565.1. NCBI lineage: Eukaryota > Metazoa > Echinodermata > Echinoidea > Camarodonta > Strongylocentrotidae > Mesocentrotus > Mesocentrotus franciscanus. The sequence continues at coordinate 23,317,899 of CP137682.1, forward strand.
CTGCAACTGACACAGGCACCCGGAGGTTTCCTGCTGGTGCTCCACGTACCTGCTGAATGTTACTACCCTGCGACGATGCAATACTGGAAGTGAGCCCTGCAGATGTGGCACTGGATGGACGTGAGTACTGTATAGTTGGTGATAAGGTTGAGGGTTGACTGACTGGTGATTGTGTAAGCAACCCGCTTGGGAATCCCGGATGGCCAGCATGCATGATTCCAGCAGAAGATGCCTGAGGCAAGTTTGCCATGGTTGTTGTATGAAGTACTGATGAAGAGGTTGTGGTGTTTGCTCCAGTAACAGGACCATTAGAAACAAGGTGCTTGACAATTGTTGGTGCCTCCATAGCTGCTGATTGCCCCATTTGACCCGGTTTTAACTGGGTCATGGCATGCTGGTTTGCCAAGGCTTCTGCAGTGCTGCTTGGGGGATGAATGTGGTGTGATAGTTGGATTTGTTCATGAGACAGCTGATGTCCTGGAAGCCTGTTCTGTTGATTGCGATTCTGTGGTAACCTGGCCAGTGCCTCGTTGAAGTGTTGTTCGACGGCTGCCTCAGCCTGACTCTTCTGAGATCCATGGAGTTGTGCGACCTGATGCATGTTGAAATGCTGACCTGGAACCATTTGCTGTTGCATGTGACCTCCTGGCATCCAGTTACCCTGCTCTGAACCAGAATCCCTACGGGACTTCCTGGGACGTTGTTGTCTCTGCTTCTTCTGGGTGCCATTAGGATCTTGGATAGCCATATGAGATGAAGATGGCGTTGACAGTGCAGCAACAACAGTTGGCATGCTAACAGAAGGATTCTGCACCATACCGCTAGAAATTGAAGAAGGCATGTTTTGTTGGGGCAACTGTCCAGCAGACATCTTTCCAATTATATTGTGAGCTTGTGTCATTGGCATCTGGGAAGTAGTAGTCATACTACTTGATGCAGTGGGAAGTTGAGCGTGAGAAATAGCTGTATAGCTAATATTTGCTGAAGGAGCGGTACTGAATTGTGGAGGTCTATCTGGTGCACCTACTGCATTACTGCTGGCAGGAGCAGAACTTGCCTGAGGTCCTTGAGCAGGAACAGATCCAGGAGTAGCATGCTGAGTGAGCCATGGATCAGGTTGAGGCACCTTCTGGCCATCAGGAGACTGCATCATGGCAACTGGACTAATTTGAGGTACAGCAGTAGCTGAAGGCATCACTGGCTTTCCAAGTTCAAGAAGTGCAGACACAGTTTCATTCTGGGACACGTCCACATGGACACCTTGGCCCTGTTGGGCATGCATAGCCTGAGCTGCAGCCTGAGCTTGAAGAACGTGGGCTTCGGCATGTATTCGTTGTTGCTGCTGGAGTTCGGCATGCATTCGTTGTTGCTGCTGGAGCTCTAGAGCTGCAAGCTCATCCCTGATTTTCATTGTCCCTCCCCTTGAGTTGGTTCTACTCCTTCCTCTTCCACCACCTCTGGTACCTTTACTTCTACCACCACGTCCACGGGTAGGCTGTGGCTTGTTTAATGGTGGCTTCAACTCACTTGATCCTGGACTATGTTGGAATTCATATACATCAGAATTCATCTTGTGGTCATGCAGGTTGGCAGGATACATGGAGCTTGGCTCTATATGGTCCAGGACTTGATGAGGTCGTGCTGGCATGACACAGTTCTGCTCAGGTGCTGCAGGTGCTGCAGGTGCAGGCTGCTGCGGAGGCTTTGCAGGATCTTGACTTACTCCTGCCTCAGGTTGTGCTTCCATCTCACCACTCATCTTCATTTTCTCTTTACCAGCCTCGTCATGCTTCTCGTCATCTTGGAAATCAAACACGCTTAGATCAGCCGGGCCAGATTTTGACAACGATCCCGATCTTGTCCTTGGTGGGATACTGGACTCCTTGGCGCGCGGAGAGAAGAAACGAGATTCCTTGTTGCCATCCTTAGCTCCCATTTCAGTCTTCTTGTCTGGAGAAGCCATCTTTGCTATGATGGCAGCCTCATGGGCTTGTTGTTCCCTGTATGCTTCACCAGCATCTGGGGCTGTTGGAGGAGTAGGTATCGTAGGTTGGGCTGTGTCTATAGGAGTAGCTGTCTGCACAGGAATTTGGACTGGTATCTCCATGGATGGTGTCTCTGTATCGTCTTCTGCAAACAGGAGGTTAGCTACTGCCTCTTCCATTTCTGTCTTTTCTTGCAAGCTTGGTTCCTCAGCAGGGCGGTTTACACCAAGGACTGGGGTGGTATGCACATCACGGCTTGTCTGTTTATCAGAATCAAAGGCACTTTCTGCCGTAATGAGAGCTTCCACTGACTGCTCTACCTCTGACTTGATGGGTAACTGCTCTTCTGTCACACCCTCTGTTCGACCAGAAGCATGTGATGCCGCAACTTCCATCTTACCTTGGTTGAACACGTCAGTCTGACCTGCTGTAGGCATAGTTTTAGATTCTCGACCTCTGCTATTCCTTTTACTGTTCCTTCTTTTCTTTCCTGAAAAGAGGACTGCTTGCGAGGTCGGCGATAGAATATGGCTTATGGGCACCAGGGACATCTGGAGGGTATCTGCTCCCAATGTTTTCTGCATTCTGTGATGTATCATGGTCTGCTTTCTCAAGAGCTGTCAGGGCTTGTGCAACAATTGGATTCTCATCTTCAAACGAATCTCCAAACATAGAGGATTCCTTCGCCAAAGCCGCACTGACTGGCTTTGACTGCTGGACGGACGTAAGGCTGATCTCTCTGTTTGAGTTGGCAACGGCTGCTTCCGCTATTTGAAGGGGCTCTGGAGATTTTGCAATCAAGGTGGTAGTAGAAGAAGCTTGGAGATTCCTTTGCAGGTCACCATCATGCACTTGGCCATCTCTGTTCATAAGACCACCACCAGGGAGGTGACCTGGAGCATCATTGGTGATGTCTTCCAGCATAACAGGATTGACAGGGTAAGGTCCATCATTTGCTTTCTGAACCTCACCATAATCAATAACAAACTCTGTTTCGATTTCCACCGTGCATTCTCTTTTAAACGGAGGCCTCTCCTGATCTTTATGCTTCTTCTTTTTCTCTTTCTTGTCTTTGTCCTTGTCCTTCTTTTCCTTCTTCTTTTGTTTTTTTGCTTTCTTTTCAGCTTTTCTCAGTGCTCTTTCTTTCAGCTTCTCTGGATCCATATCTTTGTTCTTGTTCTTGTGCTTCTTCTCCTTATGTTTCTTCTTATGGTGATGTTCACTTTTCTTGCCAGGATCCATCCCATCTCTCTTTTCCTCTTCAATGATGAGTTTACCTTCTCCATCATCCTCCTCATCAGGAACTGAAGTTGCTACATTTTCAGCAGGCTGCAATAGTACTGCATTATCTCCACAGGAGTTAGCCATATCAAGTTTGCTGTTCTCATGGTACTGAATGCCGTTTCCTTGTGCTGGGGTAAATGCTGACACTTCTGTAGAAAAACCTATTGGCACCTCATCATCTGAAATAGGCACAAGGGGACCTTCACTTTGCGGCATTACAGTATCAAGAACAACACTTTCCTCTTTCTTGGTATCTTGGCCAGGTACTGCATTTTCAATAACGACATCGGAATGATGTTCTTTGTTTTTCCGCTTTTCCTTCTTTGATTTGTGCTTGTCTTTCTTAGCCTTTTTAGGTTTATCTTTCTTCCTGGGTTCTTCGACAGATACTTGATTCTGGAGTTCCTCCTGTGCTTTAGCAGCTGCTGCAGCTGCTTCTTCTTCCTTACGCCGTTTTTCAGCTTCTTCTTTCTCAATCCTCTGCCGTTCTTCTTCTTCTTCTTCTCTCCTGGCCTTTTCTTCTGCTATCCTCTGTTGCTCTTCCTCCTCTTCCTTTTGAATCCTCAACCTTTCCTCTTCTTCTGCCCTCCGCTGCTCCTCTTCTCTCTGTTTTCTTTCTTCTTCCTCTCGCCTCTTTTCCTCCTCCCGTTGTCTCCTCTCTTCCTCCTTCTGCTTCCTCTCCTCTTCTTTTTTTCTTCTTTCCTCTTCCTTTCTCTTCTTCTCTTCCTCCTTTCTTTGGCGCTCTTCCTCTTTCCGCTGTCTCTCCTCCTCTTTCCGTCTCCTTTCTTTCTCCTCCTCTTTCCTCTTTCTTTCCTCCTCTTTAAGTTGCCTTTCCTCCTCTTTTCGTAGTCTTTCCTCTTCCTTTCTCCTTAACTCTTCCTCCTCCCTTTTACTTTCCTCTGCCTCTAGCCGCAGTCTCTCTTCCTCCTCTGCCTGCAATCTCTCCTCTTCCTCTTTCTCGGCTCTCAATCTTTCTTCCTCCTCTCTCTTAGCACGGAGCCTCTCTTTCTCCTCCTCTCTTCTCTGCTTCTTAGTCTTGCTAACATCTTTCTTCTTGGGTGTTGATTCAGCTTCTGTTTCACTTTTAGGCTCTTGTTTGATCTCTACATCAGGTTCAACTCTATCCTGCCTCTTCAAGTCTTTACTCTTCCTGGGCTTATCACCTTTACCAACATCTTTCATATCCTCTTTCTCCCTTTTGATGTGGACTTCCTTGTGCTTGACTTTCTCATCCTTCTTCTTGTGAGTTGGTTTGGACGGGAGCTTAGGTTCCTCACACCTCTCTTCCATATCAGAAGAACTCATCTTGGAGTCGGCATCGGTGTCAGTAAACTCTTCTTTCACTTTGATCTTTCCCTTTTTACCAAACTTCTTCAATTTCTTTGACTTTTGAAGAGCCTTTTGTTTACCCTTACTGGACAATTCATCCCGGGAAGATTTCTTGGGGCTTTCCTCAGCATCAAACCCAGAGGATACCTCATCAGAATCGGACGAGTCATATATCAACTTCCGCTTCTCTACCTCCTGAGTTTTCTTTGGCTTAGGTTTGACAGAATCCTTCCTCTTCGTCTGGCGATTGATAAATTGCTCAAACTCAAGTTCGTCATCTGATTCAGAGCTGTTGTCCGTGTCTGAGAAGGCATCCATGAGAGCCGCTACTCCACCTCTGGACGGTGTCGGCTGAGGTTTTACCTTCTTTGTCCCGCTTGGTTTTTCAGTAGCAGATTTGACTGGAACATGAGCCTTGGTTTTCTTATCTTCTTTAGGCTTCTCTCTGTCCTCCTTCAGTTTCTCCCTTTCTCTCCTCTCCTTCTCCTTCTCTTCTCTCTCCTCCATCTCCTGATCCTTCACTTTGTCAACCTTCTCTGTATCTGTATGATCTTTCTCCTTCTTCTCAACCTTAATCTTCTCCTTTGGTTTCAATTTAGATTTCACTTCTTTTCCCTTTATATCTTTCTTTTTAGGAGTACCTTTCTCAGTCGTTTCTTCTTTTTCAGTGATGTCTCTTTTCTCTTCCTCAACAAACTTTTCGGTTTTGATGGCTTTTTCCTGAGTCGCTTTTCTCAGACTTGATGAATTTTTCTTTGCTATCTTTTTTATCCTTCTCCGGGTCTTTTCCTTTATTCTTATCATTCACTACCTCCTTCTCCTTTCCTTTTCTCTTCACTGATACATCATCTCTCTTATTGTCATCTTTGTTCTTGTCCTTATTCTTCTCAATGGCAGAGGCATCCTTGCTCTTTGTCACCTTTGAAACTTTGTCTTCATCTTTACTTACATCAGCTTTGTGGTCACTGGACTGAGCTCTCTCAGATGAGTTGCTCTCCTTCTTGAAGACTTTCTTTGCATCATGTTTTCTCACATCATTGCTTGATTTGACAATTCCTTTATCAATTGAAGTTCTTGGTGTCATAGAACCATCACTTGATTTTCTGACAATCTCCTTGCCTTCACTCTTGTGGGTGTCCTTCTGGTCCTTATCTTTGCTCCTCACTTCTATGACCTTATCTTTGCTGGCTGCTTTGTTGAGCGGTTTCTTTTCCTCTTCCACCATCTTGTCCTTGCTACCAACTTTGGAAAGAGGCCTCTTTTCCTCCTTACCAACTTTATCCTTCACAGGTTTAACCTTTGCCCCAACTTTGGGATCTTTCTTCCCATATTCCCTTGGTGTCATCAGAAGCATGTTTGTGGGGTACTCTTTCTGAGGAGGTGGTGGCGGAGCCTCTGAAACTGCTTTCTTAGGCCCAGATGGACCGGATGATGGCTTTGACTCTGATTTTACATCTGCATCCACTTTTGCATCTTGAGCCTTCTCTAGGATAGGAGGGCTGGGAGATCTTTTACGTTTCAGGGCTGCAGACTTTGGAGTCGAGGCCTTCACACTTCCATCAGAATCTGGTTTTGGGTCTTTGGTCTGGGTGGTATCTTCTGCAACCACATAGACAGATGATGGCTCAGGCAGGAGATTGGTTTCTTTTTTCAATATAGATTTCAGAGGTGAAGGTTCCTTAGGCTTCGCTCAGGGCTCGATTTCTGATCTCCAGTTAAAGCATTTGTCTTTGATGAATCGTCCCTGATAGGTGAGGTGAGCATTTCAGCTTTTGAATCCTTGGGTTCTCTTGGATCACTTGAATTTCTTGGATCTCTTGGATCCCTTGGATCTCTAGGATCTCGTGCCGATGAGACTGATGATCCTCTACCAGGACCCAACTTGTAGCTAGAACCAGACTGGCTAGAATTCAATCCTGCATTTGGTCTGTTGCTGTTCTGATGAAGCAATGACAGGCGATTGTGATCTTTGCCCGGTCGAATAAGTGGTACACCATGTTTCTTCTCTTGACCTTGTTCCGGATGAGAGCTGTTCTCCAGGCGAGCTAAATCCTGATCAAAGATACTGCTTCGCCTCACACGAGAACGTAATGCATCCAGAGGATCTTCAAACTCCTCTTTCTTCTGACCCTCTGGGAGGATAATTGCGGGCAAGCTGTCCGATTCTGAGTTTCGGGGCTTCTTCTTTAACCTGGCATACAGAGGTCCCAACCTTGCTTTATTTCCAAATAACTCTGCCTTCAGATCAGTAGGTGCTCCAGGAGTCCCAGGTGTTGTAGGTGTGGCTGGAGGAGTACAGGTGATACTTGTTAAATTGTTCAACTTATCTTTCAATAAGAGGTCAGTTTTTACTCCATCCTTGGTTATTTCACCACTCTCTTCCTCTTTCTTTAACCTCTCAAGTGTTGCCAGTGACTTGGCCTTCTGAGTCCTCTGCCTCTCCTCCTCTTGTTTCATCATAGCATCCACTGTCCTGAGACGTTCCTCCAGAGCCCGCTCTGGGGATGAAAAGTGGTCCTTTAGTTCAGGAGGCAGTTTGGTTCTCATTTCAGTACTCTCTGGTTGCCGGGGTGTGACCGCGCTGATACTAAGCTTGGCCGATGCACAGAGAGCAGATTCAATTATTCCATCTTTCCCGAAAATGGGGTCTCTGGAGAAGTCTTTGGCATAAGGTGATTCTTTGTGAAGAGGCAAGTCTTTGCTCGTGAAGGTGATTTCTCGACTCAGTGGCACCACCTCTTTACCAAAACCAAGTTCCTTGATGATCGGCGAATCCTTTCTTGGCAAAGAGAACGGAAAACCATCCGAAGGGAATAGGAGTGGTTTCTCTGCTTTTACCGGTGTCACTGCTGGGCTTAGTAATGGTGCTGAAGCAGTAGGAGAAAGATTCTCACTGACAGTCACAGAGATGTTTTGGTGAGGAGGCCTCGGTGAGAGCATCGGAAGTGATTCCACATCGTTTTGGACAGGATTCGATGTGGTCACATCCAACTGAGGAAATGTTCCTTGTGATAACCTCTTATCAAGTTCAGTCATCTCCTCACCACCTGAAATATCTTTCTTTCTCCTTTTCTTCTGTCTGGTCCTCGGATGTCATTTCTTGGATTTTGTCGACAGAATCGATCCTCACATCAGTCTTTTCTTTGACAGTTCCTGCACTAAGTGTCTTAAGGTCATCTTCACTGCTTCTGTGTCTCGATCGGTACATTCGCTTGGCAAGGTTATCCTCACCTGAGGAAGGGAACATGGCGTCAAGCTGTTTTCTGCGAATACTTGGAAACTCGACAGGGAATAGCCGTATCAGCTTCCACTCTATTTCCACATTTTCAGTGGACTGGTCAAGCTTTGGTTTAGGTTTGGGCGTCTCGGAATCATGCAAGGCCATCTTTGCCTCACCAATCTTTTCATTCTCTTCAACTTGTTCAGTGATAGATGAAGTGAAAGAGTCTCTGCTGGTGTTTGCACTGGTTGTTGTTTGCAACAAGGTAGGTAGCGATGATGACAGGGTTGGAGTTGGAGGAGTATGAGATGATGTTGAAGGTAAAGAATCCTGAGTACTTGTATGCTCCTGCTGTTGCTTCTGCTGCTCAAAGGACTTCCTAGCTGCCTCCATTTGCTTTCGATAACTTAAACTTGCATTAATCTGTGGTTTTTCAAAAGTGTCAACGGGCGGTGTTGATAGAGAAGTGCCAGTTAAGGGTGGAGTCTCTGATTCACCGGTAGCCACAGGGGGCACTTGAGAGTTCCTTGCAAGGGCAAGCGCTAGTTCCTCATCTGATGGGACTGTTTCTTGATCACTTGAGCTAGCAATGCCCTCATCAGCATCTGTCAAGTGGGGAATGCGAACCTCCTGCGATCGGTTTCGGGGTGTGGAATGTGAAGGGTGGCGATTCGCAATCAGTTTCTCAGTTCTATCGCGATGAGATTTCTTTGGTTTTTCAGAAAGGGCTTTCTTTCCCGATTCATCAGAGCTCTCTAATTTGACTCTGGGGACATCATCTGTTTTGACTATTCGGGTATTCGAGAGTTCATCATCAGACTCGCTATCTTTCTCCTTGTCATCCCAGAAGCTATTGCCATCAGTGCTACCAGGTTCAATGTTAAACGTTCTTTCACTTTGGGGCATGTCATATTTTAAGCCAAGACGGTCTTTGACCGGTCTGCTTGTGTCTATCACTGTCCTAATGTCCAAACCAATGGACATTGCAGCGTCAACCTTTGGAATGTTTTCTTTATGACTAGAGGTGTTCTCATCTGGACTCAACTTCATTCTCGGAACTTTGGAAACAATAGACGGCAATTTTTCTGCAAACCCTTTGTCCTTCCGTAGCTTTGTTATGTCAATGATAGGACTGTTATCACTAAATCTCTGCTTTCGTGCTTCCAGTTTCCGCTGCATTTCCACCTCATCATTTGAGATAACAACGGATTGCAACTGTTCTGAGTCAAGCTTTCTGCGTTTCCTTGCCTGCTCACTAGGTTCACTGTTCACTGTCTTGTTGCTCAAAGTTCTGTTGATCTCTGCAGATACCTCTTTGGATTTCACTTCAACTTTAACATCTGCTACAGTTCTATCTTTCACTTCTTTGCACTTTTTCTTCTCCTTCAAATCACTATCCTCGGCTGTACTCCTCTTCTCCACCTTTTCTTTCACTTTCTCAGACTTCCGTAACTTTTCAGTAGTCCTTTCTACCTTCCTATCAGAGTCTAATTTCTCACGCTTCACCACCAAATCGTCAGAATCTCGCACAATATCCGCTTTCCTTGATTTTAACTTGGATTTCCGGTGCGATTCTGTCCTTTCGGAGGAGGAACTCCTCTCTTCACTATCCACAAATTTGCTCTTCCAGGGTTTGTCATCCCTGTAGCCATCTTCTGAGTTTGGGCTTCGCATGACCGGCGTGAAAGACCCTTCCTTGTTTTGGACGTTGATGGTGCTGCGTGGTGTTCTTTTCCTGCTGACTGGAGGGCTTACGCTTCTGGCACTGTAAGGACTGTCATCATCATGAGAATCTAGACTGGCACTCCGTCTTCTCCTGTCATACCTGTGTTGCAACAAACAAGATGAAGAACAATAAATATAAAGAATATCCCTCCAAAGTCGAATCTGAATCTTGAACTTTTAGGGCCTTGTACATGTTTGTACAATTGTGTTTAAATCATACCAGATTTTAACCACTAAAAGCTTTCAGCATGGCATTTTTTAGATAACAGATATTATTCTTTTTAATATTCAATGAAAATAAAGTCCCATCTTCACTGTTCGGGATGGACAAGAACAAGTTGCTACAACTTGTAAATGAGCTTGCATGTCAACAATTCTTTTTTTCTTGCTATGAAATGTATATTGATTAAAATCTATAAAATATATTCAACTCAATAACTCATTTATTTCAATTTTAAATATCAATCATGCCAAAGAGAATACTAGTCTAGCTATTTAAATCCTAACATGAAGGCAGGTCAATCCAAAGACAATTAACTGGTACAGGAAACCCACCTATCATGAGGACTGAGACTCCTACTCCTGTCTTTGTACTGCTGTTCTCTCCTCTCTTGTTGATGAACCCCGTACTCCCTCAACTCCTTTGCGTACGAATCTTCCATCTCAAAGCTCCCGCCGCTGCTTCGTGAACCGACGAAATCGTCCTCCAGGTGCCGTGTGCTGGACTCGCCTCCGCTACCTGAGCGAAAGAACTCCAGTGACCCAGTCTGGCCCGGAGGGAAGGCTTCGTCCCCACTACCTGAGAAGTTGAAGCTGTTGCCATTGCCGCCGGTTCTTGAGGCAGAGCTGAACGCACTCTGGCTACGTCGCTCACGCCGATTCTCAAAGGGACTGAAGTTGCGGAACTCCCTGCTGGAAAATAGAAAAAAAATCACTTTAATGTAAATGCTGTTATCATATCGACAAAAGAGTTTGTTACTCCAAAAAGTAAAAATGACAAGGTTTGGGGGTTACTGACACCGTGTACAATTTATTAAATTGGAGCCTCTTTATACAAAACAACCCAAACTTCACTCACAATCAGAACAGTGTTTGAAAAGAAGCAATTTATTGAGTTACTCCATGGCAATGTTACATAATCCAACATGGTACAACTTTGATCCAATATCAGATGAATTACTTATACATTATGATACAATGACAGACTGATCAATGTGCTTGCAGAGTAACATGTCCATTTATTGAAGGGATCCACTATGTAGGTTATTCTCACAGCAATCTGTCCCGATGTGTAGTGAAAGTAATTCATAAATCTCTTTCCAACTATCAAAGTACAGAGATAACAAGGACTACAATATGGTCTTTGACACCCAAACTAACCTGGGAGTGGTTGCCCCAGCGGTGGAGCCGGTACCAGACGCGGCCCCAGAGACCTGGCCATCGCGGAAGGCGGTTGGGGTCCTGTCGGCTCCACCTGACGGCGAGGGAGACCTGCTCCTCTGGTAGTAGACGGCTTGGCCCGTACGCTCCATCCGGTCATAGAAGTGGTTCTGACATTCCCTGCTGGCAAAGTCAACCTGGGTTCAGACAGGAAAGGAGATGAAGTGAGATGAGAGTACAATCAGGTAAGTTGTGATAAATAATACATTCTAAAATGCAGAAGTACTCAATGAAAGAAATACTACAAGATTATAGAGCCAGACATGGACCTTGTAATCTCAATTTTTTAGGCATAAACACAAAACAAAACAAATGAGAGGTAGAAATAATTTAGATTTCCATCCTGAAAAGTAAAGTCTAACAATTGCAAACCTGGGGCCTGTTTCATAAAACTTTTTATTTATAACAAATGCTAAATTTCTATGACAAATTTGCTCTCAGCCAATTAGATGCCATGACTTTCAGTAGCTTATAACAGTAACTTGTAACTTGTTATTGATATCAAGTTTTATGAAACAGGGTCTTGCACTACATGTGCATAACCTATAAGCACTGTGTGTATATATATGCCACAGTCTACACACATGCTATCTCCATGCGAAGAGCCAAGATTGATATGCCGGGAGCCATCTGGGTGGACAGGTCCTAGCGTAGAGGAGTGTATAGCAATTATCTAGCATTTTTTTGCAGACATTTAAACTACAACTCACCCAAAATCATGGATAGAATACCAAACAACCTTGAACATATATTTTTGATACAAAGAGAACAAAATGACACTACATTTAACATGTTTCTTTCCAATTTCCTTTTCACTACCAAAACTGTACAAGCTTTATAAATCTCCATAAGAAAACATAAAGCCGAGTGACCCTGGTCATGGAGGACCATTCAAACTGACCTTTGGCCTTCGATTTGAGATCTTGCCATTCTTCATCTCTTGGACAGCCTTCTGAGCATGCTCAATGTTGTAGAAGAAAACCAGCGCCATCCCGGACCGCTTGTCCACAACCACCCGCGAGACCTGGCCGTAGCGGAGGTTGAAGAAGCGGCCAAGCGTCGTCTCGTTGGTAGAGGGAGCCAGACTGTCCAGCCACACGCAGTTGGTCGCCATGCTCTTGCCAAAACCAAGCTGCGAGGGTGAGAAAAGACTTGGTTATAAATACATGTCCCATGCTCGAAATAATTCATGATGTTTCTATAAAAGTTGTACCGGTATTGCTATGAGTGACCAATCAGTATGTGCATTAAGATTGAAATGGGAGGGAGGGGGAGGGAGGGAGTAAAGAGAGGGGTAACAAAAAACCTAAAGGAAAAAAGGACGATTCCTACAAAGTAGATGAATAACACTTTGTATGAATATCAAATATGAGGGCCACAGTACGCATTTAACTCTGAAATCATAGCTATCATCATGGCTGTGGGTAGTAATATCAAAATGGCTCCATACCATCGCCACCAACCATATATATCTTCTTCCTACTCATAGCGTTTCTTCATCTGATTTCTCAACCTCAATCTTAAAGCCCCACTGCACAACTTGTAGCTACATACTTGTAGCTCCCTCTATATAGAAAACAATGACAAAGCGGTGCCCGTTGGTCCCCCATGATCCTCTTTTTCTTATGTTAATTGAGAGCTGAGTTGATGTGATAACCACCCGTCAGGGACCAGCAGGGTGGTCTAATCCCTCCTGGCCAAACTAGTGCAGACAGGCTTTAACAGATTGAACATAACACATAGAGATACATCCAGTGTCGTAAAGTACCTATCAACAGTTACATCATGTGATGTATAGTCACAAATATATATAAATATATTAAATATAAATATATATATATATGTTTATATAATCACTCCATATATAGTTACGACATTTATATAGTTACCTTGACTTTGTTCTTGCCTACATATTCCCCATCCAGCTTCTTTCTAGCCTTCACAACACTGTCAATGTTTGAAAACTGGAGAAACGCAAAGGGCTGAGCGCTCTGTGGTTTCTTGATTTCTATATGCTGTTATGGAAAAATAGAAAATAAAATTAAACATCAGGATTCGATAGGAAAGAAAGGGATAATAATGAAAACAATA